>JAPPVO010000003.1:70760979-71277021 GCA_030407325.1 Camellia japonica | reverse complement strand
CACAGGAACTGAGAATGCCGCGAACATATGGATGGAAGGTGCTGCAAGTACAAGAACAGTCATACCAGAGCCGGACAGATGTTTGTCAGCGCTGATGGAATGTGGTGGGAAGATGAGGACTTGTGTCTTGCCCACACAGACGAAGATTGGGGGAACAACCAACCCGATAACACCTGGTACCTTGGAGAGGTCGACCATATGACGCGGAGTGGACGGTACTTCAAACCTCCGCACCTAGATCAACCAGAGGCCTCGGGGAAAGATAGAGAGGTTGAGAAGCAAAAGGAGAAGCAACTTGAGGAGGAGGCTGTACTCAAACAGCTGAAGAAGATACAAGCGGACATCTCCATCTGGGGATTGCTCATGGCATCGCGAGTGCATAGACAGGCTGTCTTATCAGCCATGGACAAAGCGAAGCTTTCAATAGAAACCACGCCAGAGCAGCTGGTGGGATTAGTCTTTCCGGGAGGAGTTACCCCGACGCTGACTTTTTCTGACAAGGAATTGCCACCCGAGGGGACGGACCATAACAAGCCCCTCTACATTTCTGTGGAATGTAGGAATAAATGGATACCGGTGGTTCTCGTCGATACCGGATCCGCTATCAACGTCTGCCCGGCAAGGACGGCGTTTGCAATCGGCTTGAAAGCCGCGGATTTTGTACCAACAGCCCAAGTCATCCGGGCGTATGACAATACAAGTAGAGAAGTGATGGGAACAGTTGAAGTTCAGACTAAAGTTGGGCCGGGGCGGCACGAGATAGATTTCCATGTCTTGGAGGTGCCCGCAACTTTCAACTTGCTTTTGGGGCGGCCGTGGCTGCATCAGGTGAAGGCGGTGTCATCCACTCTACATCAAATGGTGAAATACCCCTATGAGAAGGGAATAGCCATTGTTTTCGAAAATTCATCAATCCATCCGCCACTGGAGGTATCCACACCTGTTCTAGAAATCGAACATGGCATGGAAGATGTGTTCATATCAGGTTTCACCCTAGCTGAGGCTCAGGTTGTACAGAACATCATGGCTGTTAACGAGGGAATATATGTCAGTGCCCAAGCAGTGTATCTCATGAACAAGCTCCAACATTCCCTGGGATGGGATTAGGAAAGAGCGGCCGCAAGGGCGTCGCAGCATTGGCCGAAGTGCCACACAACCCCCACACTTTTGGCTTGGGTTATCTGCCCACCAAGGAGGATTGGGCAAGGAAAGGAAAGGAGATGGCTGGGAGAGCCAGAGCGAAACAAATGGGGAGACCTTTCGACTTAATGCACCGGCCCATTCAGGGTACCCTAAACGGACGCTTCGTCCGGGAGGGGGAGGATTTTCCATTCTGTGGCTTCCCAGAGCCGTGGCTAAACGCAGAGAGGAAGTGCGTACCAGGGTTCGAGATTTTCTTTGACCTACAGTTACTTGGGGATGATGTTGCTGAAGAGCAGACACACCCAACAGTTGCGGTTGAGCAGAACAGGGAAGTGGAGTCTGAGGACACCGAACTTGAAATGGGGGTAGCACTGGCATGTCTACTTTCAGATCCTTCGATCGACCAGTTGTGCTTGGGGGATAACTTCTTGGTGTCCATGATCGGGAATGAAACGGTTGCGGGCCTACTGTAGACACCCCATTTTGACCGGCCCTAAGACTTGGGCATGTTATTTTGACCACCCTCACCAAAAACATCAAATTGAAATGTTAAATTCCAAATCTCACCCATTTTGGCCATCACTCGTATTTTTGTTAATTTGTAGTGTTTTATAATGTGGGTGTGCAAATTAAATTAGGTGTGTGCATATCTTTTAAGTGTGTTTTATATACGTTGATAACTATTTTTAAAACAAAAGAAAAAAAAATAATAATAAAAGAAAATTGAAAACAAAAAAAAAATAATAATAATAAAAAATAAAAAAAGGAGAAAATAATAAAAAAAAGAAAAAAGAAAGCAAATAAAAAATGGTCAAAATGATGGGTTGATTTTTAAATGGAAGATTAGATAAAATAACTTGTGGTGGGGGACAATTGATAATAAATAAAAAAAAAGAGATTGTGTGGTGGAGTGGTTGAATTCGGTGGGTCAAAAAAAACAAGCTAAAAGAAAGAAAAAAGGGAGGTGGTGGAAGAAGTTTTTGGTGGGTGGTGAGTCATGTAAATAATAATGTTTAGAGTGGGTGGGGGGAGAGGCATCTAATGGCTCTCTCTGGTGAATAAAAAAGAGGGAGACATAGCTCACAGAAAAAAAGGAGCAAACCCAGCAGACCATGCTCAAGACAATACACGGGTTAGAGGAGTTTTGGGAGAGGACTGACCATGGACACAGAGACACTCATGGAGGCTTGGCACAAAGACAGAAAAGAGAAGAGAAACACGGGGGTTCAGTGAGAGAAGGGGGAAACACACGGGTTTTAGAGGAGAGAGAGGGAGGGTGATACACTCACCATGAACACACTCACCATTAACAAACTCACACACCGTGGCCACCCTCATCACCATTGACACACACCCATCATCCAGCACCACCCCTCACACCCACACACCATCACACAGCACCAACCTATCACCTACAACCACCATGGCCACCCTCGGCCATCTCACAGACCACACACCCAGCACACCTACACACCCATCATCACCCAACACACCACTCACACACACCTCACTCACTCTCCCACACACGGCAGCAGCCATGCACGACACCCATGCACGTTGTTCACACACCCACACCATCCACACCACCACTGCCAACACACACGGCAGTAGCCATCACTAACACACACAATCACAGACACACACTCATCACCCATACTCACCTACACACCCAGCAACACCCACGATCAGCTCTCCCTCTCGGCACCCACACACTACCATCTTCCTCATACACAAGACCCACACTCTCTCTCTCTCTCAATTCGGATATTCCTTGCGAGCCAAACATATATTCAGTGAACTAAATGAGAAACCTTTGGTTGTGGAGCTTGATCTTCTAGATGATGGTGGTTACCGCTGGTCTTGGAAGAAGTCAGCATGTGTGGGTTTTATCGGTGTTAGTTGGTTCAGGAGTGGAATAGCATGGCAGCATGGGTGCGTTGGTATGGTAGCTATCATAATTGTTGCAAAAAGCACGTGGGCTCTCCTTTAACTACAACTTGGGATAGTTGCTATTGTTGACCAAGGCCCTCCATTGAAGATGAATTGAGTACATGGGCTGAGGTGTGCAAGTCTGCTGGATGGAAGATTTTATTTTATTTTATTTTGAGTGGTTGTGAGGATTTTATTTTATTTTATCTCTCCCTCATTTGGATTTGTATTATTCAACGTGTTGTAATAATTCCCCCACCCCGCTTCTTTCTATCCCATTCTTTTATCGCTTTCCCTAACTGTGTGTATGTATATATCTTGACATGTCATGCATATCTCTGCTTTACATCCATGCTCCATGCATAAGATTTGGCTAAATTTGCATCTTTGTGCTTCAATTGATTATCCCGTGATTCTGTGTGCTATCGTATGTTTTGAGACGATTCACATGCCATATTCTAGAAGCCAAATCTTTAGTGCATCTCATGAGTGAATTGCATTAGGATTTTGTATATAAGATCATGCATATTTTACTAACTTTTGTTTTGTAGTTGTTCGAGGGACGTCGGTCAATCTGTGAGTTTTTATGCTTTAGCATCCCATTTGTGTGTGTTTTTCTTACTATGTGTTAGTATTCTACCATGAGGCTACTTGCTTATTTGATATAACTGTATGAATGCCTGTGGATGAAGGCTTGTTGTTTGAATTGGAATAATTCAACAAATGTACGTTTTAAGCCCACTTTGCAGTGGCAAATTCACAAACTTTAAGCCCACTTTGTCAAGTGGCAAATTCAAACCCTTTTCGACAAACATACATGAAACTGAATTGTTCCAATTTGAGCAAACTAGTCTATACTTGTATGCTTCACATAGTAAATTTTAGGATTACTAAAATAATCAGAACATGAACATATAAAGAAAATAAAAGTCACATCATGGTTTAGTAGAGGCCGATCTTTTGATCGGGTGAGCGGGGTGCTCATTATTGACCTTCCCCTCTCATACCTAAGGTTCCGAGCCAAGCATCCTTGGTTACGACGAACAGTGGCCTTGGCACCGAGTCATGGGTTTCCTAATTTCCCAAAATATTAGGTGGCGACTCTGAGATCTGATGACGCAGTCCATTTTTGACAAAATTGCAATAAAATGGATTTTCAATAAAAGTTGCCAAATCTGGACTCTTATCTATGTTTCACATTGCACTCGTGAAACTTGAGATCAAAGAGATCTCGGGAGTCCGAACTGTTTAACGCGCGCGGGTACCCTCCCGGGCATGTTACACCTACCATCAGCTATTTTGGATGCATCCATCGCACCCTCCCTCACCTAGCAGTACGAGGAGGGATTTTTATTCAGCAGCACCGGGTCAGGTAGTGAGCCGAAATCTGATTCCTCCGAATCTCTTGAGTTGGAATCAGGTTCCAGCTCGACTGAGTCTGAGTCCGGTATTCTTGGGGGTGATAACCCGGATGCCACAGTCCTGTCCAGGTCGTCTTTTTCTTTCTCTTTTGAGTCTGTTGTAACAGAAGAATCGGACGGTTTGGAAGTACATAATGAGAATGATATGAATGTGGTTTCCGAGTACTTTTCTGTGCCTTTGATTTATTGCTTAAATCAGGACTTTCAAAATTTTGATGAAAACGACGAGGACGAAATTCCTCCGGTTTTACAACGTTTAATTGAACAAGAGCAGGAGAGGTTTGTTAAACCTTTAGTTGATGAAATCATTACTGTGAATGTTGGTACTGAGAAGGACCCGCGGCTGGTCCAGATCGGGTCCACGTTGTCTTCAGAGGAACGCGAGCGCTTAGTCGCTTTATTAAAAGATTTCAAAGATGTTTTCGCGTGGTCCTACGAAGACATGCCTGGAATCGATCCTGAGATTGTACAGCACCGGATCCCTCTCGATCCCGAGGCCCGACCGGTCAAACAGAAACTCAAGAGGATACGCCCTGATTGGGCTATTAAGATCAAGGAAGAGGTCACCAAGCAAATCGACGCAGGCTTCCTGTTGGTATCCGAATACCCGACTTGGTTGGCCAACATTGTTCCAGTACCGAAGAAGGATGGCAGAATTCGGGTATGTGTAGACTTCAGGGATTTGAACAAAACCAGTCCGAATGATGACTTTCCCCTGCCACACATTGATGAGCTGGTAGATTTCACAGCGGGGCATGCTTTGCTTTCGTTTATGGATGGCTTCTCAGGCTATAATCAGATAGTAATGGCACCCGAAGACCGGGAGAAGACTGCATTTACCACCCCGTGGGGTACATACTGCTACAGAGTAATGCCATTTGGGTTGAAGAATGCTGGGCTACTTATCAACTGGCAGCAACCACAATATTGCACGATATGATCCACAAAGAGGTTGAGGTGTACGTAGACGACATGATTGTCAAATCCAAAGAAAGAGAGGGTCACTACACCGCCTTGCAAAAGTTTTTCAAAGGATCAGAGAATTTCGGCTGCGGTTGAATCCTCAGAAGTGCACATTCGGTGTTACAGCGGGAAAAATGCTAGGGTTTCTGATTACGCAAAGGGGCATCGAAGTCGACCCTTCCAAAATCAAGGCCATCTTAGAAATGCCACCACCAATGACTGAAAAAGAGGTGCGAGGCTTTCTGGGTAAAGTGCAATGCATAAGACGGTTTATTTCAAAATTAACCTTAACTTGTGAACCACTTTTTGGTCTCCTGAAGAAAGGAAAGAAATTCCAATGGGACGGCCGAAGTCAAGCAGCTTTTGAACAGATCAAAGAATATTTACAAAACCCACCCGTGCTGTCACCACCGGAGCCAGGGAAACCGTTGATATTGTACCTTTCAGTAACTGAGACTACGATGGGCTGTATGCTCGCACAAGAATCAGAGAATAAGGTGGAGAGAGCCATCTACTATCTGAGCAAGAAGATGCTGGATTACGAGACCCGCTACACTCCGCTGGAGAAAGCTTGCTTAACTTTGGTATGGGTTACCAGGAAGCTGCGGCACTACTTGTTAGCTCACTCTGTAATGTTGGTTTCGCGACTCGATCCCATTAAATATCTTTTCGAGAAACTAGCACTTACGGGTAGGCTAGCTCGTTGGTTGCTGTTGCTTTCTGAATTTGATTTAAAGTATGTGACACGCAAATCCGTGAAAGGGAGAGCAGTAGCGGAGTTCCTTGCCGACCACCCGGTTGAAGGGGATGAAGCAGTCGAGTACCTATTCCCGGATGAAGCCATTTTGTATGTCGAAGACGAAACTTGGACAATGTACTTTGACGGAACGTCAAACCAGTATGGGTATGGGATAGGAGTGTTGCTGATAGCGCCCGACAATTCCCGTATCCCTCTAGCATTTAAGCTCCGATTCAAAGTCTCGAACAACGAAGCGGAGTATGAGGCGTGCATCGCCGGTCTAGAAGCAGCCCTAGAACTAGGGGCAAAACGGTTGGACGTCATCGGGGACTCGAACCTTGTTGTGTCTCAAGCAAAAGGAGATTGGAAAGTCAAAGAAGAAAAGATGATAATTTACCATCAGACCTTGGATTTGTTAATTCCTCGGTTTGAGAAGTTAAATTTCACTCACCTAGTAAGAGAGAACAACAGGTTCGCTGATTCACTGGCAACTTTATCTTCTATGATAGACATTCCGTCTGGAGTCCGGATGCGTCCAGTCATCATTGACCAGAAGTTCGCACAGCGTATGAGTCAATTTCTGCCATAGATGAGGTTCAGGACGAAAACCCCTGGTATTACGACATTTGGAACTTCTTGGAGAAGGAGGTGTATCCACCAGGGACAAATGCCAAAGATAAAAGGGCAATAAGAAGAATGGCTGTTCAGTTCATCATCTGCGGAGGTAAACTGTATAAGAGGGGTCATTTGGGAATGCATAAGCTGTGTGTAGAAGCTGAAGAGTCGAAGCGCCTGATGGAGGCCATCCATGGAGGAGAATGTGGTGCACATATGAATGGGGTCATGCTAGCGCGGAAGATCCTCAGACAGGGTTACTATTGGTCCACCATGGAGGAGGATTGTATTGGCTTTGTTCGACGATGCCACAAATGCCAGATCCATGCAAACCGCATGAACATCCCGCCGTCAAAGCTATATAACATGACTTCGCCATGGCCATTTTCAGTATGGGGAATTGATGTGATCGGGGCTGTTACTCCGAAGGGATCGAATGGGCACGAGTTTATCCTAGTAGCGATAAATTACTTTACAAAGTGGGTTGAGGCCCAATCTTATGCGGTGTTGAAGGCTTCACATGTCGCGAAGTTTATTAGGAACAACATCATCTGTCGCTATGGAGTCCCGAACGAGATTATTTCGGATAATGGTTCCCACTTCAAGAAGGAGGTGATTGATTTGTTGGAGAAATATAACGTGACTTTTCATAAGTCGTCCACATACCGGCCGCAGACCAACGGAGCAGTTGAGGCCGCCAACAAGAACATCAAGCACATATTGCAGAAGATGGTGGAAACCTATCGAGACTGGCCAGATAAGTTGCCGTTCGCTCTGTGGGGCTACCGGACTTCAATCAAAACTTCTACTGGGGTAACTCCGTATTCATGGTTTATGGGATGGAGGCCGTTCTATATTGAGATTGAGGTTCCGTCATTACGAGTATTGGCTGAGTGTCAAATAGCCGAGGCAGATTGGCAGCAGAGCAGATTTGAGGAACTCATGCTCTTTGATGAAAGAAGACTGAAAGCACTGTACCAGTTCAGGGTTATCAACGCAAATTGCCGGGCTTTCAACAAGAAAGTGAAGTCCAGGAATCTAAAGGAAGGAGATTTGGTGCTCAAGGACAACCGAGCTCCCATCCACGACCCAAGGGGCAAGTTCAGACCCAATTGGACGGGTCCCTACATCATCAAAGCTATCTGGTCGAGTGGGGCTGTAGTTCTGATGGACCTGGATGGCCTGGAGTTCTCACAACATCACCGATCAACATGGACAAGTTGAAGAAATATTACCCTTGAGAGGCTCGCTAGGCCGAAAACCCGAAAGGGCGACCTAGGCAAAAGTTAGAGCACAGAAAATTAGAAAATAGAAAAACTGAGCTCGCAAGGTTGAAAACCCGCAAAGGGCGGCCTTGGCAAAAGTTAGAGCGTAAAAGGAGAGTAAGAATACTCGAGTGAACCCTAGCCGAACTACGTAAGGCTTGATTCCCATCTTTGGGATACGTAGGCAGCTTCATCTTGAAGTTCAGCCATAACCTTTTTCCCCGATCAACTTTGTCCATTTGATCATCTCAGTCATCTTTGTCTATCAGCATTCATCGTGATCTCCGGTGCAGTGCTTTTCAGACTAGGGGCAACTTTCTGTTGCCATGCAGTGCTGCGGTGCTATTCAGACTAGGGGCAACTTTCCAGTTGCTGGGATTCGGGATTGTACATCTCGGTGACAAATTTCATGCATGTCCAGTTCTGATCCATATCGAAAATGGTTTTGAAAAGTTTTAATAAAAGTTGACTTTGTTCAAAATTAATCTTTTTACAACTAAGACCATTTTTGGACCAAAGCGGAAAATTTTCAGTACCACAATCTTCAATTTCATTGATTTCAATACAGGGTTCTCCTGCTCTTGCATACAATTGAAGTTGCTTTTTATTACAATCATAAAGGAAACTTGAAAGTTCTAATAAAGCAATAAATCTGGGGCATAGTCAAGTCAGGTGTCCCTGCGCCCCCTCCCAGAGCTAGTCGAAGTCTCTGATGCCAGGCTAGGCCCATTCTGTGCCTCTTCATTGAGCCAATCCCAACACTCATCAGACAAAGTGCAATTGAAAATGGGAGCGGGGGCCAGGAGCTCTCTGGTTCTCCATGCTGTAGCATATCGGGCAAGCTGTGCGCCTCGGATCGGGAATGCAGCTGGGTATTCTATCTCTTCTGGTGGACAAGTCTGGTCATGACCGAACTGATGCCTGATCCGAAACGGAAAGTAGAAGACGCAGTGAGTCAAGCCGATCAGCTGAATCCCAGGTTGACGAGTCATACTGTAACTCATTGTCGGGAGATTGAGCCAAGGGCATCGCCAAGCAATGCGATCCGCGGACAAGCTACACATCCAATCAAACCACCAACCCTCATCAAGGGCGTCGACTAGGCGTTGCCTGAAGAAGTAACCACGGGCTGAGTATGTTGGGCAAGAGTCCACAACCTGCAACTTGTCCATCGACCATATCTGGGGAGGATGAAAAATGAGAATAAAGAATAGAGAGGTGTACGATGAGAGAAAAGTAAGAAAAGGGTTTTGTGAGAAACCGAGCTTGAGAGCCGAGTGATGTGAGCAATACATATGAGAGATTGGGTGGGAAACTTTACCTGCAGCAGTAGTGGACTCCCCGCAAATTTGGTTGCTTCACGACGATAGAAAGCATCCAAACCCATCAACGTCTCAGCCAGAGTCATGACAATGCAACTCTTACCCTCCCTCAAACCTTGGCTAACTTCAATCAATCGGACGCTGGATCCTCCAGAACCCGAGGCAAATAAGAAATGAGATAGCATACACAAACAAAGTGCGTATTGCCGAAAACCCTGCCAAAGACGGTCGCCGCGGTCACCAGTCTCAGAAAAACGGCAAACCAAACTCGGAATATCCAGCATTCCGTCACAAATCAGAGATCGAGCATCAGGTACGGAGAACCCACACATTTGTCCTAATGCTTGGGCATGGCCAAAATGGAGTTGGGGCAGGATCTCTTCATTGCGCTCAGACTCCATTAAGACTTGAAAATCTTCAAAGGTGGGACATACCTCTTGCCCACCAAAGCTAAAAACATGTGTCACCGGATTCCAAAACCTTGCCGCGGCATGGAGAAATGGAAAGTGCAGCGGGGTACGACCCAAAGTGAATAGTGCATTTATGCCAAAACCCCGGAAATTTAGCTTTTCCGAGCCATCCAAGTTGTTAATCCAAGCTGCAAGATTTTGGGCAAGAAATTCTTCCATTTGGAGCAAATCAGTGTGGAAATGAGAAAAACTACGAAGCTGGGGCCATTTGTAGGGAATAAGGTTGAATGAAAGACAGGTGTCAGCATTCTGCTGGTTTCTATCATTCTTTGCCGACCGGCCAAGTAAGGTGCTGACCGGCCATCACTTTTGGCCGGTGGAGATTCCTCATGGCCAGTGGATTTTCCCCGGGGCTGGTGGTCCTCCCTTTGGTTCCCTGAGTTGTTTATGATCAGAAGTTGGGGAATCCCACCATTTCCAATGCCCTCCAGTGATCAATTCTTGCGGGGTCGCGCCCATTTGCTTATCGAGTTGTTGTACATTTGTTTATCGAGTTGTATTTCACTCTCTTTAAGTCTTCGTGTTGCTTATCGAGTTGTACTCGCACTTAGTTAGCTTATTGAGTTGTCTCATTTTGCTTATCGAGTTGTAAGTCAGTTCGCTACCTGATTATTACAATGCAAGTGCTTAATTTTCAAATGAATTTCAATTTCATTCACATTGTTATGTGATGCCTTGCGATGCGATGCGTAGAAAGCACAAATATAGCATCTTTTGAACAAAATAGCGGTTTCATTTCCATCATGTGTTTTTGCAAAAAGGCGCAGTTTTGAAAAATGGTAACAAATCTGCCTGAGGCAGTGCAATGTGCTTGAACTACCAGTAAAAAGGAAAATAAAACAAAAGAAGAGTAGGACAGCAGAGTATCGGGATTGCTACTGATGACCCCCATCCTTTTCCTTGAGGTCGATGCACCGCCTATGCCCTCATCAGGGTCAACTATATGATTTGACACCTTCATTATTCAAGATATCGCAAGAAAGTGCACTTCTAAAACATTAGTAGGCTTTCGAGTTGACCTCAGGCCGTATCTCTTTGAGCGACGCTCCGTAAAGTGCGAGGAACATCCCTTCCCGTACCCTTTTGCATCTCGTGAACTCCACAACATGCTTCAATTGTATTTGTGTTGCAGTGTTTTGCATTACACGCCTCAGGTTCTTTACACACATACTTGCGTAGACCGCAGGTTTTGTCATTATCTCGGTAGACCGCATGCTTTACTTGCGTAGACCACATGTTTTATCATTACTTGCGTAGACCGCATGTTTTAACGTTACTTGCGTAGACCGCATGTTTTAACGTTACTTGCGTAGACCGCATGTTTTGTTTGCGTAGACCGCATGATTTACTCGCATAGACCGCATGTTTGTAATCAGTATCCTTACTTGCGTAGACCGCATGTCTCGATTGCGTAGACCGCATGTCTTGCCTGCGTAGACCGCATGTTTTGCTTGCGTAGACCGCATGTTTTGCCTGCGTAGACCGCATGCTTATAATTCAATTTCATTACTTGCGTAGACCGCATGTTTTGCTTGCATAGACTGCATGTTTTACTTGCGTAGACCGCATGTTTTGCTTGCGTAGACCGCATTCTTACGTTCAATTTCATTACTTGCGTAGACCGCATGTTTTGCCTACGTAGACCGCATGCTTATAATTCAATTTCATTACTTGCGTAGACCGCATGTTTTGCTTGCGTAGACCGCATGCTTATATTCATTCATTTTACTTACTTGCGTAGACCGCATGTTTTGCTTGCATAGACCGCATGTTTGCTTGCGTAGACCGCATGTTTTTCAATCATTACTTGCGTAGACCGCATGTTTTGCTTGCGTGACCGCATTCTTATGTTATTTCATTGCTTGCGTAGACCGCATGCTCGTGTTCAATTTCGTGTCGTCTGCGTATTGATGCATGCTGCTGCGTAGACCGCATGCTCCACTACATATCTGTGTCTTCACAGCATGTTATGCTTCCCACTTGCTTTGCGTTGTCACGCATTTTCAAGTACATTAATATGCATGTTGCTAATCACATTGTACCTGTTAAGTTTGTTTTCTTTGCAGGCACGATATTGTATGTACGGTTCATTTGCGACTGGTGGAACCAGACGAACCGGACAGGTATTGTATCCTCCGCGTGAGACGTATCGAGAATCGCATAATTCTCTTACATCCTTTCTGCATTGTAGTGTAGTTTCGTGTATGCTAGCTTAAAACTGTTGCATGTGTGCTTCGTTACAGCTTTCTTTGCATCATCATAAGTTATGTTCGGCTTTGTGCATTGTCTTGCATTTTGCCCCTGCCTTCGGGCGCATACTCTTTATCTGTATTTGTATGCTTTGTCTAAGTCTTCGGCCTTTTCAAAAATGGGTCGTCTCTGGGCTTTGACACTCACTCCCGTCATTGTCATGACTTTCGAGTTCTGTCAAAGAGGGGCAACTGTAGACACCCCATTTTTGACCGTCCTCAAGACTTGGACGTCACCATTTGAACACTTGGTGATCATCATCCATGTTCGTGTTCGTCTTGAGTTCTCGGAGGTTTCGGCCGCACGCCTTGCCTCGAGACCTCTCGACTTGTGTTTTTTTTTTGCTTTGAGGGCAGGAAAGGGCTTGTTGGCCATCCCCACATCCCACCGGCCTTCCCCTAGCATCACCGGCTGTTTAGGGGTGCCACCGGCCATGGTTTCTTACAATCAATGGCCGGCCGGCACTATATTTCCGGCCGGCACTTTATTTTGCCGGCAATCTTTTTGCTGGCCGGTGTGACTCCTTTGAACCCTTGAGGCATGGTGCATGCCAGCTGTGCCAGCTGGAATGCACCATCACTTCTCTCCCCGTGCAGCTTGTGGCTGGTTTGACTCCTTTAACCCCCTTTCCTTCTAGAAGCTTGCACCCTTTGGCCAAGCTTCTTGGAGAAGCTTGGCCAGCTGTCTTAGCTTCTCCAAGAAGCCAAGAGCCCTTGCACCCTTTGCCCCTTTTGTTATAGCTTCTTGGAGAAGCTTAGAATGCTTTTGTTTGCCTATATAAGCATCCCACCTCCTCCATTGTCAAGGGTTAGCCATTTTGAACAAAAACCAGAGCTTTTGTATCTATATATGTCATGTATTCCCTCTCTCTATATTTCCCTCTCTCTCCTCTGTGTGTGTGTTTCTAGGCCTAAAAGTGCATTTTGACCTCACTTTTGCACTAATACACACACCATTACACCTTGCTCCGAGATTGAGAGGCTTTGAGGGTTGATTCTTGAGCTTTTGGACTGATTTTGATCAGAAGAGGAGGGCTGCATTGGCTGTTCTTGAGGTGTTCTTCAAGGGTGAGACTTTTGCTTTAGTTTCCCATTTTTGCAACAACTTTTTACCTGTCTTGCTTGCTGATTTAGTCTTTGTGAATAACATAAAAAAGTCTTATATTTTCCTGCTTAAGAACTTTCATTAAGGGTGTTTTGTGGTTTGGGGTCAAACTCCCCCTTTTAGGCCTCTTTTGGCCAATTTTGGTGCCTTTTTCTTTAAGCTTTGCTTACTTTGTTGTGTTGGTCTTCTCACCACTGAAATCCAGTGGATTTTCAGTGGTGATGAAGTGATTTTGAGGTCTTGTGTAGGGGAGGGACACCCCTCTCCCTTTGTGTCTCATTTGTGTAGGTTTTTGGCTCATAAGGATAGCATGCATGAGTAGTTGCATTTGGTACCATTTCAGACCTTTTTGGGTGTTTTGGGGTCATATTATATCCCTGTCTAATGGTGGTTTATTGGCCCTTAGCATGCATTTTATACTTGCTTTGTAATTCTCTATCTTTGCCTAGAAATGTGCCATGTGTTTAGCCTAGTATATCCTCATGTTTTAGCTTAGATTATTGAAGCTTTTGGTCATGATTTGTCATGCTTTAGGTCTGTTGGCCACTGATTTGTCATGTTTGACATGCTTGGTATAGTTGCTTTGTATTTTAGCTTGTAAGCCTTAGTTATGTGGGTCACTAACATGCTTAGCATGAGCTTATTATCATCATTTGGGTCATTTGATATCATGTTTCAGTCCATATAATGTGGTCTTACATTGTCATTTGTGTCTCTTTTAATGCTCGGAAGTGTTGTGATTTCATGCCATGAAATGTGCATTGTGCATGCTTATGTGTTTGGATCATTTAAGCTGCCATATCAGTGGGTTTTGGAGCCCATTTTGTATGCTAGAATTCTGTTTTTTCTTGTCTAATTCATGCCATGATGCATGTTAGTGGTCTATTTGTTAGCTGGTTTTTTTGTGTTGATTTGTGGTTAGTGTTTTTGTGTGGCATGTTTGGCTTGATGAGTTTGTCCACCATTTTGGGCTTTTGGCCACTGTTTTGGGTGGATTGAGGTCTGCCCCTTTATGGTTAAGTCCACCATTGCATGCTTATCTCATTTTCCTTGCATAATTGCTTCACTAGGTGTTGTGGCATGATGATCCTATTGCTTAGATTGTCCTTGTTTGCATTGTATTTGCATCTTGCATGTCTAGCATTGCATACTTGCCATGATAGGTTGCATTGCATTTGGCATGCCTTGCCTCTTAGCCTTAGGATGCATTGTCGAGCCATGTTTGCACAACATGCATTGCATTACTTGGTTTGGGGTGTCAAACCAAGTGTGAGGGTTAAGAAATGTTCACACTATAAGTGATGTAACACGTCTTATTAACTCTCGGTCACCGAGGCCCTTGACTTCGACATGATAGGGTCTTGGTCCTCATTTGTTTGTCGCATGCATGTTCACATTGAATTGCAACCTTAGCTCCTTAGGCTATTATGCATCAAATGCACAATTGATAGCCCAAGGGCCAAGGGCCATACTCCCTTGAGTCCGTTATATGATTGGGAGAGTAGCCATGCTTACATATGCTTGAAATTCTATGCCATGCACTGCCTGTCCTCTGTTGTTGTCAAAACTGTTTTATGCAGGAAGATTTTGCCGACTGGCAGCATTTAGTGCCGACCGGCTATTGTTGAATGGCCGATAACTTCATCAGCAGCCGATAGAAATTCTCTATGGCCGGTGGGCATTTCCTCCAGCCGATGGTATTCTACAGTGTGCAAGGAACATATCCCAGGATTTTTGCAGTCTTTGGAGAGGCAGGGCAGTGTAAAACAGAGGCAGCAGTAGCATGGCACGGGTCTTCCGGGCAAGACAGACTGAAGCATGCATCATCACACATGCATTCGAGGCGGGGGCTGCGGCCATCTTCTCTTTGCATTTAATTTAATTAGATTAGGAGTTTTGTAATAATTAATTCGGTATTATTCATTCGGCCTGTATATTCTTTTGGTCCCTCCGAGCGAGGGCAAATCTGTAATAAGTGTGGGTGCGTGTGTGTGTATGTCTTCCAATCCCCACTTCTTTCTTCCCTTTTATTTACCTGCTTTGATGGTAGATTAGGGCATGTTTAAAATTAGCATACCTTATGCTATGCATGCGTGCATCCATGCATTTGTCTTACATGCACTGGGTTCGGTACATCATGCTAACTGCATTCGTATTCCAATTCCAAATTGAATACTTGCTAGTTGCAGCATTCCACATGCCATGTTTAGGATGGCCGAGCCTATCTAGATTGCATCCTGTATGTGTTGCATTAGTCAAATTTAACATGAACTAGGACCATGCATGTTTGCTAACTAGTTTATTGTTTTGGCACGGAGTACGAGGTAAGTATTTTCATGCTTTAGCATACCGCATGTGTGTGAATGCTATCATGACAGCATGCTTACCATGTGGCTAGTTGCTTATGTGACAAACTGTTTGAATGCCTGTGGGTGAAGGTTGGATTGTTTGAGTTGGAACAATTCATTGAAATCCGTATTAGTTGCTTATGCAAAATCCAACACATTTTTTCAAAACGAACGGATATGCAATGTTTATTTCCAAATTAGGCGATCTAGTCTATACTTGTTTGCTATGCGCATAACATAGTAAATCTAGGCTAATAGCCGGGATAAGAACACATAACGTTTTCAAAATCAGATATCACGGTTAGTGGAGGCCGGTCTTCGGACCGGGCAAGAGGAGGTGCTCATAACTGACCTTCCCCAATCGTACCCAAGCTCCCGGCCGAGGCAACTTTGGTGATGACGGACACGTGGCCTTTGGCACCGAGTCAGGGTTTCTTAAATTTCCTCATTAAAAAATATTTAGGTGGCGACTCTATATCTGGCAAAGCAGTCCATGTTTGGCACTTCTCTTCAAAAATCTGTTTCTCAAAACGATTTGCCAGATTTGGACTCTTTGGTTCAAGATTAAGAACCGTGACAAGTTGAGTCCGAACTGTAGTAGACCCAATATGAACAAAAACGGGAGTCATCCTCCCGGGGCGTTCGGGGACGTCTACAATTGTGCATTTGATTCTTCCATATCAAGTAGTTAGTTGAATCAAGCTTGACAGTCACCAATGAATTGAAATTTGAAAGGAGTAGAGTGAGATTAGAAGGGAGGGAAGCAGAAGCATTGTCCTTCATTGATGGATCATAAATTGCTCGCAAGAGCTTCAGTGCTCTGATACCATGAAGAGAGAGAGAATTTTCATAATTCCGTTCCACACTTTAATTGGTTACAAGATATTCTATATATATACATGAATAACATATCTTTATCTGTTTGTAACTAACTAATAGATAATAACAAACTAACAGTTATTAACTAACAGAACTGGTGCTACATGCCCGTGAGTCAGTTGGTTGAACAGCACATGACTGAGGTTGCACCTGCACCTGCACCTGAGGTTGTACCTGCACTGGTACATTATCAAGAATTCATAACAGTGATACGTGGTACGTCCAATAGCAAAACAGTACAGTAGGTCTTAATAGACTGAACAGTCAGTTGATGGCCATCATAACAGTAAACACTAGTAGTTCCAAACATGAGAACTAACAGAGATCTCTGTAACAGTAACAGTAACAGTACAATAACAGTAAATTGCTATGGATGCCACGAATACAGTTTACAAATAGGACAAACATTCATTCAGTAAGTAATGTCATTTCAGAAAGCAGTATAATCAGTCGTTCAGAAATAGTTGTAATTGAACATATCTTTACAACATTGTTACTCACAGAGCACTGGGCTATAAGCAAGCTAATGAGCGTCCTTGGATGCCAACCCTACAGTTGCAGAACGAACACACACTCGGGATTAATAACTTAGCCCCTTAACTATACTTGGTGTGGTTCTATAACAATATCCTCATTAAGATGCCTTAAACATGACCTAGGAATGCCTAGGATGGAATGAGGATGCAAAAATTGCACTTTAAAACACTTTTCAAAATTTGTTGAAAATAGGGGTCTCGCTCGAGCGTGGACTTCCTCACTCGAGCGGTCTGTAAAAATGCAAAAAGTACTGGATGTTGAAAATCCCCGCTCGATGCTCGCTCAAGCGTGAGACACAGCTCTTCGCTCGAGCGTAGGTCTCGTCGCTCGAGCGTGCGTCTGCGTGCACAAAAACCTAAGAGCTTGCAATCTACGCTCGAGCCAACATTCCGTCGCTCCAGTGGAGCTCTGAACAAAAGATGGTAGCTTGAGCGTGGAATCCTTCGCTCGAGTGTGGAAGCCAAAATCTGGAATTTCCAGATTTGCTCCCAAAGCTCAAACCAAGAATTAAACGTATCAAAACTCAACCTTTTGGGCCCATTTTCTAGAAAACACTTGAAAACTCATACTACAACATGTTTTGAAGATCAATTTGTAAAATCAAGCCCCAAGGTGAGACAATTGAACACAATTTCAAAGAAACTTTCATGAACAATGCAAGAACATCACATGCATGAGTTCCTATGAACTCTAATGCTCTAAAACATGATCAAATGTAAGATTGAGCTCAAAATCAAGGTGAATTCATGGACTACAACCAAAATATGAACTTGTATGTAAGAATTTCATGAAAAACAACTTCAAAATGTTATGATATGAACATGCATGCCCACATTGCTACTCAATTCAACTCTTTAGGCTATAACTTGACACTTAATCACTAATTTACCATGAACCATGCACAAAACAATTTACATTCATAATCAAGAGGATGAATTCCTACCTTAGGTCTTGAACTCCAAGTGTAGAAGCCTAATTATGCAATTCTCCTTCAATTCCTTCTAAATCTCCAAGCAACTCTCAAATGAAATCAAGTTTCTCCTATCTCCCTCTCTCTCACGGTTCTTGGCAAGAAGATGGATGAAAATGGTATATGAATTAACCACAAACAATGTTTTAGAAAGTGGCCCACTCAAATGGCAAACATGTAATAAATTCAAACTATTGTAATTTAACATCATTTAATCTAATTTAATCATTCCAAATCAAATTTTAATTAAACCTACCATAAAATCACATAAATTCTAATTAGCACATAGCACTAATCAATTTCTGATTCGGTCGCCGACAAGACCTTCAATTCGCAGTTTGAAGTTAAAACATGAACAGATCGTTCAATAATCAAACAGATAGAAATGCACTTAAAACAATACACTCATGCAAACAGATTAGGATTTCATTCTAATCAATTACTTATCATGCTCAGTCACAGTTTAACACTAATCAGAGGTGAGGGTTGTCACAATAATATCGCACAAGAATGTAAATTTCCAGATTTGCACACGTATGAGCACCATTGAAGGACTAAAATAAAAGGTACATAACCATTACATATGTAATATCATACCAAGACATGACCATATATTAATAAACACATTCATGAAGACAAGAGCATAAAACACCAATGCAAAATAGAATTTCCAAATTTAGTATCACTTAAAGATTAAGATCAAAAGGACTATTTCAGATTTTTCCTGAACCTAGCCTTCCTATGATTCGTAGAGAATTTAATCTAGTTTTCAAAACATGTTTCGGAAATAGAATAGCTTTTCTAAATTTTTAGTTATTTAAGAAAGACTCCAATGCTGTCTAGATTCGTCGACTGTTACGAAAATCGGATTTTCTTACAAACCGCTTACTCTTTTTCAATAAAATCAATTTTCCTTGAAAGCTAACCTAGGAAGTACGGATACGGATATGGGATATAGGATATGGGATACGGGTATGATACGATACAACAAAATTTGAAAAACTAGGATACGGGTACGGCAGGGATACGTTCATAAAAAATATTATTTTTACAATTTTTAGTAATGTAGCATACATAAAAATAAAACTTCAACAATTTTTAGTAATGTAGCATACATAAAAATAAAACTTAAAGCAAAAGACAACTTGATAAAAAAAGAAAGATTCCTATAAAGCTAATAGTCTTCAAGGTCAATAGCTTCAACTTGTGGTATTTAGTTTCAATTGTAACAACCATAATTTATTTAATTATAATTTTTTAGGACATTTTTGATATTTTTTGCACACAAAAAAAATGTGACAATTTATTTAGCCAAATAGGTTCAACTTTTTTCATAACCAAACACATCTACAACTTATTTTAATTCTTTTAAACTAATAATCAAAAATTTTATAAATATAAAATCTAATATATATATGATATCAAATGGAGCCAAAACAAGTTACAGAGTATACTTATAAAAAAAACAAAAACAAAAACAAAAAAATTTGTGTCCAGAGAGATTGAAAGGGAGAGCGAGAGACGATAGAATGAGAGGGAGAGAGAGAGAAAGAGAGAGAGAGAGCGAGAGAGAGAGATCGAGCGAGATCTGTCCATCCAGACCAAAGAGATCGAGCGAGAGGGAGAGAGAGAGGGACGAACTTGATCGACGAGCTACTGTTCGCGAACTTGATTGACGACTCCTTGCTGGTTCGTTGATAGAGACGACTCCTTCTCCTCTCCTCCTTTGCTGCTGCTGTTTGCGACCTAGGTAGGGTTTGGTTTTATTTTACCTTACTTTTGTTATTTTATAGTTTGACCCCCATTATAAGCTTTTAAAATTATTTTTTTGCCCCGCTGTATCTCGAAAGTATCCTAACCGTATCCCTGAAGTATCCTCGCGTATCCCAAACGTATCCGAAATTCAAAAAAAAAAAAAATAGGATACTTCTTTGTCGTATCTGATACGTATCCCGCCGTATCGGGCACGTATCCGATACGTATCCGACACGCGTACGGGGACCATTTCGGAGTATTCGTGCTTCATAGAAGCTAACTCCTTAAGGAAGATCTTGAAGTAAAAACAAGATCTAGAAGATTTTTCTACATTTTTCTAGAATTTTCAAAAGTTAACTGTAAAAACAGATTTTTCCTGCATAATACTCAAAATAAGAAGATTTATGAGAAAAGAGGCCAACTAAGGGAAATTTCTCACTTCTTTTGTGATGAAAACATACTAAATAATGTATCAATAACTTAGATTTTTAGAGTGGTGGTATGCCTTAAAAAAATGTGAGATATGGGAAGAAAAAGGTTGTTTTACATCTATTAAGAGAAAATATGAATAGAAGAATAATTAAGGCCCAATTCATCAACTTTGAACACATGAACACCATTACAAACAATCTGAAAATATGATTTCAAAAATCTAATAACATGTATTTGGAAAAGGAAATAGAAGGAGAGACGGTGATGTGGCTTACTTGTTGCCTAGCTAAGATGTTTGCACAATTCTTCCTTTTCTTTCCTCTCCTCCACCACCAAGTTTTCTATCTTCCTCTCTTTTTCTCTCCCTCAGCCAAATGTGGTGTGTGGGTATGTATATGTGCTCAACAAATGGGGATGAGTGGTATATTTATAGAGAATTTGGTGTGAAAAGTCCAAAATGCCCATTGGTTGGAATGGAATGGAATGGAATTGAGTTGTATTTACTTGGAATGTAATGGAATGAGGGGTGATTAGGGAGCCTAATCATGTATTAAGGCATGATCTAGTTAGGGTTAGGCTTAAGTAGAACCAAGATAGTTATAAGTATAAGACAATTTTCTTTGATTTGGGGGTACCAATGATACTTTTTCCATGTTTTAAGGAATTTGTCTCTAAGGCACCTATGATTGTAGCCTAGAGAGGGTGATGGCTGGCTACATGATGATGATCTGAGGGAATTAATTTATTTTTTCTTGTGTATAAATGTTGGAAATTGCAAAATATGGTGTATAAAATAAGTTTTAAGGTACAAGTGTATATGTGTATATATATATATAATAGTACTTGTTTGGGGTCCTTGTGTTATTTAATAAAAATGTGAGGGCTTCGGCTCAATTAAAATATCTATTTCAAGTGTAGAGTTAATAAATTAGTGTTAGGAAAAATAATTCGGTTTATATTATATTGTTTTGAATTTAAAGGTGAATAACCGAACGAAAACTATGAAAACTAGAAGTTAAGATTTAGAGAATTAATCTAAAATTTGAGAGTTAAATAATTAATATCAAAGTGTTAGAAATGATTTATAAGCTTCCAGGGTCGATTAGGGTTTGTATGGGTTCGTCCGTGATGCGTTTTCGGTTCTAGGGTTTAATTTGCAAATAATCAACGAACTAAAGCTTTATTATAATAACTTAAAATTGAGGGACCTAATAGGGTTTACTAAAGTTAGGGGTCTCACAGTTGTTACTCGCAGATAGCTTCAGAAGTAGATCAGACAGATTAAACAGATGATAGCACGTGACGTACACAAACACATAATATATACACATTGAAACACAATATCACTTCCTTGATTAAACTTGACTTCTCTTGTCTTTTTTTGTCTAAGTAATCTGAAGTTCTACTACGCTTATTCTTTCTTTATTCAGATGAATCAGATTCTCATTTCACATATTCTTTCATTACTAAATCTTTCTTTTCCAAATAGACCGATTAATTGATTCTAATATTTCAATTGGTATCATTTCTAGATTGTCATTGGTTCAAGTTGTGTGAGTGCAATTTTTGGAGGTTGTTGAACTATGTCTATGGCACAAAGGCTTGCTCAACTTGGAAAAGAAATTAAACGCGTCAAGAACCAGCTCCGCAAACGCCAGAGGCTCCTCTTCACCTTTTGGCAATACCTACCAAAAGACCAAATAATCCGAGCTCAGGCTCCAAATACTGTGAGCTGCATAGCACTCGCTCATTCTCTCATTGGCATTGTGGTTCCGCGGTGGCCCAAGAAATTAAAAGAAATTGACACGTGTTTATCTTTTCGTGTTTTGTAATCGAGCAAGACACTTGCTTAAGAAATAAAATAATTGCACTTGTTTTTGGGTGGAAATAGTTTGTTTGTTGTCCTTTCTAGTCTAGTGCAATCAATAACCATAAAATTCTTTAGATCAACTAATAAGGAAACAATTTACCCTCTCCCTAGTAACTTACATCAACAAACTCATGCAAAAAAAATGAAGAACAACATCTTGAATAAAAGAAGAGGCTGTTTATTTATTATTTTAGAATTTTTTGTTTTTTCTATTTGTTATAATTAATGATTTGTTGACCGTCAGAAAATAGTCTCTCAAATATCATATCCAGACATCGCTACAACTGCGCTGGCTCTACTCCCACTTACTAGGACCTCTGAGGGAAAAACCCCTATTCTAGGAGTCTTTCAATTCACTTTCAGATGAATGAAAGATAGTCATTGAATTCATTAGCTTTGGCTAAATGAAGAGGCTGGATATATGCATTTTGACCGGTCCTAAGACTTGAGCGCTTTCTTTTGATTACCCAATGATTGTTATAACCCACAAAGGTGTATGTGTGTAAATTAAATGCATAAAATAAATAAACAACAAAATAAAATAATTCAAAAAATAATTATATAAATTATTTTCCGAATTAAATGCTTACAAAAATAATGCCGAGGCTTGTGTTGGATACAATCTCCTTAAAGTAGATTTCGCCCTCGTTCCAGTGCTTTGAGTTTTACCGACGTCTACTTCCCAGGATGCAACGACTAACACTTCAATTTACAGCACTACAAATTCAAGTCTTGCGAACCAAAACTATGGTGAAACTCTTTCTTTCTTTTCCTAAAATTAAATGCTGAAGAATGCAGAAAATAGGAAGACGGAAAGGAGAGAAGAGAGACAAAAATCTAAGGGAAAAATGTATGTTCTAAATTGCTGGAAGGCTGGCTTTTTATAGGCAGTTTGGTGGCTTTTCCGAACAGGTATAAAGCCTGTTCGGACAGATTGGAAAGGCACTAACAGATTTGAATCCGTTTGGACTATTTGAACTCATACAGATCTGTTCGGACTATTTTGAACAGATACAGATCTGTTCGGTTTTGAAAACAAAATTATAAATAAATAAATAAATAAAATACAAAAGTTTTTGGCCCAAAATAATAAGTATTGGGCTGGACAAGCCAACCCAACCTCGCACCCGCGCCCAGGCCCAGGCCCAGGCTACAGCTGCGTGTGGTTTTAGTTTTGGGTCCAATGGGTTTAGCCCACTACACCCATAACCTCACCCTTCCACAAACTTGGGTACCCCTTGGGGCCCATCCCAAGTATCCAATGCTAAGGCTTATAAACCCAAACAATTCATCAAGCCTTTCCAATGTGGGACAAGCACATTTCACAAATATGTAGGAAACCTACCAAAAAACTAGTTCCACGAACTCGAAAACGCGCGTTGAATCTCATTCATCCGGAAATGGTTTTGAACAACCAAATACATGAATTTATTCACTACGCGACATTAAACATGAACCCAATTAGAAACGTTAAAAATAACGCTTGGGTCCCACCTTAATTAATGCTCAAAGTTAGCAAAAAATAAGTATTTTTCCAAAACTATTCCAAAGCCATTTTCCAACAATGATAACAATTAGAATGTATTGCTCACAGAATCCTTAGTAAGAGAGATGGAATTTGAACTTTAATCCTAATCTTTACACATTTTTTTGGCCAAACTATTTTTGACCTTAAAACCTTCTTTTCAAAATATTTTTTCCAAGTGTTTCTATGATGTTCTGAGGCTCTTATTTCATTTAAAATATTGCACTTTTCAGTAAGCTGAGTAAGGGCAAAGTGGAAATAAATGGAAGGGAGGTGAACTCTTTGAAAAAATATTTAAAAACATCTTCTTTATAGGTTTGGATTTGAAGAAAATAGGAGGAGATGAAAGAAAACTAGTTTAGGAAAAGAATGAGCATGAAGTCATTAAGAAGGAAATGAACAGCCTTTACTAAATTAGGCATATCTCTTTGTAAACTTAGAATTTAAATGTGAGACTACTACCATTGGAAAGTAGACTTCTGAGGCTTCAATTTAGACCCAAGAATCACCAAACACCGAGTCCGAATGAGAGAGATATGCCCATTTGAAGTTGGGCTTAAGAGCAGCTTTTATTGACCTGGCCAGAGGGAAATGAACAGCCTTTACTAAATTAGGCATATCTCTTTGTACACTTATAATTTAAATGTGAAACTACCACCATTGGAAATTAGATTTCTGGGGCTTCAATTTAGACCCAAGAATCACCAAAAACCGAGTTCAGATAAGGGAGATATGCCCTTTTGAAGTTGAGCTTAAGAACAGATTTTGTTGAACCGACCTAAAACAGCATCAGACCCCTTTTTTTTTTGGTTCGGTTGGGACACCTCATTAAATCATTTTCTGATATATTCATCACCAAATATATATACATTCAGCCTCCATTATCTAGTGCTTGATCCATTAGAGATAATGTTCCACTTTTGTCTCCCATTAGCTTCATTAGTACTCCATTAGCTTCATTATCTTCCTTTTGTCTTCCACCTTGTCTTTCACCATTTCTCTACTTGCTTAACCTATATATATACATTAGATTGTTGAAAGAAGCAAGATGATAGATTATGGAGAACAGTTTCTAACCAAAATGCGCTTAGAGCATCTTCAATAGTAGCATATTTGTTATCTCTCCTTAGCTACAATATGCAGGCAAATATTCAAAATTCTATCCAACAAGTTTCTTATTCCTAGAGAGTAAAAACTCTTTCTCTATCTTACAAATTACAATAGAGAGCATTTTTGTAATTCTCAATTAAAAAATAGCTACTTACTTTTAAAAAAGTAATGTTATTTTCCTTTGTAAAGCTTGACTTGCAGCGAACACACTATGCACATGAAACAATACATCATTTTTGAATTTATGTTAAAATTTTAAAATATCATAACTTATGATTTACATACTCATCTTTTATAAAAATAGTGTTTTTAGAATCTTCTCATTGAGATCTATAAAAAAAGATTCATATTGAATACAAAATTTTGAAGAAGTAATAAAATGAAATTTCATTGTGTTCATTGTTCTCAAATGGTGAAATTTTACCATTTCTCCAAAATTTTCATTTAAATCAACATGAATTTCTAAGAATTTTCCTATGAAACCTTGAAGTATGAATCAAACTATAATTGACTTAAATAATTTAAGAATGGGAATTCTTTGCAATGTTTATGGGATATGGTTTAATAATTTTCCATATTAAACCAACTGGAAAATTTTGATCTCTCAAGGCAATTTTAGCCACCTCATGGGTTACGTTGTCACAGTTCCATGAAACAAAGAAGAAAAAAATTACATCCTACAAATATAATATGTACCTTAATTCCTAACCAATACCACACTCAAACAAAGGTTTATAGAAATAGAATAATAGTTTAATAAGTAATCACAATATATGTTTCTAGAATCTCACGTTATACAAGATGACCTGCTTGCCCTTCCATACTGACAGTTACAAAAATGCAGGATACGTGTGCTTGCGCTTTCAAGGTTATTAAACCAAACCAATAGAAACAACAGACAAATGGATAATACTCTTAGCAGTAGAAGAGTGTGTCATCATGTCCAGCCAGCCAGCCAGCTAGCTAGGTATTTGCTATATATCCATAGCTGCTGCTGCTACCTATCACTCACAGTTTGGCAAACCCTGACGCCAGTCCATTACTAGGAGGGTGGCAGCACTATGAGCAAGCGCTCTTGCCATAACAAAAACATGGAAAATCTGATTGTTGTGCCCTGCAATATCAAATGCACCAAGCTTCCATCGCTCTGGTATACTACTCATAGAAACTCGCTCCTACAGCCTATAAAACACACATGACAAGCTCATATCCGAGGAACAGAAGCATCTGTGGGTGGCCCCAAAAGAGAACCACGGCATGTGCTGCTGGAATCACCCCTAAGAAGCCCATGGCCAAAAAGATGGAGGCCCTGAAAGATCGGAAGCGAGGAGTGGACAGAGCAGGTGCAAGGAAGGTGATGATGACAAGCATACCAAGTAATGAAATGGAGGTCAGATAAAGGAATCGTGATTATGGACTGTAGGAGAAAACATAGTAGATGGGAGCAAAGAAGGAGCAGACTATCATTAAGGAGATGCCAGCATAGTCTAGGCGCCAGAAAAACACATTCCAGCATTTGGAATGGCAAGCAAATAGGTGGAAAAGGGAGCTGCAAATTAAACAGCCCATAGCCCTAGCTAGAAATACAAACCAAGGCCATCTATGAATTGCCTTATTAAAAGCATTAACCATATTTAACGCCGCCGCTGCTGATGATGCACGTGTGATGTATCCTAGATCTGAATCCTGCTAGGCAAACCATGTTTCAGAATGACTTTAGTAGTTCAATATTCATCTTATAAGTAGAGCACATTATACAAATGAAATTCAAAACTCTCTTCTCTGGTTGGGTATCTTCTTCTAGTCTAGTACATAGACATAGTTCACCTAATTTTGCACGTTTTATATTTCCTTCCAAAATATTAATGACAATTAATGAAAAACTATATTAACACCAAATTGAAAACGTGAGAGAAATGAATAAATTATATCAATAATCTCAATAACTTCTTAGGAATCCTAGTTTAGTTCTTCTAATTTTGTACGTTTTATATTTCCTTTTAAAATATTAATGACAATTGTTGAAAAACCATATTAAAACCAAATTGAAAACGTGAGGAAAATGAATAAATTATATCAATAATGTCAATAATTTCTTTTGAATTCTAGTTTAGTTCTTCTAATTTTGCACATTTTATATTTCCTTCCAAAATATTAATGACAATTATTGAAAAACCATATTAACACCAAATTGAAAACGTGAGAGAAATGAATAAATTATATCAATAATCTCAATAACTTCTTAGGAATCCTAGTTTAGTTCTTCTAATTTCGCACATTTTATATTCCTTTCAAAATATTAATGATAATTATTGAAAAACCATATTAACACCAAATTGAAAACGTGAGAGAAATGAATAAATTATATCAATAATCTCAATAACTTCTTGATCTCCCATTTTTCAGATTCTCATTTCTCAGCTGTTCGGATTGATCTCCTCCACCAACCACTTCAGAAGCTACTCTCTTGCTACTATTTCGGTGAGGAATTTCATGTTTTTTTCTTTGTTATGTGCCTCGTTTGTAGTAGAAAATAATGTCTCATACTTCTTAACTCTATCTCTCATTTTGCTGATTCTCATCTCTCAGTGGTTCGAATCGATCTCCTCCACCAACCACTTCAGAAGCGGTTCTCTTGCTATCATTTTGGTGAGGGATTTAATGTTTTTTTAATTGTTACGACAAAATGTCACATCAAACCCATAATCATTTCATTTTTTTTTTCACAAACATCACATCCAATTACAAAAAAATCCAACTATCTTTTCAAACACAAAAATTTTAGACTCCTAAAATAGTCAAAAACTAAATAGCTTACTAAAATAGCAACTTCCCAAACACCCACATATTCAGTACGTAATACACGGAAGAAAAAAAAAAAAGATTGACTCAAGAGATGGTTTGGTGTTCAAAACTAGGGAGACACATTTTGGTACCATATATTCAACGCATAATATCGTATTCCGCAACGGTAAAAAAACACAGCTCTCTCTCTCTCTCTCCATCGTCAACAGTTTGCTTTGCATATAATTGTGGTTTGTATTTATGTATAACATTATTATTTTGGATGTTTATTATAATTTTATGATTTGCATGATTTTCATTGTCATAAATAATTAAAAAAACAAAATAAACATTTTATGCATTAAAATTAACAAACATGTTTTTGAGTTTTTGTTTTTAAATTTTTTTAAATATTTTGTTTTTATTTTTTCAAAAATAAACAAAAACTAGTTTATAATTTTTTTCATAAACACAAACAAAAAACACGTAAACATTACTAAACGGTATCTAAACATTAATATTCAAAAAAAAAATGCCCAAAAAAAAAAAAAAATTTGCAATTGACTGGTTGACCGGGTGGACGACCGATAACACCCTAAGCCGAACGGACTATTTTCTAATACCACCTCCTCGCCCAGACTAATAATACTCTCATTAAGGCCTATCGTAGTCCGAAGGAGACTACAAATCCGAAACTCCAAAACCAAAACAAACATGAGACATTTCACTGTTCATCATTCACAGTCTGAAATAGACTGTGAAATGGACTGTGATAGAGGAAAACAAATGGGCCTTAAATCAATTTAGTGGTCTTATATTTGTGAGTGTCGCTATTCAATCCAACAACTCAACTTACTCTGATTTGCACGTAATGCTAAATCACATTGAGTAGGATTCAAAAGAGAATGCGGACTGTTTATCCATTTTTCATGTTTTGTCACTAAGTGAAAGGTTAGGTGTAGACATCCCATTTTTGACCGCCCTTAAGACTTGGGCACTACTGATGGCTTCTTTGGTGATGAAAGTTATGCAGGACAAAGGTTCAATTTCTTCGACAAGAGGAGAGTCAAATCCTAACCTCACACCCCATTTTGGACCAAAGATATTTTGGATGGTTTTTAGACCTTAAAACCCTCTCTTTCAAAATATTTTTGAAATAAAGTTCCTACGATGTTCCGACGCTCGCATTTTGTTAAATGTCGCACTTTTCGGTAAACCGAGCGGGAACAAAGTGGAAATGAATGAGAGAGAGGTGAACTCTTTGAAAAATCTTTCGAAACACCTTACTTAGCGGTTTGGAGTTGAAGAAAAGAAAAGGAGAGGGAAGAAACCCAGTTGGGGAAGGGGTTGGGCATGAACCGTTAAGAGAGAGTCGAGTAGCCTTCGCTAAATCGGGCCTATCTATTTGTACACTTGGATTTTAGCTATGAGGCTACCGCCGTTGGAAAGAAGACCTCAGGGGCTTCATTTTGCACTCAAGAATCTCCTGAAGCCGAGTCCGGAAGGGAGAGGTAGGGTTGGTTGAAGTTGGGCATCATTCCGGTTGGACCGAAACTGAGCAGGCTTCACTAAAAGAGGGATATCTCTTAGCACAGTTGGAATTTTGATGTGATATTGCCACCATTGGAAAGCTTACTTATGGGGCTTCATTTTGGACACAAGAATGACTTAAAAAGGCATCCAAATGAAGGAGTTAGGCTTTCTTGAAGTCGGGGACTAGGACTGATTTTTGCTGCCGGACTCTATGGGAGTGTGCCGGCCATTAATGGCCAATGCCGGCCCTATTCCATCCAAAAGTGACCCCCTGCAGCCAACAATGATAAGGTGCCGGCCATTGATGCCAGAAAGCAGATTTCAACATATATTTTGCTCCAGCTTGCTCCAGCTATCTTTTTTTAGATATTTTCGACCCATGCTCTTGTTTTTGCTATATATCAAGGCCAAATCTATTATATAGAGGGGTTAGAACATTTTGGAAGAGTTTTGGGAGCCTCTCTCTCTACACCTCTCTCTCTATAATCCTCTCTTGAGCATTTGTGCTAGAAGGCTTGCATACAACCATCTTCAACCTATCAACCCTTGAGAAGAGTTGATCACCATTGGCTTGAGGTCCCTTGGAACCTATTTTTGGGCTGATTGAAGGTTGTTTGGCTCAGATTTTGGCTGGTTTTGCTGCTGTCCTTCAAGGTTCTTCAAGGATAAACACTTGCTCCCTTAAACCTTTGCTTTGCATGCTTGTTTTACCACCTTTGTAAATTGTTTTTGGCTTGGTTTTGAACTGAGAAAATCTCTATTTTTCAGTCCTAAAAATGGTGGTTTAAGCCTTGTTTGGCTAGGGGGGTTGTCTCTCCTTTTGCTCTTTGGCTTGTAAAGCCTTTTGAGCCAACTTCCTAAGCTTTTGAAAACAACTTTTCGTGGCCTTTTCACCACTGAAATCCAAAGGATTTTCAGTGGTAAAAACCCTATTTTGAGGGCTCAAATGGGTGGGGGTTGTCCCCCCTCCTCTTCTCTTGTTTGCATGTTTTATTGGCCTATCAAATGAGCATGTATCTCTATACTTTTGAGGCTTAGTTCAGGCACTTTTTTGTGACTTTTAGGACCTACCTCAACTCTGTCCATGGCTGGTTTGGTTGTCTCTTGAGTGCTCCATGTACTTGTAGTGCAAATCTTGCTTACTGGCCTTGTTTGCATGTTGTTTTGGCTCATCATTCTAGCATATTTTGGCTATGCTCCAGCATGATTTTATTCATATTTTGGGCTGTTCTAGGATGGACTGTTTTGGGCTGCCATGGTCATATGACTCATGTTTAGTATAGTTATAGAGCAAATGCTTTGACTAGTCTTGAGTTTTGAGGGAACTTGCATGCTTAACTTGTGATGTTTACATGCTTTGGCATCATTTGAAATGTTATTTCAGCACATGTTTCATGATCATACACTTGCCTTTGTCATGCTTTCAATGCCTTGAAGAGTTGGTGTTTTATGCCTCATGAATGGATCATTGTGCATGCCTCTATGCTTAGGTCTTTGAGATGCCATCTCAGTGGTTTTTTGGGTTTATTTTGACATACCATAACTCTGATTTTTATTGGTTAAGTCATGCCATGTTTGGTTGTAATAGGTGTAGTGCAACCCCCCCTTGTTGGCCTTACTCGCACCATGTTTTATGCCTTTCATGTTGACTTGTTTTGGCCTTGATCCATGCATGTTTTAGATTCATTTTGGCATGATCTAGAACTATTTTGGTTGTCCTTGGCCTTTTGGGGTTTGATTCATGTGGCCTTGGTACAAGCTCCTTGACTAGTCTTAAGCTTTAAACATCCTAGCATGCTATGTTTGCATTGTTTAGTTGATTTGGCATCAATTTACATGAGATTTCATAGCTTACCACATTGCCACATTATCATGATTGTCACTCCTTGCCCATGTTTGAGAGTTGTGTCCTTATGCCTTAATTCTTGGGCCATTGCATGTGCATGCTTTGTTTTGCATTTCATGCCATCATTTCATCATTTTGGCCACTAATTTGGGCACGATTGAGGTTTGTCCATTTTGGTTTAAGTCCATCTTTGCATGTTGTTGCATGCTTGTCTTGCATGTTGTTGCATGCTTGTTCCATTTTGCATGTTGTCGCATGCTTGAGTTGCATGGCATTTGCATGCTTGTTGTATTGCTTGGTACATTGCATGTTGTGGCATGTTGTTGCATGCTTGACATATAGCATGTTGTTGCATGCTTGTTCCATTGTATTGTTGTTGCATGCTTGGGTTACATTGCATACTTGCATGCTCATATCGCATTAGCATTGTGTTTGGCACACCTTACATTGCATTGTGTTTGGTTTGGGTGTTAAGCCAAACACGAGAAACAAGGGACGTTTCATACTTGAAGTGATGAAACGTGCCTCAATTCTCGGTCACTGACACTCTTGACGATGCATGATAGAGTTCTAGGCATTTATGTGTTTTTGTGCATTCATTTTACATTGAAATTTGCACAAATTGGATCTTTGGCTATTATGCATCGAGATGCGTGATTGATGGTCTTGGATCTGATTATGCCTCTCCCTTGATGTTTCGAGGTGATATGGGGTGTCATAGTGTGTACATACCCTTGGGAGACCCTCCATTTCCTCTATTTTGTGCTTTGTTGCAGTTTGGTATCACAGCACACCAGTGGCCGGCAGTGCCACACAGATGGTCGGCACCCTTGCATCCTTGGCCGGCAGTGCCTACTCTTGGCTGGCAGGTGGCCGACAGCATCTCCTCATGGCCGACGGGCCACTGGTGCATTCCCCAACATGGATTTAGTAAGATCCTGCAGCAAGTTCTCAAGAGAGCCTCTAAAGAGCATTTGGAGAGCTTTTGGGACGGGAATCGAGCATGCATCTTCAACTTTTCAAGGCAGAGCTGAGGCAGCCTAATTTACATATTTTAATGCTTAGCATGAATTTGTAATTTACTTAATTAATTTGTTTAATTAGTTAAGAGTTTTGTAATAATTAATTAGCTAGGATAGTTAGTTAATTAGTTGGTTTGTATTATTCATTCGGACCCTCCGTCGAGAGGGCGAATTGTTGTAATAAGTGTGTGTGAGTGTGTGAATGTCTTCCAACCCCACGTCTTTCTCCCTTTTACTTATCTGCTTTCAGTGGTTAGTTTTAGGGCATATTTCAATTAGCATCCTTATGCTTCGCATGTTTGCATACATTCATCTGTCTAGCATGCACTGGGCTCGGCGCATCATACAAACTGTATTGTATTTCAATACCGATTTGAATACATGATTATCAAGTTGCATCTCATATGCCATCTTAGAATAGCCGAGCCTATTTCTAGTTGCATTTTTGCATGTGTTGCATTAGCCATCTTAACATAGCTAGGATCATGCATTGATTACCAACTAGCTATTGTTTTGGCTCGGAGTACTAGGTAAGCTTTTACGCTTTAGCATACTGCATGTGTGTTAATGTTGCCATGATAGCATGCTTGCCATGAGGCTATGTGCTTATGTGATATAACTGCCTGAATGCCTATGGGTGAATGTTGGATTACTTGAGTTGGAACAATTCATCGAAATGCGAGTTTTAAGCCCACTTGAGGTGGCAAAATCATGTTTTCTAAGCCCACTCAAGGGTGGCAAATTCACGTCTTAGCCTACTTGCGAGTAGCACCTCCGAACCATTTTCAAACAAACAAACATGAGATGTTTTGTTCCAACTTAGGCGATCTGGTCTATACTTGTATGCTATGCGCATCACATAGTAAGCTAGCTAATACACCGGAATAAGAGCACATATGTTTTCAAATACAAAATATCATGCTTAGTACAGGCCGATCTTTGATCGGGCGAGCGGGGGTGCTCATTGCATGACCTTCCCCTCTCATACCCAAGTTCCCGAGCCGAGGCAACTTTGGTGATGACGGACACGTGGCCTTAGGCACGAGTCAGGGTTTCCTAAATTTTCCAAAACCAAAATATTTAGGTGGCGACTCTGTATTTGGCAAAGCAGTCCATGTTTAGCATTTCTTTATAAAAATTAGTTTTTCAAAACGATTTGCCGGATTTGGACTCTTTAGTGATTTATCGGTCTTGCATTGCATTTTGTGAGATTAGATTCAGAACCGTGACATTGAGTCCAAACTGTAGTAGTCCAATGAACAAAACGGATTTCGCGCCGATTCGCGGGCGGAGCCGGGACGTTCGGGCACGTCTACATTAGGCAGTTGAGTTGATAGAAAGGCGACCTCTTTAAGTTATAATTTAATTTTATTGATAAATTAATATTTGATAATCTTGAGAAAAAAAATTAAATTAACATTTATTGATTTATGCCCAAACATTGCCATATATTTTCCCATTTCATGTCTTATTGTGTGGAGGGAGGGAGGGATGGAGGGAGAGAGGGAAGACAACTCACCGGGAAAAAAGAATCTGAGCCGTTGGCGTCCGTTTTCGTTGTCATCACTATCATCATCATCATCCACGATGTTTGAAGCATAGGTCTGATGTATGTCCCAACACAAGCTTAAGAAATGATTTTTCAATGGACGAAAAAGAACATTAAAAAATTACGATACTTGAAGAAACTCACGATCAAGCTTTCGATATTGGTCTTCTCCAATGAGCTCAACATAGTCAACGCAACAAATATAATAAACCCCCCAAGTGCCTGTGAAAATTCAAATTCAAACTAAAAAAGAAACGGATTTCAATTTCGATTTACGATTCATTCATGAGATTGAGTCGATTCGATTCGAACAACAACGAATGACTCACGTCCAGATGTTTAGGGTTTCATTGTGCCAAGCGAAGACGCTGAACAGCGTCTCCTTCAATGGCCATTTACACTGGTAATAGTCCAATATGAACTTGTTGTCCTTCAAGTACTCAGGCAAGCTCTCGTACTTCACCAATCGCCTCTCGAATCCCTGCTTCATGTTTTGGCCCGAGTCAACTCGACAGCTCTCTCCTCTTCGCCATTACCACCGAGCTTTGAGCTGTTCTCGCCTCTCCGTTTCATCTTCACTGGAAAATCCCCCAACGTTTCTCTGTTTTTGGCGAGCTATTCGCCAGAAATATCTCTCTTTTCGGACTCTTCTCTCTCTCTCCCGCTCGCTCGCTCATTCTATCTCAAAATCTATAAATATGTAATTATTTCTGTTTGTGCATATATAGTAGTAGATAATATATGTATATATGTGTGTATGTATGTCAAGCTGGTGCCGAGATTAGAGCTTCAGAGAATTTATAGCTAGCGAGGAACGTGTGATCGAATTAAATAGAAAATGATTTTTTTCTTTTTGTTTAAAATAATAATAATTAAAATAAAAAAAAAAGCAATTACTAGTAGAAATAAAAAATCAGCCAGGTGAAAAAGGATGAATGGCCACGTGTCAAAATTTGGTTGATTTGACTGTGGAACAAAAGTCAATAAGTGAATGTATGTGACGCGTCGTTTTTGGTTTTCCAAAAATATTTTTCAGAAAATTTTATTTTATTATTTTTTGTATTTTTTTATTTTTACTAAATTTTTTTAATATTTTAAGTAATTTTTTTAATTTTTAGACACACTTAACATAAATACATATAAAAAGTATAATTTTTGTGAAAAAAAATCTTTTAAAAATTCACTAAATACCAAAAATGCAAAAACAATACGAGAATTTAATATATTTTTTCATATCTTTATGTATTTATTAATTTTTAAAAATATTTTTCCACAAATTTTTTACTTTTTAGATACATTTAAGTAAGGTGCATCTAAAAAAGTAAAAAAAAAATGCTTAAAATTTCAAAAATATTCACTTAAAACAAAAAAAAAAAAACACGAAAAATAAAGAACTCAATTTTCAAAAAACTTAATCCAAAAAATTCAAACCAAACACAAAGAATGGTGTGCTCGTGTTAGGGGGTCTACAATATTAACGCCATGTTTAATCTTTTTGCTTTGAGCGCTTGCTTGTTTCTTAATTTAAACATTTTCAAATCAAATTTAGGTGTTAAGGAAGGTGAAAAACATAATTTGAGTGATTGGATTTTGGATTGAACAATTGGAAAAAGATTTCATGACGGGATACTCACATAGTTATCATGAGCCCACATTTTAAGTTTGATATTGCTATTAAATTAACACACACTTGCTCTTTCATTAGTTACTGGCAACAATCTTTGCACAAGGTTAGAGTTTTTTGAGTTTGTTTGATTGAAATTTTGTTATTGGAATTGTGATTGTTATTAATTTGCAATATGATATAATATTTTAGGGGAAAAAAAAAATTAAACCAAAACAAATGTGATGGTAACATATTTGGAATAGTGGGATTAGATGGAGTTGGCATTTGAAAATGGAATTTGATTTGGTGGGATTTGGAATTAATAAAATCTTATCTAGTCTTAATACCCAAACTACACTCCACATCTTTGGTTTTGATCTAATCTTATCTAGTCTTATTGCTTCTTGTAGTGAAGCAAAAGCAGGCATTGAGGAACGAGGAAGTGGGATGCAATAAAACTGACATGCAATAATAATCACGTATCATGATGGGATAGAGTGAATAAAAACTAACATAAAAATAAATAATAATAATAATAATAATAATAATCACTATATTTGATTTTAGTTTTTTAAAAATTAAATTTTTATTTTTTTGTATTTATTTGTTTTTAATAAATATTTTTAAATTTTTAAACAATTTTTTTACTTTTTTAGATGCACTTTACTTAAATGTATGTAAATAGTAAAATATTTGTCAAAAATTATTTAAAAAAATTAATAAATACACAAAAATACAAAAAAGTATTGAATTTTCTTTTTTTTTTTTTTTTGTATTTTTAGTATTTAATGAATTGTTTAAAGATTTTTTCATAAATATTATACTTTTTAAGTGTATTTATGTTAGGTGTGTCTAAAAATTAAAAAAATTGCTTAAAATATTAAAAAAACTTCATTGAAAAAAAAATACGGAGAATAAAAAAAATAGAATTTTCTAAAAAATATTTTCTGAAAATCAGAACCAAACAAGCAAGTAATTAATCACACAAAATCTTGACTAGTGATTCTGCCATTTTCGTTTCTCTCACATGCTCTCATCTTCTTGTTGTAGTATCAAATAATATTTCATATTACTCCTTAACACTCTGTCTTTCTCTAAGACTCGTTGATCTCCACTTTTCAGATTCATTGATCACTCACTCTCATCTCTCGGCGGTTCGGGTTGATCTTTCATGCTTTTTTTTTGGTTATGTGTTTCATTTGTGGTATAAAATAATGTTTCATACTTACTTCTTAACTCTATCTATGAGACTCTTTGATCTCTCATTTGCTTATTGAATAAATTATATCAATAATGTCAATAATTTCTTACGAATTCTAGTTTAGTTCTTCTAATTTTGCACGTTTTATATTTCCTTCCAAAATATTAATGGCAATTATTGAAAAACCATATTAACACCAAATTGAAAGCATGAGAGAAATGAATAAATTATATCAATAATCTCAATAACTTCTTGATCTCTCATTTTTCTGATTCTCATCTCTCGGCGGTTTGGATTGATCTCCTCCACCAACCACTTCAGAAGTTGCTCTCTCACTACCATTTCGGTGAGGGATTTCACGTTTTTTTCTTTGCTATGTGCCTCGCTTGTAGTAGAAAATAATGTCTCATACTTCTTAACTCTATCTCTCATTTTGCAGGTTCTCAACGGTTCGAATCAATCTCCTCCACCAACCACTTCAGAAGTGGTTCTCTCGCTACCATTTTGGTAAGGGATTTAATGTTTTTTTAATTGTTACGTGCTTCGTTTGCAGTAAAAAATTGTTAGCTTTTGATAAAACTCTCTCTAGATTGAACTATTATTTTGTATTGAATTTAACTTGTATTGATCTTAAATTTTCCTGTTGTTTGATTTCTTTGTCCACAGGCTTAGGGAAATGGCTTCAATATCAAATTCTATGAACCTAAGAGAAAATCCTTTCCATTGTGTGGCATTGAACCTAAATCATCATGAACACAAACCTCTCCTAGTAGGGAAAAACTAAGATATGAAGGCTATAGGAGTATGGTCGTTGTTTCAATGTGAACCCAAAATGGTATAACCAGAAAGGCAGTGCAACCTAATAATGGTCTTCAAGATTTCTCCTTCTATAAACACTATTATCATATCCATATTAGAACTCAAATGGTAACATATTTGGAATAGTGGGATTAGATGGAATTGGCATTTGAAAATGGAATTTGATTTGGTGGGATTTGGAATTAATAAAATCTTATCTAGTCTTATTATCCAAACTACACTCCACATCTTTGGTTTTGATCTAATCTTATCTATTCTTATTGCTTCTTGTAGTGAAGCAAAAGCAGGCATTGAGACATGCAATAATAATTACGTATTATGATGGGATAGTGTGAATAAAAATTGACATAAAAAGAAGAGAGCTTTTTTGATAAATCCATTTTCTAAGAGCTTTATTCCATCAAATCCATATTCTTTTTGACTATTCCATTAGGTCCAATTTGAGATAAGAAGACCAAAATACCTTTTTCATCTACCTATGTTCCATTTACTTCACATTATTTTCTTATATTTCAATAAGTCCTATGGGTGACAAAATTACCAAAATACCCCTAATGTGAATGTTCACACAGTCAATGTGAATGTTTATATCGTCAATGTGTAGGGGCCCGGCCCATGTTGATCCTCGTGGGTGCCCGAAAAAATTCTAGTCGGGCCGGGCCGGTCCAAAGGCCAAAAAAATAGGCCCGGCCCGACCCGGTCCGTTGATAATGTGAATATTCACATTGATAAGTTAACATTCACATTGATAGAGTGTAAAATTGGCCCGCGGCCCGTGGGCGGCCCGAAGTCAGCCCGCCGCCCGTGGCCAGCCCGGGCCGGCCCATTCATAATGTGAATATTCACATTGACATATTAACATTAACATTGATAAGAGTGTAAAATTAGCCCGTAACCCGTGGGCAGCCCGAAGCCCGGGCCCGGCCCGGCCCGGTCCGGCCCGTTGACAATGTGAATATTCACATTGACATGTTAACATTCACATTGATAGGAGTGTAAAATTAGCCCGCAGCCTGTGGCCGGCCCGAAACCCGCCCATGGCTCGTAGGCTGCTCTGGGCGGGCCCGGCCCGACCCGTTGATAATGTGAATATTCACATTGATATGTTAACATTCATATTGATAAGAGTATAAAATTAGCCCGCGCCCCGTGGCTGCCCAAAACTAGCCCACGGTCCGTAAGGGGCCCGGGGCGGGCCCGGCCCGGCCTGTTGACAATGTGAATATTCATATTGACATGTTAACATTCACATTGATAAGAGTGTAAAATTGACTCGTGTCCCATGGGCGGCCCGAAGCCCGTAGGTGGCCCGGGGCGAGCCCGGCCCAGCCCGTTGACAATGTGAATATTCACATTAACATATTAACATTCACATTGATAGGAGTGTAATATTGGCCCGTGGCCCGTGGGCGGCCCAAAGCCCACCCACTGCCCAGGGCGGGCCCGGCCCGGCCTGTTGACAATGTGAATATTCACATTGACATATTAACATTAACATTGATAACAGTGTAAAATTGGCCCGTGACCCGTGGGCAGCCCGAAGCCCGGCCCGTTGACAACGTGAATATTCACATTGACATGTTAACATTCACATTGATAAGAGTGTAACATCAACCTGTGCCCCGTGGCTACCTGAAACTCGCCCACAGCCCGTGGGCGGCCCGAGGCGGGCCCGACCCAGCCTGTTGACAATGTGAATATTCACATTGACATGTTAACATTCACATCGATAAGAGTGTAAAATTGACTCGCGTCCCATGGGTGGCCCGGGTTTGGGTCTGGGCTTACCCCGAGCCGCGAGCGAGCTTCGGGCAGCGGACAAATTTTACATCTATCAATGTTAATGTTAATGTTAACATGTCAATGTGAATATTCACATTGTCACGGGTCGGGCCAAGCCCGCCTCGGGCTGCGGTCTGGCTTCGGGCCGCCCACGGCCTGCGGGCCAATTTTACACTCCTATCAATGTGAATGTTAACATGTCAATGTGAATATTCACATTGCCAACGGGCTGGGCCCGCCCCGGCCCGAGGTCGGGCTTCGGGCTGCCCACGGGTCATGGGCCAATTTTACACTCTTATCAATGTGAATGTTAACATGTCAATGTGAATATTCACATTGTCAACAGGCCGGGCCGGGCCCGTCCCGGGCCGCCCACCGGCCGTGGGCGAGTTTCGGGCAGCCACGGGGCGCGGGCTAATTTTATACTCCTATCAATGTGAATGTTAACATGTCAATGTGAATATTCACATTGTCACGGGTCAGGCCAAGCCCGCCTCGGGCTTCGGTCGGGCTTCGGGCCGCCCACGGGCTGCGGGCCAATTTTACACTCTTATCAATGTGAATGTTAACATGTCAATGTGAATATTCACATTGTCAACAGACCGGGCCGGGCCGGGCCCGCGGGCGGGCTTTTGGGCGCCCATGGGCCGCAGGCTAATTTTATACTCTTATCAATGTGAATGTTAACATGTCAATGTGAATATTCACATTGTTAACGGGCCGGACCGGGCCCGCCCCGGGCCGCCCATGGGTCGCGGGTGGGTTTCGCGCTGCCACGGGACGGGGGCCAATTTTACACTCCTATTAATGTAAATGTTAACATGTCAATGTGAATATTCACATTATCAACGGGCCGGGCCGGGTCGGGCCCATCCTGGGCTGCTGGCCAATTTTATACTCTTATCAATGTGAATGTTAACATGTCAATGTGAATATTCACATTGTCAACAGGCCGGGCCGGGCCCGCCCCGGGCCGCCCACGGGCCGTGGGCGGGTTTCGGGCAGCCACGAGGTGCGGGCTAATTTTACACTTCTATCAATGTGAATGTTAACATGTGAATGTGAATATTCACATTGTCAACGGGCCGGGCTGGGCCCTCCCCGGGCTGCGGGCAGGATTTTGGCCGCCCATGGGCCGCGGGCCAATTTTATACTCTTATCAATGTAAATGTTAACATGTCAATGTGAATATTCACATTGTCAATGGGCCGAACCGGGCCCGCCCCGGGCCGCTCATGGGCCGCGAGCGGGTTTTGCGCCGCCACGGGACGCGGCCCAATTTTACACTCCTATTAATGTGAATGTGAATGTTAACATGTCAATGTGAATATTCACATTGTCAACGGGCCGGGCTCGCCCCGGCTCGCGGGCGGGTTTCGGGCCGCCCATGGGCCAATTTTACAATCCTACCAATGTGAATTTTAAAATATGAATGTTCACATCATTAAATTGCTAATCGTTCAAAAAATATTTATAAAGGTATCAAAATTGAATATAAGGGCATAAGTGTCCAAGAAAATAGTGTAAATCAAGAAAATGGACTTTATGGAATAAAACTATACATACATGGGACTAAATGGGTTAAAAAATTCCTTCATGGACTTCTTGGATTAAACCACTTTTAAATTGGACTTATCAATAAAAATCCCTAAAAAGGAATAATAATAATAATAATAATAATAATAATAATAATAATAATCACTATATTTGATTTTAGTTTTTTAAATTCAGTTTTTTAAAATTTTAATTTTTAATTTTTAATTTTTTTGTTTTTAATGAATATTTTTAAAATTTTAAACAATTTTTTTTTTACTTTTTTAGATGCACCTTACTTAGATGTATGTAAATAGTAAAATATTTGTCAAAAAATATTTTAAAAAATTAATAAATACACAAAAATATGAAAAACGTATTGAATTTTCATATTTTTTTTTGTATTTTTAGTATTTAATGAATTGTTTAAAGATTTTTTTCACAAATATTATATTTTTTAAGTGTATTTATGTTAGGTGTGTCTAAAAATTAAAAAAATTGCTTAAAATATTAAAAAAATTTCATTGAAAACAAAAATAAAATAAAATACGGAGAATAAAAAAATAGAATTTTTTAAAAAATATTTTCTGAAAATCAAAACCAAACATGCAAGTAATTAATCACACCAAATCTTGACTAGTGATTCTGCCATTTTCGTTTCTCTCACATGCTCTCATCTTCTTGTTGTAGTATCAAATAATGTTTCATATTACTCCTTAACTCTCTCTCTTTCTCTAAGACTCGTTGATCTTCACTTTTCGGATTCATTGATCACTCTCTCTTCGGATTGATCTTTCATATATTTTTTTTTTGGTTATTATTTATAGTGAGAGCAATGCAAAATTTTTGCCACTTCGATTCCCATAAAATCCTCCATCTTTTGATATGGGTATGAAAATTATGAATAAATAATGGATTTGCATTTCTTTTTTAGTGCCTTTGGTTGCTATCATAATTTTGAGATGGCAAATCAAAATTCTAGTTGACTTGCAGTTTTTGCTCCTTTGAATGATCCAATAGGTAGATGGTGGATGTGAAATTGATTCTCTTTTAAAAGTAATTTTTATTTATTAATACTAGCAGGGCACGTGTACTATACAAGAGTTGAAAAAAAAATTTATTAAATTAATGTAAGTGTAAATAAAATGTATAAAATATTTTTTTTTATTAAGTTTAGTAACTAAAATATTACTTTTTCGTCTATCGATTTAGACTGAAAATAAACTGTTGTAAAAGATTAAGATTTAAATTAATAAAATTAAAATTTTAGTATTATTTTTTTTACAAGAGTCAAACCTTAAAAATTTTCTTTTATAATTTTTCCAAAATGTTTTGTAGGACACTTAATATTTTTCAAAATGCACTGATTGTAATCTTTTTGCATTAGATTTTCATATTAAATCACTTTGTTCTATTTTCATATTAAATTTTCCAAAATGTTCTATTTCATCAGATTTTCATATTAAACCACTTTGTTCTATTTATAGCATTATATTTATGTGATTTGTTATCACCGTTGATCTAAAATTGAAATAGTTAATTGACAAGTTATTTTTAAAAGTGAAATTATTTTTAGTGTTTGGCCTATTCACATCTCTCTAGTTTTCAAATTTTATTTCTTTAACCAACTAATTTATGTTGAGGCCTCATTTGAGAACAGACTAATTTAGTAACTTTTTGGCTTTTTGGCTAAAATATGAGTTAAAAAAAACTAGTATGTTTGAGATGACTTTTTGGCTTTTTACGAAAAGATGTGCAAAAAGTAGAGAGAAAAGAGAATCTTTGACTTTTTGATATGGGTTGTTGGCTTTTTGGCTTTTTTAGTAACTTTTTGATTTTTTGGCTAAACCGGCTAGTCCCCAAACGAGGCCTGATTGTTAGTTTATTAATCTTCATTGAGCCAAAAATCATGTCTAGAATGCTTGGAAATAAATGAAAATGAAAATATGAACTTAAATGCAATTTTTTCAAAATATTTTGAAAAGAGCTATTCCCTCGAGCGAATCTTTAGTCGCTCTAGCAGTCTGTAGAAGACTGCAAAAGTATTGGAAGCTTTCAATGTGCGCTCGAGTGGTAATTAGTCCGCTCGAGCGGTCTGTAAAATTCCATAATTCTGAATTTCTCAAACATGGCTTCTAAACACATTTTTCAGTCTTGAATCCATACATATCTTGACCAAAACTTTAAAAACATTTTAGAGATCATAAACACTTATTTATTTATAAATCATTTGCTCGAAATCTCATTAAATTGTCAAAACTTGAATCAAAACTTCATGCATGCAAATATTTTCAATTTCTTTTCCTTTGAAAAATAAGTATGAAATTAAACATGAAACTCATTAATTTTTTTTTTCATACATCAATACTTTACAGATCCAAACTCAAAATCATGAAACGTAATTATTCATTAATTTATTTGAATCAAAACCCTGCTTAATTTCAGAATCAAAACCCATGAACTCATGGTTTCTAAAATTTTTCTTCAAAATCGAATGTACAATGAAATTGCATATAATGTATGAAGCTTATTTTAACTATAACTTTCAAAATTAACCTAAAATAATTAATTTCTAAATTAACTTTCACAAACTCAAGATCTTTGACCTTTCTCTCTCTAGTTGAGAGCTTCTCTCTCTAAACTTTTCTCCTCTTAGGGTTCAAGCGTGCAGCGGCCGTCGGGGTGGCGGAGGGGCTTCCGGCGACCTCTGGCCTTCCTCCTCCTACCCCTCATTTTTCTTCACTTTCCTTGGTTTTTCCTATAACTTGGAAGCTTTGGCTTTCCATCCTCCCCTTCCTTTGTGAGGTGTTTGTTTCCCTTCGCCTCAACTTCGGCCGTGGCTTTCGTCGAATCCGCCTTCTCTCCTCCGTCTCGCCTCCTTTCGGCGTCGTCCATCATCGTCAGTTTTTCCGCCTTCTCTAGGCTTGCTGGACACCACCTTCCTTTCCCTACTCTGCCACCTCCTTTCCCATTGGATTCGCTATTGTCGTTGTTGATGCTTTGGTTTGTAGGTTGTTTTGCCTTTTGTTTTGTTTTTCCTGGTTTTTCTTTGGGTTTGCCTTCTTGTTGGTAGCTATTTTATGGTTTGTTTTATTCTTCTGGTTTTCTATGGTTTTGTGGGTTTGTTCTTGATGTTATGTGTGTGTGTGTGAGTCCATCGGTGGTGATGTTTAACTTACCCTCTATGTGATTAAAATGTATGATTTATCCTAGACATGTTCTATTGCTGAACTTTTATGATCGGCTCTGCTTCGCAGAATGAGCATGAGATATGCGTTTGAATATTTTTATAGGTTCTTTTCTTTATATTTCTTGCTATATCTTTCATTTGTTTGGTGTAAGTTTTGAGTTGAATGGACTCTTATAAATGCTGTTTGACCTTCTTTAATGGATTCTTCTTCAAATAAAAATAAATAAATAAATAAATAGATAAAAAAAAAATAATTTTCATAAACTTGAGCTTAGCTCCAATTTTTCATTTTCTTGTTAATTTCTTTTTAATCACATAAAATTGATTTCAAACTCTTTTCTACTTTCCTTCAAAACATGAGATCAAAGTTGTAAACTTCTTAGAAAATCATTGCATGTATGAAATATTTATCAAATCCAACCAATTATCCATTATCGGTTCAAACTATAATTTGACTTCTTAATTATATCAAAACCCAATCCCAAACTCATAAACTTTAAAACATGAATTAAAGATCCAAAACCTTGAAAATCCATGATGCATGTATGGATAACTTCAAATTTATGAAGGATGACAAAGAAAATCTAACCCAAATAACAAATTACATCATCAGTTTCTTAACCTAATTTTCCTTCATTATTTTCTTAATTTCTTTCTAATTTTATGAAATTAAATCCAATCACCACTTGATTTCAATTACTAGATGATTAAGTTACAAGAATTAAGCTTAAACTTTCTTACCTAGAACTTTAATTTGTTAAGTCTCTTGAGTTCTTCTTTCAATTTTCCAACACAAAACTTAAATTCTTCTTCTTCTCTTCTCTGGGTTCTCTCACTTGGTTTTCTCCCTCTCTCTCTCTTGGTTGTCTCTTTCTCCCACTCAGTTTCCTCTTTTTTTTTTTTTTCTCTCTCTCTCTCTCTCCCTATTCCTATTTCTATTTCTATTTCTCAGAATGTCAAAGAATTGAATAGGTTCCAAGGATATACGGCGCATACACTTACACCACTTTCTCAATCCTTCTAGAACTCTCCCAATTTTGCTCCATCGAGTTAATTGATTAGGAATGACGCTAAGTTTGAGAAGACTAAATAAGTATATTTTTTAATTTTTTTTATATTATGTGTAGAAAAAATAGAGAGGAGATGTTGATTGATCTGACTCAAAAAAGATAAAAAGATGAAATAAATGCACTTTTTTAGTTTAGCCAAACTTGATTACATTTTAAATTTAATTAACATCATTTAATCTTACTTAATCTTGATTAGCATATAATTAAATTAATTAAACCAATCACAAATTCTACATAATTTAATTAGTTTAATTTGACTGCCATTAAGGCCAATTAATTATATTTAATTTTTATCAATTTGAATCAGATATATAGTTTGACTCCCAAAAGGTTCTAAATATCAAATTAAATTTATTTCCATCATTAATTTTGAGATCTCAAATTATTTAAGCCTTCAATTTCTGATTAGACTCAAAATTTTTGTCAATAAATTACATACTCAAATTGGACACTTCATAAATAGATTTAATTCATGATAGTCTTAGGCCAAGTTTAGCATATTGTAAAAAAGTCAAAAAGTTAAAAAGTTATCACTATTCACCAAAAGTCAAAAATTACGGCTGCACAATTCCCAATCCTAATTTTCCCTTATATACTAATTTATACAATTTTTTAATACACATTTTTCCATAAAAAGTCAAAAAGTTAACCCAAACATTTATATTTTTTTTCTCAATTTTTTAGTCCAAAAAAATAAAAAGTGTACTTATTTAGGACACCCCAAATAACCCCTTAATTCTCAATCCTGATAACTTCGTAACTCCAATTCAGACTCAATCGATCAAATTTTAATTTTATTAAACTGAATCAAATATTTATTTAAACTTCCATATGGTCTAATATTTGAAATTGAACCGATTTAGCTTATTAATTTCACATTCTTAAGCCATTTAAGCTTTTAATTTCTAATTTCAACATAAATCTTTACTCAAATTGTATATGAATTAGGCTGAATAATTTTCATAAATCTCAAAGTGAACCAGAATAATAACAATTAAAATTCAAATTTTTTAATTAATTAAATACTAATTATTATATATAGTGACATCATCACAGTTGTAGTTTCTCATCACCTTCAAAATCCTATAAGATTGGGAAGGGTACGACGGTAAGGAGGTTGGTGGCAATGAAAATAAGAGAAGGGGCATCAGTCGGTAAGGCGATAATAATGAGTGGTGGTGATGGGTTAGAATTAAAGATAAAGATATCATAAAAATCAGGTAGTGTAAATAGAAAAAAAAAAAAAAAAAAAAAATCAAAATTGTGTATGTAAACGGGAGTGATAGTGAAAACGGAGATAATAATGGGTTGGTTTGAAAATTTAATTATTTTAGTTGATTTTTTTATTTTTAATTATTTTAGTTTGTTTAAAAAATTATATTTAAAAAATTTATTAATTTTTTTTATAATTGATTTGATAATTATAAAAAAAATAATTATAATTTAAATGTGATATATTATTTTATTAATTATTTTAATTTATTTTATATTTATTAACTATTTAAAAAAAAAAAACCTCGTAGCCAACTTCCAAACAGTCCCAATAAAGAGTCGTGTAAATACAAACCTCCGTTAGTCGTTGAAACATTACCGTTTTCAGCTTCGACACGCGTCTCCTCCATTCCATATAAAAATAAAAATCAAAACGATCACGGATCTAAACCTCAAACCCTCGCATACCCTGGCCGCCCCCTCATTACCCACTTCTCTTTTCTCAGTTTTCCAAGAAAAGTAGGGAAAATCCGAGAAAACCACAGAAAGTTCCTCAACACAAACCCTAGATAAAGATCTCTCTTCTCTCTCATCCGATCTATTCTCTATTCAGATCTCACCTCACATTCCTTCCAAGGTACGTCTCATATCGATCTAAATCTCACTTTTATTTTCTTTATTTGTTGGTGATTGATTGATTTTGGTGTTTGTTGAGATGATAATAGATGGTGTCGGACGCGAGCAAGAAGAAGGCGGCTCAGAAGAAGGCGGCAGCGGCCGCGAAAAGAGGAGGGAAGGCCGCGGCGGCTGCGACGTCGTCGAAGGCTGCAGCAGCGGCGGTCGATAACGTGGCGAATGGGGTGGATGCGCTTCAGATATCGGATCGGAATTGTACTGGTGTTCTTTGTTCACATCCTCTGTCCAGAGATATTAGGGTGAGTTTTCGGATTCGTTTTGACTTTGTTTTGGTCTCTGGATGGTCTATCTATGTCGATAATTTTTAGTGTTTTTTTTTTTTTTTTTTTTTTTTTTTTTTTATGTGAGTTGGAATTGTAAAGTTCTGATTTTTGTGATTTAAATTGGAATTTTTGAGTTTGGTTAATTTCTTAATTACATGTCTAGGGTGTTTAGGTAGAGCCACTGATGATGAAATTTCGTGAAATTTTAGGTTGACGAATAAAAAGGAGATCTACATGTTTTAATTATCACTTTCTTTAGATCTTCATATCCTTAGAAATACATGTGTAGTGAATACATGCATTTTCTAATAAATTTATATGCATTTGTGCAATCCGTGTCGTGTTTAGTGGTGCTGGCACTTTCTTTAATGTTACTGTCATGTTCATGCTATGGGATATATATATATATATATATATATATTGTTTTAACCAAACCAGGGTGCTTTTTGGTACTTCTCATTTTTTGTCCTTCCAGATTCAGGTTGTCGCATTAAAGTGTGTTTGTGAAACATATTAGTGTTGTATAGAAGCATATGTCATGCAATCTTTTATGCTGTGTTTTTAGGAAGGGATTTGGAAAAGGAAAGAGAAAAGGTACGTGAAAGTAGGTGAAATGTAAGAACATTTTATTTACATTTTATCTACATTTTCCTTTATTTTTTTCAAATCTCTTCTCGAATCTCCTAACCAAACATAGCGTTAGAGTAATGAGGGAAAGTATCCAAAGAAAGAAAAAAAACAAATTGTCTTGCCCTCTCAAAAGATGTTCTACTCTGGTCACGAGAACATGAAATTTGTGTGTGATTATGTCAATGTACAATCAAAGCGTAGTTATATTTCAACGCTTAAAAGATGCAAGCTGGGAACCAAATTAGATAGTGAGAGGGAGGTTGTACCAAGAACTGAACTTTGTTTGTACGGATTAACGAACCATGGTTTTTATGCATATGGTTTACATGTTTTTTAGAAGTAGAGGATTGATATTTACTGGTCAAGTGATTCTTTCAAGAATTTATGAAAACAATCAAATTGCAGAATGTTGTACTATTTGTTTTGATCTTGATCTGTATTATGTTCAGCTTATTGCAAGGTTGACCAAAATTATGTTGTTTCCTTATCGTGTCAAATTTCTTATGATTAAATTTCAGATATTTAGGAATTTGTTTTAATTTACTGGTGTAAAAATCATAGTTGAATGCATAGATCGCAATCTACATTTCAAGTTATTCAGGCCATTAATGCAAAGCGGCAAGGCTTATACTTTTTTTTAAGAGTGTAATATGCTCAGGCCATCACATGATCCGATTTGGAGTCTGTTTGGGGACTTGAACATGAAGCAACTTTGTGATGGTTTGGTGACAACCAATTATTCCTGTTGTGTCTTCTGGATCTTTTTAGCTGGATTTGTGTAGAGTCCTAGATTATAATTTCCTGTTTGCTGGACATGTGCAAAAGGTTATGTAGATAATGCAGACTTTCTCATCTAGCGAGTCTCACTTTTAGCTTATTGTTGCTAGCTTGATGCACCTAGACGAGCGCCTAGGCAAGCATATGGGTCTGTCACCAGATTGATCTGCCAACCATGTTGCCAGGGTTAATTTCATGCACACTCTTTTGTGAATATGTCCAATATGTTCAACCTTGTTGGACCCTCTTGTGCAGGAGGTAATAACATGCATCAAGAATCCTTTTTTTTTTTGCAGAACTGCTGTAATGAATTATCTTTTGTTTATTTGAGCTGCACAATTCTCAATAGTGATAAAAATAAGTAAACTGTGTGGCCATTGCAGATAGAGTCTCTATCGCTTACTTTCCATGGACATGATCTAATCGTTGATTCTGAACTGGAACTCAATTTTGGCAGGTTTGTACTTGATTCTGTGTTACTCATGTATATAGACACTGTATGATGCATGTATATCTATTCACCTCATCTTATCTTTACAGACGTTATGGTTTGCTTGGGTTGAATGGCTGTGGGAAATCTACACTTCTTACTGCAATAGGGTGCCGAGAACTGCCCATTCCCGAACACATGGATATTTATCACCTCAGCAGGGAGATTGAAGCTTCTGACATGTCCTCACTTGAGGCTGTTGTAAACTGTGATGAGGAGAGGTTGAAATTGGAGAAAGAAGCTGAAGCTTTGGCAGCACAGGTGTGTCTGAGTGATTGAATTGTCTTGTGTCTTTAAGCATGGTATTCTCAGGAACTTAATGACAGATTTTGTATTGACTAGGATGATGGTGGTGGAGAAACTCTTGAACGCATTTATGAACGTTTGGAAGGCATGGATGCATCAACTGCTGAGAAGCGTGCTGCTGAGATCTTGTATGGTCTTGGTTTTAACAAGGAGATGCAAGGAAAGAAAACACGCGACTTCTCTGGTGGCTGGAGAATGAGGATTGCTTTAGCAAGGGCTCTGTTTATGAACCCAACCATCCTATTGCTCGATGAACCCACCAATCATCTTGGTAAGTTCCATTGGCACTAAACTTGCACATGTTGCTAATGAGTTAAGTACTTTTGTGCTTTCTATGTTTGGATGCTCTTGATGTTGTTGAAGTTTGTGGATGAATTTTTTTTTATCCTTCATATTGTACAACATTGATAACAAAATTACTGATTGTCACGATTATTTGTTCTCATGGTGGAATTTTATTTTCACTACTTCAAAAGCAATTTCAGGCTTGCAGCTCTGTCAATGGCCTTATTGTTGTCAATTTATGCTATATCTTGTTTTCAAACCTTATAAGGAAAGTTTTATGCCATTACCATATAATGGGCCAGTTTGGTGCACAGCTTATGGGGGGTGATTTTAGGTTATTTATTTTTGGAGTTTGTGCTGGTTAACAATTGATAAGGAATAATGACTTAAATAAGCTGATTATTGGGAAGTTGGGAGAGGGATGCTCTTGGATTATGCATTTAGATTGCAATAATTTGCACCTATCAGGGCTGATATAGTGTTAAATCATTTGATTATTTGAGTTAAATAATTAACTAATTATGATATGATGATAAATGATCTGTTTTAGTTTTAGATAGATGGTAAGGTCAAAGATTTGGTTAACTGGGAATCAGTTTTCCTTTTGTGCTTTAGTAGTTGATATGCAACTTTAATTTATTTTTCCTCTTTTTCTCTTTGGTGCCATAGTTATGATCTGATCATAATAAATTTGATGTTGTTGATCAACCATTTTCCAACTTCAGATTTGGAAGCTTGTGTCTGGTTGGAGGAAACTTTGAAGAACTTTGAAAGCATTTTGGTTGTGGTTTCACACTCCCAGGACTTCTTGAATGGTGTTTGCACAAACATCATCCACATGCAGAACAAGAAACTGAAGATATATACTGGTAACTATGACCAGTATGTTCAAACTCGTGGTGATTTAGAAGAAAACCAAATGAAACAATACAAGTGGGAGCAGGAGCAGATTGCTTCAATGAAGGAGTATATTGCCCGATTTGGACACGGATCCGCAAAACTAGCTCGTCAGGCACAGAGCAAAGAGAAGACTTTGGCAAAAATGGAGCGAGGTGGGCTTATGGAGAAGGTGGTGAGAGATAAGGTTCTTGTTTTTCGATTTCCTGATGTAGGAAAGCTTCCCCCTCCTGTGTTACAATTTGTGGAAGTTGCGTTCGGTTACACACCTGAAAATCTTATATACAAGAGTCTTGATTTTGGAGTGGATTTGGACTCAAGAGTAGCTCTTGTGGGGCCCAATGGAGCTGGGAAAAGTACGCTGCTAAAGCTGATGACGGGGGATTTGGTTCCCCTTGACGGCATGGTCCGGCGACACAACCACCTGAGGATTGCACAATTTCATCAGCATTTGGCTGAGAAACTTGACCTGGAAATGTCTGCACTCTTGTTTATGATGAGAGAGTACCCAGGAATTGAGGAAGAAAAGATGAGGGCTGCAATAGGGAAGTTTGGGCTTACAGGCAAACCCCAGGTGATGCCTATGAAGAATTTGTCTGATGGGCAAAGGAGCCGAGTGATCTTTGCATGGTTGGCATGGAGACAGCCCCACATGCTGTTGCTAGATGAACCCACTAATCATTTGGATATTGAAACGATAGACTCACTGGCCGAGGCATTGAACGAGTGGGATGGTGGGTTGGTTCTTGTTAGCCATGATTTTAGGCTCATTAATCAGGTGGCACATGAAATCTGGGTGTGTGAGAACCAAGCTGTGACCCGATGGGCAGGTGATATTATGGACTTCAAGCAACACTTGAAGAGCAAGTCTGGTCTATCTTGATTGAAGCAAATTTTAGGACTGGCTTATGGTTCTATTCACTGTAATGGAGGACCAGTAATCCTACAATGTGCTCTCCAGGCGGATTATGACGAAAGCTAAAGGAGCGGAGGATGTGATTGAGGCTTGGTTGTTATTTCAAGCTCATCGACCTGGTTCTTTGGTTGGTTAGTAGGAATTTTTCCACCTCTTTATTATCTTATGCATTTATACTTCAATTATTCTTGGTTGTGGACCAAGAGGATAATGATGGTAATCCTTGTTGATTGGATATGCCTATATGAACCTTTGTTTGCTATCTATTCAATTTGAATCTAGTATTGTTTCATCATTCGTGGTTTTCCAGTCTGTTTTTGTATGGTGTGGTATATATTACTTGGGTTTTGGTTTGTAATGTTGGAGTGCAATTTGGATCGGTATTCTTATTAAACAGTTCTCTGAAACTTTCTTTGGGATAGAATTAGCCAAGGCAGCCCTAGTATATGAAGTGAAAATGCCGTAACAAGTTTTTAAAGAGTTCTGTTACATCCCCTAATTGAACCCTTATTCCACTCCCAATGATGTGGATGAAAAAAATAAAGTTTGAGAGAGAGAAGAGTGGGTGTATTTTCATGTGAGTTTTAGCCGCATAATTAGGGAGAATTGGGAGGCCTCAATTGATGGGATGAATCCATTTTTCTATATTATATTACGAAACAACGAAAAATTTTATCATCATTATGGTTGGTCTTGTGACATTTATTTTGCGAGTCTACATGGGTAAAGTGAAGAAAATTGGTAAAAATTCATCTAGTAATAGGTAGCAGCCCTTCATTAACACCACATAACCACAAGTACATATCAAACTCAACAATTACAACAATCACAAAGTCATAATAAAAACTGTGTAAGGTGTTCATCAGGAATTTCTTAGAGAAGAGAAACATATTAATGTGGACTTGTCGTGGTAACCATTACAACTTAGAAACTTGGGCATGGTACACAGATGCAAACGAATTGAGTTTCACAAACAGCTTCAGTTCAACTCCTTAGAAACTTGTTCGATTGTATTCAAATTGACTTCAAGCTTAAATTTGAGCTCAATAATTAAATTAGTCCTTTGAATTAAAATAAGCTCAACTCAATTATATATATGCACAAGAATGATAAATCAACCCAAAAAAAAAAAAAAAGAATGATAAATCAAATGCAAACACAATTTACGTGGCTCACCTTAAAATTAGGGTTATGTTTACAACTGTTGCAATTTTTATTATGATCAGAAATGTTACAAGAGATTTTAGCCGACTATAAATTCAAAATTTCACTGTGTACAGAAAAGTTACAAGGGATTTCAGTCCCTTCACTATAAATACATAGAAATTAAGGCAACAGGAACGTGATAATTTTTTGGTGACAAACTGCGGCAATGAAGACTTGTTTTTCTTTCACGACAGTTGTCTCATTTCTACTCTTTGAACCGTAACTATCACATACAATGAATGCTTTTCGCGTGATCTACCCCTTCCCCCATTGAATAGTCTCAACCAAATTCTTTGCCCAAAAACGCATTGAATAGTTAATGTGTGCAGCTTCTAACAACGAAAAAACTATCATAAATGCAAAATTTAGATATGGTAATGACCGATTACTATAATAATTCTTGAAAAAACAGAGTGGTATGAAGGAATGAAGGAGGTGTCACACTTTCATAGCCAAAAACAAAATTAACATATGATTATGACCTTTCGGCATTTTCCAGAGTTATAATGTGATATACTAATGCCACCTTATAATCAAATGGGAGGTCGCTATTTGTTACGAAGTTTTTGATGCAGTTTCTCCACTCTCATTTCTTTCTCTTCTCCGTTCTCTCTTTTTGTGTATTTGGATATAATTCCATCTCATCTTTTCTGGCGACATATTATTGTTCTTTTTTATACTATGATGATAATCACATATAAAATCAAATTAATAATCCCATTTTGTTTTTGTTTTTTTTTTTTTTTTGGGGGGGGGGGGGGGGGTTGTTAAATCGAGTATATATCTAAATAAATCTTTGGCATCATGTTGATTTATAGTCCTACTATCAAATAAAATTGGGTTTAAGTTGAATTGTGATTTTTGTTAAAATTTCAAGTTAATGTTGCTCTCTATTTAAAGTCCAATTGTGCCGGTCACTAATAAGTCATCGATTGGCAAAAGCTTTTTTAGGTTTTGTTTGGCTAAGGTTTTTTAGACTAAAAAAAAAATACAAAAGATAAAATAGACTAAAAAGTTAATAAGATAAAATGTCATATCCAAATCATAATTATTTCACTTTTTTTCTCACAAAAGTTAAAAAAGAAAACGAACACCATTGTTGTAGTTATTGTGATGGGGTTTTTGGATTTCCAATCAGGAGTGCTTGCAGATTATGTTGGGTCGAATGACCTCTCATGTGCCATCTGTCTGAACCTTGAGTGGATTGAGAAAAATCAAACCGCATCCTCTCACTTAATTAGTAGATGTAGATTGAGTGGGCCATGCAGATTAGTTGGTGGATGCAGATCGGTTTGACAATTTGAGCTTTACTATTTTGGGCTTTTTTTTTTGAATTATTTTCTAGTAATTCTTTATTATCTTGGGCATACAATTTTTGATTCTTCATTTTGTTTTTTTGAATAAAAATAAAGGCCTAACATTCATATTTTATAAATAGCAAATATAATTACTAAATAAAATGCCATTTTTTAATAGACAAAACATAAAAGCATAAACATAATTTTCTTAGGGTTATTGACGGATTGAGTTGGATGGGGTGACCTTCCATACGTCATCCGTTTGAATTTAGGCAAATTGGGTAAAATGCATATGCATCAGTCTATTCAAACCATTGAAACCATCCTTTCTGTGACGAATTGATTCGGGCCATTTGATTTTAACAGGTTAAATGGATGCTTATCCAACCCTACTTCCAAGGATATATAAACGGAGGTCCTATTTATATCCAAAAAAAACCCCTCTTTGCACCTCTTTTTTTTTTTTTTAATTTTTTATTATAATTTTATTTCTATTTAAAATTACCAAAATGTACACAAAACATAAAAAATTAAAAACCATAATTTTAGTTACACCTTCCCTTCAGCACCAACCACCACCACTGTTGCCTCTCTGCCACCACCCTTTTCCTTCCTCTAGCACTAACTACCTTGTCAGTCATTGATGTCAGTCCTTGTTAGGGTGGTCACGGGCCAATTTTGGTTGGTTCGGATTGCGAGTTAGACTCGCCTGCAACCATGCGGGTTGAAAAAATTTGACTCACGATAGCCTGTAATATGTTTTGCAGTTTGTGCGAGTGGGTCAATTGGGTGTGCGGGTGGGTGCATTTGGTTGTGTGAGTTGAGATTTTATTATTAAAAAAAAAAAAAAAAACTGAGCTATTCATGAAGCTCAATACTTTGTAACTCTTTCAAACTCGTTCGATTACCAAACAAATCAAACTTGCGATTTACTTTCAAACAAATTTTTTACAAATAATTAATATGTTGCTTATTGCTTATTGCTTAAAGGAAATTGATAGGATGGACACACTTTTATAAGAGTTGAGAATTGTTCAACCTTTTTTTTTTTTGGGACAGCTACAGGTGGACTTAATATATATATATATATATATGGAAAATGAGTGGGAGCACTAATTAGTGCCACCACTAATGATGTGGCAGTGGGTCCCACCCACTGCCACCGTGTTGTTGTGTCTTTTTTTTTTCAACAATGATTTAGACCACTAAAAAATACACCATTAATAACACTAATGCATTGGGAATGGTAAAAAAAAAAAAAAAAACAAGGCATAGAAAGTGGGCAGGGCCCACTGCCACATCATTAGTGCTTCCTCTAGTGCTCCATTTTTAGTACTTCCAAGCATTTTTCTTTTTTTAAAAAAAAAAAAAAAAAAAAAATGGATGCCACATCATTAGTGGTTGCTTTAGAGCACCACTTTTAGTAGTCTCTATCATTGCCCTATATATATATATATATATATATAAACAAACATGATTTGGTCTTAAGTTTTCATTACTTTGCATCCCACAAATATATATATATATATATATATAAATAAACATGATTTGGTCTTAAGTTTTCATTACTTTGCATCCCACATTATTTTTTTAGTACTTTCAATAGGCACATAGGCTTCACATAAGTGGGAAAAGATAATGAAGTTGAGATAAAAAGGTTTGAGAAAATGAACAACCCATGTGGGAAGTTAGAGAATTTTTATTTATTTAATAATGGGGGCGGATTGAGTGTAACTCACAACCCGCCTGCAACCTGCAATTTTATCTAAGACTCAATCCGCATCCATCCCAATGTTTTAAAAGGTGCACTTAAGAGGCGTAATGAGCCTTGCGCTTCAAACAGATTGAGGCAAGGGGCAATTCGTAAGGTACAACTTAGGCGCTAAGGCGAGGACTTTTTTTAGAGGTGCAAGGCGTGAGTTTCATGGGCTTTACTAATTTTTCTACTCCAACTGTTAATTAAGTGATTTTTTTGCGGACATATCCAAAGGGAATCAAAATTCTTCAATATAAAATGACTAAACATGGTCAAAAGAGAGTAGAAAGTGATTAAAAAAAAAAAAAAACCTAGGTGGAGAAGATTAAAAAATAATAATAATTAGAAAGTGAGAAGACGACACAATTTCGACTTCTTCTTCAGCTTCTTCTTTGGTGGTTCTCTTTCCTTTCTTTGATAGGTTCTCTTGGTTGGGTCATCTCTCTGCCTCTGTTTTTTCTTCCTTTATTTTTCTTTTTTTCTTCTCTTCTTCACTGGGTTCTCTTCATGGGTCTGCCTTTGTTTTTTTATTTATTTATTTTTTCCTTATTTTTCTTCTCTTCTTTTTTTCATCTCCTGCTTCTTCACTGGGCTATCTCTATTTTTTTTTCTCTGTTATGCTTGTAAGGCTTGTTTTATAATTTTTGAAATTCTATATATGTTTGTTATGTTGAAAAGTTTGCCTATTTTATAATTTTGTTTTTCTTCAACTACTTGCGCCTCACTTTGGTGAGGCGCGCATCGCCTCATGCTTAGGTTATAGGAGATCTTATCGCCTCGATGTACCTAGAGTCTTTTAAAACACTGATCAGACCCTACCTATCTATCAAAATTGCCCAAAACCTTATGGGTAGGTTCGAATTGGGAGGGTTGTACGAGTCGGGCAACCTGCTACCCAGCCCTAGTCCTTGCCACCCACAACCTCATCCTGCCCTCTTAGCCTCTCTCTGCAATATCTCTAGTCTTTTTCTGCCCCACCTTTTCCCAAGATCTCTTTTTCTAATTGTCGTCCAAATCTTCTTCTTATCTTTCATCTTTTTCAAATCTAAAAACCCTAGATCTCTCTCGTGCACAGAGGTGATCATAGAGATTAGACTAAGCTGGAAGATGGTTAGAAAAGAGTCATCATTGGGTTGTGAAATAGGAGAAGGCTTTGGAGGTGTTAGGCTACTGGGAAAAGCAAGGGTGGTGATGGTCGAAGGTGGTGGTTATGGAGTTAGGATTTAAAAATTTAGGAGAAGTAAGAAGAAAAGTTTTAAATAAGGATATTTTGGAATTATGGACGTGTAATGAGATAAAAGTGTAAATAGGTAGAAGATCCTATAGATAAATCATACAGGTCATTTTATATGAAAGTTGTTTTTAATTTTGTATATATGTTTTTAGGACACTATCTTTTTTTATTATTATTTTAAATATGATGATTTTTATATATACATTTTTTGATGAGAAATAATATTTTTTGATTTATTTTATGTAATAAATAACATTTATATAATAAAATAGGATAATTTTTTAATTTGTCTTACACACATTTGTCCTCCTAGGACATTTGAAAGGCTCATATCTATTCAAACTACAAAACAAAGGCTGTGATGTATCTTACTTTCCCGCTTCTCTCTCTTACATTTTTCTTTTCTCACCCACCCTCCCATGATCCCATGAATAATTTCATCAATGATCTCATGATCCCATCTTCCTCATTTTCTTTTTATTTTTTTATTTTCTCTCATTTTTTTATTTTCCTCCCTATTTATTTAATTTTTTTCCTTCTTTTTGTTCACTTATTTTTATTTATACTGTGCCTTCAGGCACGGATATACACTAGTACCACTACAAGAAAGAACAACTTCGGCGACTAATTTTGCCGACTAAACTAAATTTAGTCGCCAAAGGTATACCAATTAGCTACTAAAAATTTGTTTGTCGCCAATGGTAGACACATTAGCTACCAATAGTATTTGGTCGCCCAAGGTACATGCATTAGCTACTAAACCTTTTTGGTCGGTAAAAGTCCACTATTTTGCTACTAAAAACATATGTTGTTGGAATTGAGTGTTCTTTTGGTGACTAATTAGGTGTTAGTCGTTAAAAAGTGACATTTTGGGCGACTAAATACGATGTTGGTCGCTAATTGCACAGTCTTTATAAATTGTAAATTTGTTTTATTGGTATTTATTTATTTTTTGGCTACTAATTGTGTGTTAGTCGTGCAAAACAAGGGTTTGGGCGACTATTTCAATTTTGGTCGCTAAATGTGAAAGCTTTACCGACTGTAATTCAGTAGCCAAAACGTGGCACAAAATTGTGGAGGGAATATTAAATTTTTCATAAATATATTAGCGACTAAAATAAGATTTGGTCGAGAATAAATATTTTTTTGTTTTATTTTTATTGGAATAGAAGTCCATTTCCCTCCCTCTCGCACTCCCACCTCCGTCATTGCTTTGTCTCCATCGCCATCACCGCAAGGCTTGTGGATCATCACTTTGTCTCCCTCCCAGGTATGTCCTCTATTTCACCTCTCTCTCTCTCTCTCTCTCTCTCTCTCTGTATCTCCCTCCCGATTTTTGTCTCATTCTCTGTATGGCCTCTCGGTTTCTCTCTTTCTCTCTCTCGTTGTTTACACACACACACACACACACACACATACATTTGGCGATATATATACATACATATACACACACACAAATCATATATACACAACCTTGATCCCATATATAATCAATTATACACATAATACAGCCACGCCTCTGTCACTGCGTCTCATTCACGCCTCTGCCCTCTTCTCTATAGCTTTGTCTCCATCGCCATCACCGCAAGGGTTGTTAGATCATCGGGAAGTCTCCCTCCTAGGTATGTCCTCTATTTCGCATTTGTCTCTTCCTCTCTCTGTATCTCCCTTTTGATTTATCTGTCTCCTTCTCACTGTCTCCCTCTCTCTTTCTCTGTCCCTATTTACACACACACACACACATACATATATATATATATATACACACACAGAAATCATATAGGAAAAATGCTGAAAATTAGGGCATTGTTATTGAAATTTAAAATTAGGACAATGCTTGGGCTGAGATGTTATTGAATTTAGAACTGAACTAATAGTAATTTCTTGCTTGTCTGGACTATGCTCAGAAATCCAAAGAGCCCTCTAGTTCGGATTGAGAATGATGTATAATGGATTTTTATTGTACGACTTGCCATATCTATTTGAGTGTCAATCCTTAGAATTTGAGGCTGCCAACAACTATAATGCTCTGCCATTTAAAGCCTCAAGTTTCATAATTTGTTAAATTCATTGAATTTTTCTACTTTTATTATGCATGCATACATAATGTCAGTTTCATTTTTTCATTTATCAAAATTCCATTTTATAACACATTACTAATGTTAGCAAACAGTTCACCGACATATAATTCCTCTCTCTCGGCAAACATGTATGTGGATATACCTAGCTGTTCGATCCATAATCTAAACCTTTTCTTATAGAAATCTAAAACATAAATTTTTTTTCTAGATTGGAGTGCTATATGACTTATATTACAGAAGCATGATGGCCATGGCAGTTGACCCATGCGATGGGCTTGGTTGGAAGTAAGGTCCAACGAAAAAGTTTAAGATTATTGCGGGCTAATAATGATATTTGACACTGGTTCAAGTTGCTCTTTTTCTCTTTATATCCCTCTCTCAACTGCTAGTTATACAACTTTTTCACGATGTTGGTGCCTTTTCTATTGGAACTTAGAGGAGATCAGGATACATCGAATTTCATGTTCAGATTCATGTTGGCAATATGTCTGAGGATAATTTTTTTGACTTTGGTGGATGAATGTAGGCAACAACCCCTTCCCTTGCCTGCATATGCATATGCATAGGCATTTCATGGGTTTATAATTCATACTTGTTTTGCTATTTCTCTTACGTTTATGTGAATTTTGAGTCCATTTCTTGATGGGTTTTGCATTTTCTGCCATTTTAATGAGAATTTGAGTTTAAATTTCCTTCATTTTCTGTGGAGCTGTTAATTTGTTTTTCATATATTAATGGAAGTATGGTAACTGATGGGTTTGCTTGTAACTGATGTGGATGTGGATGTGGATGTGGATGTGGATGTGGCTAGGGTTGTGGTGGAGGAGATTGAGTATATCTAGATTGCATTTTTAGCTTCTGTATTTGGATGTTGTTTCTGATTCAATTTTAGCTAAATGGGTGAAATCTTGTGTTGATTATGATGTGGCTCAATCTTATAGTCCATTGGCCTCTGTTGATCATAAAACATTATCAAAAATTGTAGTATAATGTGAGTATATTTATTAAATTAGCTAACGAAATGCTATTTCATTTTTGGTAGGAAACATTTGTTCAAACCAGCTTGGCAGTTCTAGTTCTAGCAGCAACAATTCCATCAGCAACTGCATCACACTCTTCATAACTGCAGGTAACTTTTCCCTGTCTCTCTCTGGAAATTGTTTGCAATCTCTCATTTACTCAGATTTTATTCTTTGAGTAGCAACGAAAGGACATCAATGAACTTCTTGCAACATAACTATGACTAGACTGTATTCAGCATAAGTCGGATATGAACCTTTGTTGATTTGATCATCTCCATCATAGAACAAGTAGCAATAAGTTGACAGTATATTAAGTTCTCGGAGAGTATTACTTCTTAGTTTGATTCTGAATGTTAAATATAAACTATAAGAACCATAAGGTATTGAAAAGAAGAATAATAACATTCAATTTTATACGTATTTGGACAAAACATTTGCTTCTTTAAGTTTTGGATTACTTTCTTTTTTTGTTTCACTTGGTTGAGAAAAGACCATACTTTGAACATTTTGCTTGTTTGAAATTTGAAACCATGTCTGTGTTGTTACCTTCTGTTTAACAAATTGAATGGAGCTTCCGTGTGACATTTTATTTAACATACTTATTGACAAGAAACACGTCTGTTTATCTGGTCAGCTTTAAATAAGCATGACACGAACATATCGAGCATGTGATGGTGTTATATATGCTGATACACATACTTATCTTTTATTATGTATTAAAGGATGTACATGTATATATGTAAAGCACGGACTGAATTATATTTGTTTCTTTATTCATTCAATAGTTTTGCTGGAATACTTATCTATGTAATGATTGTGAATGCTCAAATTAAGTTAGATGTTTATATGCTCTTTATGTATTCTAATTATATGACAAGATCATCAAAGCCCCGACATCATTGACTATATAGACAATTTGGAGTTAGAGGCTTATATGCCTATTATATTCTAATGATATGACAAAATTATCAGACTCTCGACATTGGCAATAGACAATTTTTTATTTCTTTATTTCTTTTTTCTTTCTTCTAAGTGTTAGCCATGGATGGATATATATATATATATATATATTGGTACTTATGAGAACTTCATACATATGTTAACTTAGGTGTTAGGGAAAGACAGGCCCCTCATGGTACAAATCGTTTCGTTTGGTCCCACCCTAAAAGAGATTTATGTGACAAGCCAAATAGTGAATGAAAAAACAAGATAATCTATCTCAACTTGAAATGCGTGTTCTCATTTGTTCATTGGTTAATCTTTGCTTGAGTTGTAGGTGACAAAAAATGGACAAGAGTTAGATGACGATAAATAATAGATTGACAAGTAAAGAGTATCAACAAGGGGTGAAGGCATTCCTTGATTTTGCTACGGCAAATTTAGGCTTAGAGGATGAAATTAGGTGTTCGTGTGTCGATTGCATTAATGGCACAAAATATAGTAGACAAGTTGTGTGGATGCACTTGATCCGAAGAGGAATGGCATCTTCGTATATAACTTGGGTGCACCACGGGGAACATGTCCCCGTGTCTCATTCTAGTGTATCAAATGACCAATGTAGAGGTAGTGGCGAATGTATGACAGATATCGATGATCCGGTCATGGGTGAATTGCCTATTATGTTGAAAGAAATTTACGTGAGTGGTCTTATGGATGATCATACCGATGAGGAACCTAATGGTTTGGAGAAGGAGGATTTGCATAAGTTCATTAGGTTATTCGAAGATGCACAACGCAAAGTTTACCCGACATGTGAAAAGTTTTCTGTGTTATCATTCGTCATTAAGATGCTTTATGTGAAGGTGTACAACAAATGGAGCAACAAGTCATTCGATATGGTTATGCAGGTATTCAAGGACATTTTACCAGAATGTGATCAAACTGTTCCATGGACAGTCTATGATGCTAATAAGTTCTTACGTGACTTGGGTTTGGGATATGAAACCATTCATTCGTGCAAGAATGATTGTGCACTATTTTGGAAGGAGAGTGCAAATTTGGAGAAATGCCCTACATGTGACGCGTATAGATACAAGTTGAACGATGATGGTGGTAAAAAGATTCCACACAAGGTATTGCGGTACTTTCCTTTGACACTGAGGTTGAAAAGACTATGGCGCTGTTTGGGAAACCGTGGTTGAGGCTATTATAGCCTGATTTGAGTTATTAGCCAAAAAGCCTCCAAATCAAATTTTTTCAAAAAAAAAAAAAAAAAAAAAAAGCTCAACGCCGAACAGTGTAGGCTGTGCCTACATTGTCACAGCCTCAAAAGTCATTATCAACGGCTAAATTACCATTTTAACCCTTTACATCAATTTAAAAAATTATAAGTTAGGGACAACTTTGTCATTTTAAATTCAAACATCATTTCAATACACTTTTCAATACAACAACTCAACTAAAAATTCATCTCATCTTCCCAAACACAAAAACTAAAATAGCCAAAAAGCCAAAAGCCTCTAAAATAGCCACTTCCAAACGAGGCCTATATATGTCCAAAAAAACAGCGCCGCAGATATGAGATGGCACAATGAGAAGCATGTGGATGATGACATATTAAGGCATCCGGCAGATGGTGAAGCATGGAAGGACTTTGATAAGCAACATTCGACGTTTTCTGATGACTCTCGAAATGTAAGGCTAGGGCTGGCAACAGATGGTTTCAATCCATTTGGAAATATGAGCACATTATATAGCATGTGGCCCGTAATCATAATGCCTTACAATCTCCCACCATGGAAGTATATGAAAGAGCCATTTTGCATGATGTCATTGCATATTCCCAGACGTTCGGCACCTGGAAGAGACATTGATGTTTACTTGCAACCATTAATAGAAGAATTGAAGAATTTGTGGGAGCATGGTGTGCAAACATATGATGCATTGAATGGGAAAATTTTTAGAATGCATGCAGTGGTAATTTGGACCATAAACGACTTCCCTGCGTATGGTAACATGTCAGGGTGGAGTACAAAGGGTTACTTGGCTTGCCCTAATTGTAACAATAATGCATCGTCCCAGGGTTTACGAAGTAAAATAGGGTATATGGGTGCTCGTCGCTACTTGCTTGAGAACCACACTTGGCGAACAAGTAAACTCTTTAACGGCCAAAAGGAGCATAGGTCCAAACCTTTGGACTTATCGGGGGAACAAATACTAGAGCAAATTGATTCTGGGACTTACAAGCCGTATGGAAAGCACCCACAAAATCGAAAACGACAAAGGAATGAAAATCAAAATTTGAATCGAAGCAAGAGAAGTATTATGTTTGACTTGCCCTATTGGAAAACGTTGAAGTTTCGACACAACCTTGATGTCATGCATATTGAAAAAAATATATGTCACAATGTCCTTCGGACACTTTTGAGCATAGATATAGCGATCCCGGTTTTCCCTTTCTTTATTTTATTGTATTCCGGACTCGGTTCCGTGGATGTGTTGTTGTCGTATTCTCTTTTCCATCCCTTACTCTTTGTATTTGAGTCTTGGGTTGTGTTGGGCAGGTTTGAAACAGGTTGGTGGTGTTTTGGAACCAAAAGTTGATGCCCAGGTTTTGGCCTTCACGCTCGAGCGAGAGTTTTGACGCTCGAGCGGGCCCTTCGTTGTTGTTTATCCGCTCGAGCGAGGGTTTTGGTGCTCGAGCGTAAATATCCATCTCCTAGTATTTTTCTCTGCAGTCTTCAGCGCTCGAGCAGGATCCTTGACGCTCGAGCGTGTCCCTTTGATTTTTGTTCCTCCCGCTCGAGTGGGGAGTTTGACGCTCGAGCGGAGTAAAAGTTCTGGAAGTGTGCATCTGGAGCTCGAGCGGGAGTTTGGACACTCGAGCGTAAGTCTGTGTCTGACACTCGAGCGGGGGTTTCCACGCTTGAGCGGACCTGTTTGTATATCACATCGGGATTTCACGTTTTTGGATCACTTTTTGATTTCCTTTCTCTCTCTTACTTTTCAGAAACTCCATTAGAGAGCACCTCACTCTAAAATCCCCACTTCTCTCTAGGGTTCGATCTAGTAAAAGTGTTTTTCTCACCTTTGGCCTTTGTAAATAGTGTAGAGCTTGGTGTGGGCTTTCTATCCATCCGAAAAAGTTGGAGTTTGGAGCACTTCGAGTTTTGCTCTTCTTCCCTTGGGTTCTCCATTTGAGGTAGGGATTTCCTTGTTCTTTTATAATGCTTCGTCTATAGATAGACATGTGGTAGTTTTGTATTGCATGAAAACCTTATCCATGTTGGGTTTGTTTGAAAATCATGAGGAAACCTAGGTTGGTTTGATTGAAAATGGATTTATTGTCATTGGTTGTTCTTTGGACTATTTGTGGAGTAAATAGCATGTTGTTGTTGAAATAAAGAAAAGCCCTAATTTATATTTGACTTGATAAATTAAAAGGGGGGTTTTGTTCTTTGGGCAAATACTTATGTATTTTGGGTCTCAAATGAGGTTATTGTTGTTTGTGGTTGATGTTTGAGCCTTTTTGGTCAATATTGAGAAAGAGGGAGAGAAACCCTAATTTAATGTTATGACTTAATTTGCATAATTAATTTGGAAGGGTATGAAAGAATGAGATGGGTTTTGTGAAATGAAAGGATTGGTATTGGTTTTTGTGAAATGGGAAAAGTGTTTTTGGGAATTGAAATATTGTATCATGAGTACGGAATATATACATTTGGGCTTTTGCCTTTACTTATCATACTAGCATTGTTGTTGGGTTTAAGATTGCACGATAGTGAGTCTTTTAATAGATGTACTGACTACATGCATCTAGAGGTTTTGTTCTTGGTCATCGGTGGAGGGTGACATGATTGGGTTGAATTGTTGGCTATGCATTACATCCGTGTCAATTGAACATTATATGTAATGAAGTGCTAGGATACATCATATATGTATAATTATTAGGGAGGAAAGACAGGTTGTACTCCAGTGTGTGGGAGAAGATAGGGGATGTACTCCACACACCTATGTGTTCATCTACTTTAGCACATTACTCTTGTATCTGGATAGTCGTTGTGAATGGATTACACTTGTTGGTTGTGATTCGTGGTATCAAGACGGTTGGTATTATATACTGCGCTTCTAATGAGAGGTACCATTACCTTCCAGCTCGTGCCTGGAGAAATGTGGACGAGGTACCATTACCTTCCAGCTTGTGTTTGGAGAATGTGGACGAGATGCCGTTGCCTTTCAGCTTGTGTCTGAGGAACTTGGCTTATTGTTGGTTGTGGGAATTGTATCCTAGGCTTACTGTGCATATAGCCGGTAGAGCAGTGTTTTATTGTTATTGTCTCAGTGTATCTGAGTACATTATGGATTGCGTTGGTTGTAGTTTTGATGGGCCGAGTTGCCTCATTTGTTGATCATATACATGTTGAAGATTTATTATCCCCCTTTTGTTAAAGGCATGCATGTATAGGTATGATTGTGTTGGAAAGAAACCAAAATACCATTTTTGTCTTTTGGAAAGTGTGAAGGAAATCGAGTATTTTGAAAATATGTTTTGAAAAGGTATATCTGTTGTATGTATGGAAAATGGAAGAAAGTAGTCGGCTTAGTGAAATTGTTCCCTAAGAAATTGTTAATGTTACGAAAGATTGAGAACATGGGGTAATGATAAGGAAAGAAAGATGAACCGCTTATAGCGTTGATTGAAATGGCTGTTTTCGAGGAAATATCATACTTACGTATATTTTGTATAAACTGTCATATTACTATTCTACTATGAGATTGAGTATTCATGATCATAGCTATCTGTACGTTGTTATTGTTGAGGATCATGTTGAGATCCCTACTGGACTATATGTTCATCCCACGTTGTTGAATCTTTTTCAAGTATTAAGCTAGTTGAGCTACAAGAATTGGATCTCCTTGTTTTTGGCCACGGGGCCTATTTTGTGTTGGCGGAATGCCATATATGTAAAAGGGTTACACCCTTCTTCTTGAATCTTAAATGATGTAAGCCCAAGGGCAATTTATTTAAATATGCTCATGTTGTATTTACTTTGCATACGAATGAGAGAATTGCTATTCACTTCTACGAGTTGAATATATGAGTTTGTTTCCGCATGTTATCTCTGAAATTAAATTAAGTTAATGAATTTGGTAATACCTCGAGTAAATAAAAATAGGGCGTGACAATAGATGGAAAGAACAAGGACACGGACAAAGCACGCTTAGATTTGGAGGACATGATAATACGTAAAGAGTTACACTTGAAGAGGCGTTCTAATGGGTCCTTTGAGAAGCCTCCCGCATTGTACACATTGTCTATGAAAGAGAGAGAAGGCTTTTGTGATTTCTTGAAAACAATTAAGTACCCTAATGGCTATGCAACAAATATCTAGTCATGTCCTTATATAACGACTTCCTCCAATTGGGATGCGTGGCTACCTTAATAAGGAAATTGGAATGACACTTTTTGAGTTGGGAAATTTCTTCAAACAGTTGTGTTCAAAGACATTGAGGTGTTTAGATTTGGAGAAATTGGATGAACAAATCGTACTCATACTTTGTAAGCTTGAGATGATTTTCCCGCCGGCTTTTTTTCATGTCATGGTCCACTTAGCAATTCACTTGCCTCGAGAGGCTATGCTTGGAGGCCCAGTGCAATATCGATAGACGTACCCAATTGAGAGGTATTAACTCAGCCCTCGTCTTAGTGTCAAATTTTAATTAACGCTTTGTTGCTGATATAAAGATTGCAGTATAACATTGTCATCGGCTTGATCGTTAGGTTGCTTGGTCGTCTAAAAGGGTTTGTGGCCAACAAAGCTCATCCTGAAGGTTCTATTACCGAGGCTTACATTTCCAAAGAATGTACAACATTTTGTTCAATGTATTTGGATGGAGTTAAAACATTGTTTAACCGCCCAGAAAGGAATTATGACATGGGTGATCGTGGCCCAGGGTTGGCGGTATTTACTTAAAATGTCCGTCCCTTTGGTCTAATGACAAGGGCATCCGATGTGTCCGTAGCTGAACGCGAGATGGCTCATTGGTTTGTCCTACACAATAGCACTGAAGTGGACAAACATGTAGAGTATGAATCCTTCAAACGTATTTAGAATCTGTTTGTTGTAAATTGATTAGTCTTTATCTTAGTAAATATTTTTGAATTGCATTTCTTGTAACTAGGGAGCACAAGAACTTGTTACAACAAAGAGCCGGTGCATTCGACATCGAAAATAGACAACGGAAATAATTCCCAAAATGGTTCAAAGATCATGTAAGCTAGTATTCTCATACCCTACAATCAATCGTACATTACGTTAATATTGTGCATGCTTGTAACATGACACATACTCTTCATATAGATGAATGAATTGTGGAGCCAAGTTTCCCCCGAAGCAACTGATGAGATGTGGTCATTAGCCAATGGCCCTAGTGGCTTAGTGAACACACATTCAGGATGTATTTGTAATGGTGTTCGTTTTCATACTATCGACCGTGACAACCGTCGTAAAAGTCAGAATAGTGGATTAGTTGTGGAAGGGGAGCATGAAGGCTAATTGATACACTTCTATGGACACTTGTGCGGAGTGTGAGAACTGAACTATTTGTTCAGACGTCGGATTGTATTGTTCCAATGTGAATGGTTTAACACTGGTAGTAGTAGAACTATGCGTGTAGAACCACATTTGACAACAATTGATGTAAGAAGTCGATGGTACAAAGATGACTCATTTGTATTACCAAGTCAAGTTGAACAAGTATTCTATGTTAATGACACCAAATTAGGGACTGATTGGAGAGTCATAAAAAAGTTTCAACATCGAGGAATTTGGGATGTACCAGAGATGGATGACGTACAACCTGATGATGTGTTCCAACAAGAAGGAACCACCGAGGTCGTACCAGCTATGGCTATTGATGATGATGTGGTTTTGCGTCGACATGATATTGAATCTGAAATTATTCCAATGGAAGTTTTGCAATCTGTCAGAGGTGTAGAATCCAAGGGTGTTAGAGATGATGCCTTCATTTGTGATGTTGAAGATGGATTAATGAGGGAGGGTGATGACCTAGACGAAGAATATGACCTACAAAGTGATTTTGATACAGATGTTGATGTAGAATCTTGATGTATATCATGCTTTAGTTCATTCCATAATTAGAGCAATGTGAATGTTCAATTGGTGCACAAATGCAAATCAAACTCATTATGAAATGGGGGCTCTCTCTTTGTAAATATCAATATGTCGTAGATATAAAACACTAGCTATATTCAGTGTGTGGGGAGAATTAAATTTTTTAAAAACTGAGAGGATGATAAAGCATGTGAAATAAGACTAAATTTGCACTATTGAAAAAAAAGACTAAAAACAAAGATTGTGTGTAAACCAAAACCCTTTAAACATATTAAAGCATATTAAAAACTGAGAGGATGATAAAGCATATTAAATCTTGTTCTCCATTTTTGCTTTACATTTTTCTTAAGGTTTATTAAAAAAGACTGTGTGTAAACCAAAACCCTTAAAACAATTGAAAAGGAAAAAAAAAATGTCATGTCTTCTGTGTTTGTCATGGAGAGATGCTTGTCTATAGCATTTTCTATTCTATGAGGCTTTTTCAGGAGTGATTTACATAGAAATGAATGTCAACCGAAGTTGTTGGAATAAGGTCATTTCAAATAAATGAGGGAGGTTTAAAAATATCATATATGATACAAACAACAGTAGTTACGATTAAAAATATCATATCTGAGGGAGGTTTAAAAAATCTTTACTAATTCCCGAGCTTCAAATACATTGAATTTTCCTATAAAATAGTATTTTGTTTCGTAGTTAAGTGCTCTTTAATTTTTTTTAAAAGGTTATTTTGTTCTTGTTTTGTTTTCTCTTATATTTAAAAAAATCACGAGGTCGTGAGGTTGGTCGTATGGATGCAAGTTATTGCACTCCTCAAATACCTTTAATTTTATGCTTTCACTACAGGAAAAACGATGTACGGCAACGTTTCTTTTATGGCGTTTTGGGAAACGCCATTATAGATGGATGAAAGACAACGTTTTCAAAACGTTGTCTTAGAGCTCTGTTGAACGACGTCGTATTGGGTGTCTATATTGACACCGTCATTCTCCGTCTCTCACATTCTGTCTGACTTTCTCTCCGTCTTTTCGGTAGCTTGGTCTCTCTCCCTCTCTCTTTCTCTCTCTCTTCCAAAGCCCTTGACTGATTCATCGAACCAGATCAAAGACACACACACACTCTCTTTCTCTCTCGCTCGATTGCAGAAGGTATATATGTATTCGTCGAACTCGATCTCTGTTGCTCTTCATCGATCTGTCGCTGGAGAGCTTTGATCAGTCTCTTCATCGAACTTGAACTCAAACCAGATCGATCTCTGTTGCTTCTATCTCAGGTACAATTTTCATTCTCTTAATCGGTGTTCGAGTTTGAACCAGTTCGATCTGCTTTCTCATTGTCAAATCTGCTGATTTACTCTCTAATTTTTTCATTTTTAGATTAGATCAGATCAGATCAGATCGTTGAACCAGATCGATCAAATCTGGTTTGTAAGTATTCATCTCTAAGAGCTGCTTCATTCTTGTCCTGACTCTTGCATTGTTGACACATAATACAGCATGCATTAGAATTGAGGTCCTTTTGATTTTTACCAATTATCTCTTAAACTGATCTATAAATGTATAGAAGAGTTAATTTACATAAGAATTCTAAGAATGAGTGGACAAATCAGTTTTTAGATCAATGCATTGAGTAATGTTATTCTAATATTAATGAATCTCTGTCCTCAAATTTTCTGCTTCAGATTCATGCTTGTTTTAGGAAAACAAAGGTGTATGTATACAAATAAATGAACTATGTTTGGTTTGAAGAAATAAATAAAATTGCAAATTTTAGTGGAGTGGACTTCGGTGGAGTTACAAATTATTTTTCTCTGTGAATGTTGCTGATTTTGCAAATGAATGTTTGAAGCACAATATGCTTCAAGTGGATTGCTAATATGTTTTCTTTTGTCTATCGCAGTGTATATTTATATATACACATCTGTTTTTTTCTTTTTTGTTTTTGAATGTGAAAATTTATAACATCTGTATTTGTTGGAAGTTGAGGCGGAGCTGCATGTCTAGTTGTGCAAGTTTATTTATTTATGACTCTGCTAGGGAAGATTTGCAGGACCTCCTTTTTGTTGATTATTACCAGTTTCATGAGAAATGTATGACTTCTTGGTAATGAAATTTTATTACTAGATTGTCTTTTATTATGCTGTTAAGGGGAACATTCGACTCCTTGTTTTTAAGGTGTAATTTAGAAAGGAGATGGCTTGCATTGCTTCATATCCTGATAATAGAACTTCTCAAAAACCCTTATTAAAGATGCAAAAAGTATATAGTGGTCTTTGTTATAAAATTCAAACTTAACCAAAATGAAATGGATCCTTGTTATCTAAGGTAAACTGTGTCCACTTGTTTGCACTATGAACAACAACATATAACCAAGTCAAGTTTTCCCTTATTATAAATCACTTTGGCCATATATATATATATATATATTTCATAGTTTTTGAAGAAGCAATATAATTTGGGTGAATAGTATGAGGTAGGTTTTTATTCGACTTTTATTTGCCTCTTGTGACAAAACTTGTCCTGCTTGTTGCTTCTTTCTGAACATAATTCTTGTGGGAAATAACTTCCTACTTTAATGAGTTATGTAAAGGGTTCAGTAGCTTTCAACAGTGTCATTTCTTTGTTAGAATAATATAATGGCTGGTGTTTCTATTGCCTATGAAAATGAGATAATGCTTAGTGTGTTTTTGCACATGTTCCAGATTCACTTTGTGCTTCTCATTAGCCGACAAGGAAAGGTGAGGTTGACAAAGTGGTATTCACCGTATACCCAAAAGGAAAGAACTAAGGTAATTTTAACTTTGCTTATATTTCCAATTCTTGGAGGTGCCAGTACATGCAAGACAGTTTTCCAATTTTTTGGTGTTTTATTACATCTTATCCAGTAATATTCTGCTTTTTAGATCATAATTAATTTAATTTTTTGTATTCCAAAATATTCTATTTGAGGTACGATAATTGATTTGCAAGATAGTTTGGGATTAGATAGCTTATACTATAGATGGTCTCATGATATTCTATTTGAGGTATGATAATAGAACACTACTAAGATATATTGGTATGTGTGGGTGTTCATGTTGTAGTGAGAACTTGTTTCTTACTTGTGAGTACAAGAACAAACTAAATGAAGCATACCTAATATCGAGTACTTGCCATTGTTATGTGCTATCAATTACAATCATGGAATTTTTTACTTTGTGATCAATCAGGATAATCTGGTTGTTCTTGTAGAATCTTCATTAGAGATACCTAGTCATCTTGATGAAGTTCTATATCATAATCTATCAAGAGCATTGTAGAAACTTTAGTTTCTTCATTAATATGCTTCATGCTAGAAATGCTTCTAGTATGCTTGATAGTGTTGATTCAAGTTGCACCACCGGGATGCAAAAATCATGAACAGTTGTTAATTTAGCAAGTAATTATCCATGCATGCATAAATAGCCGTAGACCCGTCCAAGAATCTTCATCAGAGATACCTAGTCATCTTTGATGAGGCTCTTCTTGGATTGTCCAGTTTGGACAGTTCAGGAGCACAAGTCTATGTTGTAATTAGTAGTTCTACTGCTTAAATATAGTCCATCTCGTAGAGATTTCGTGTAGTAGCTCCTCATGTTCTCCGGTGCATACTAGACAAGGTGTAGCAATACACCCAGTCTGTGTAGTGTACTTGGAGAACCATGGGGAGATGCTGCCGAAATTTCGTTAGAGATGGATAGAGCGGTATGAGCTACTTTTTACAATATAGACTGTGCATTCCTGAATGGGAAAGTAGGATGAACCAACCTATTAGAGAAGAGTTAGAGGTGAATGGTGTCATGTCGCATGCATTATAAGGTACTTAATTGAGGTTAAGAATAATTAAAATGAAATGATAATTTTAAACTTTGTTGATTTGACAGTGACATTTGTAGTGTAAGACGAAGTCAGATGGATAAAAGTTGGATAAATCAGCATAGGTTGCATCCAGAATATATAGAAGGGGTTAAGGAATTTGTTAAACTTGCATGCCAAAATAATCCTCTATCAATTGAAGTCACATGTCCATGTAAACGGTGTCGGAATGTCAAACTAGTAAAGAAAGACCTTTTGGGGGAACATTTAATGGTCAATGGGTTTCTTCCAAGCTACACCAGATGGATTTTTCACGGGGAAGATTTACCGGCGCCTGTGCCATTGAATGAGAATGTCAGTGATTCGAATGATGGCGATGAAGTCAATGAAATGATATATGAGGGGTTCGGACTTCCTCCACTAAGCTTGGTTCATCGTGCTAGTAATGAGACAGGAAGTTCTAATATCGAACTAGGCCCGGATAAGAAAACTCAGTTTATTGAAGGAGGCCGAAAGAGAGTTGTATCCAGAGTGTCACAAGTTTTCAACGCTCTCATTTGTTGTTCGATTATTGCATATCAAGTGCCTTAGTGGATGGAGCGACAAGTCTTTCACGATGTTGCTTAAACTTTTGAAGGATGCATTCCCAAAAGGTGAAACTTTGCCAAAGTCGTTCTATGCAACGAGGGCACTCCTTAGGGAATTGGGCCTCGATTATCACAAGGTACATGCATGCCCAAGAGATTGCTCACTGTATTGGAAGGAGACAGCTAGTAGGGATGATTGCATAGTGTGTCAGACGCCTAGATACAAACAGTTTGAGGGTGAGAAGAATGATTATAAAAAGAAGCAACAAAGAATTCCACAAAAGATTGTGAGATACTTTCCTTTGATTCCAAGGCTTCAAAGATTGTTCATGTCATCCAAAACTGCTTCATTAATGAGATGGCATGCAGAGGGCCGAATTGATGACGGCAAAATGAGACATCCTGCTGACTCTCCTGTCTGGAAAAATTTTGATACTTTGTATCCCAAGTTTGCGAGTGAGCCTCGCAACGTCAGACTAGGTTTAGCAGCGGATGGATTTAATCCATTCAAGGCAATGAATGTTGCTCACAGCAGTTGGCCAGTTATTGTGATGCCTTATAATTTGCCACCGTGGTTGTGCATGAAACAACCTCATATGATGATGATATTGCTCATTGATGGTCCTTCTTCACCTGGCAATAACATTGATGTCTACTTGCGCTTGTTAGTGGATGAACTGAATGAATTGTGGGAAAATGGTGTTCAGACGTACGATGCAGAAACTAATCAAATGTTCCAATTGCACGCGGTCTTATTGTGGACAATAAATGATTTTCCTGCATATGCAAATTTGTCTGGATGGAGCACGAAAGGTGCTTTAGCTTGTCCTTGTTGTAACATACGTACTCGACATCGGTATTTGAAGAATGGAAGGAAAATTTGTTACATGGGGCATCGCCGCTGGTTGAATGCGAGTCACAAATTTCGAAAAGATGGTGCGTCTTTTGATGGAACTTTTGAATTTGAACCATGTCCAACTCGGTTATCGGGGGCTAATGTGTTACGACAGCTAGGGCCTAAGCATCAACCAACTAACAGACAAAAAAGAACTAGGAAAGGAAAGGAAAAAGAGGACAACGAGGAGGATCATAATTGGAGGAAGAGGAGTATTTTCTTTGAGCTTCCATATTGGGAGCATAATTTGATCCGCCACAATCTTGATGTAATGCACATTGAGAAGAACGTGTGTGATAATGTATTATGGACGATATTAAATGTTGATGGGAAAGGAAAGGATAATTTAAATGCTCGTCGAGACTTGCAAGATATGGGAATTCGAAAGGCATTACATCCTAAAAAAGGGGTTGGGAACAGGTATTATTTGCCGCCTGCATGTTTCGCTATGAACAATAGAGAGAGAGGTTTGTTTTGTACACTCCTGAAGAATATCAAAGTTCCAGATGGGTATGCATCCAATATTTCTCGTCGTGTTAACCTCAAACAACATAGCATATCTGGACTGAAAAGTCATGACAACCATATATTGATGCAACAAATACTTCCAATAGCAGTGAGAAATTTGTTACCGAAGAAAGTTGTTGAACCATTGATTGAGTTAAGCAATTTCTTCAGGCAGTTGTGCTCCAAAACTCTAGAGCCAGATGGGTTAGATCGTCTTCAATCCCAAATTGCTCTTACACTTTGCCATCTTGAGAGAATTTTTCCTCCATCATTTTTCGATATAATGGAGCACTTGCCTATTCACCTAGCAGAGGAGGCCAAGATTGCCGGTCCAGTGCAATATCGCTGGATGTACTTTATAGAAAGGTGTGCAATTCTACTCCAATTTACAGTTGTATTCATTTGTTTGTTTATAATTGAAAGTCGTGTGCATTTGTTTGTTTATAGGTATCTTATGACACTTAAGTCATATATGCGTAATCGAAGTCATCCAGAAGGTTCAATTGCAGAGGGATACTTAGTTGAAGAGTGTATGACCTTTTGCTCAAGGTACTTGGATGATGTCGAGTCAAAATTGAATCGACCAATAAGGAATTACGATGTTAGCGACAATCCTGGGATATTACTGGGTCATGCTTTAGGAAAAGGAAAAGGGTTTGCGCTTGATAACACATCATGGGTACAAGCTCATCGGTATGTGTTATTTAACACTGCTGCGGTTGTCCCATATCGAGAGTAAGATACAATCTTTGTTCCAAAATTTTATTGATACCATTAATAAGTATCTTGCATTTTATAAGTACTTTAAATGTATAGGGAACATCGTGATTTTATTAAGCGGTCACATCGTCGTCTCAAAGATTTTGATGTGGATCGCCGTCACAATGATGAGTTTCCCAGATGGTTTAATTCTCATGTAAGTACTAATAACTTACATGTTTCTAATTTTCAATTCTCATGTTTTCAATTTTTAATTCTCTGTTAGTTGATGTTTAATTTTGTTGACTTTTTAAAAATAGGTTGAAGAGCTTCTAGCTATTGAAAATGCTGTGTTGTCAGATGAGATTAAAACTTTGGCATTGGGACCTAGTAAAAAGGCCACGAGATTCAGTGGGTATATAATTAATGGTACTAGGTATCATACGAGGAGTCGTGAGTGGAGAAGAAAAACTCAAAATAGTGGGGTTATGGTGAAAGCAAAGACTTGTAGCTATGCAAGTACCAGAGACATGAATCCCGTGGAAGGTGAAGTAGCATACTATGGATATGTGACAGATATTATTGAATTGTATTACTCATACGACCGTAGATATGTGCTATTCATGTGCGACTGGATTGACAACAACAAAGGACTGAAGCAGGATGGGTTTGGTTTCACACTTGTTAATTTCAATCATTTGTTATATACAAAGAAACAAAATAGCGACGAGCCATTCATCCTAGCATCTCAGGCACAACAAGTTTTCTATGTTAATGATCCCGTTGGAGCTGATTGGGATGTTGTAGTCAAGATGAAACCTAGAGACTTGTATGAGGTGTGTGGAGAACAACCAATTAATGATGGAGAACATCACAATGAAGTGGAAGGATTTGGCGACCAAGAGTTAGATGCAACTTCGTTTGCTTGTGAAGAGGACATAAATTGGGTTAGACAAGGTGAAGTTGGAACAACTATTGATGAAACTATTGGACCTCTTGGGATATCGACACAGACACAATCTGAAGATGATGAAGAAATGATATGATATTGTAATTTTGTTTCATATTCATTGTTACATTTGTGCTTTTAGCATGGATATTCATGTTAATGAAACCTTTGCTTTTAAAATGCGTCATTTGTTTTCTTTTCAACGTGATTGTCCTTGAGACATCCTTTTATGTCCTTGCGAATGATCATACCTGTTATATTAAGATTGTGTTTAAAATTTAAATTTGTAGAGAAATTTTTTTACTATTTGGAAAGTCTTAATGTAGTAGATTCTTTTGTGCCAAAAATGGTGTTGAACTGGTTAAAATTACAATATTATATTTTGTTAGATATTAAAATTCTATTGTTTTTGTATTCACTATCGTATCTATTGTACTTTGTATTCATTGCTAACCCATAAAATTCTACACGTATGCTTGTGGTCTTTTGTAAACTAGCATGACAGATCGACGATGCTCTAGGCAGAGGCAACATTCAGCCTCTGCAAATTCTGAGAGTTCTTATAGTGGGAGTGCAGATGAGAGTGTAACAAGCCCGCGGGGGACCTCGCTACAGCTCGGACTCGATTTTGTGTCACGGTTCTTAATCTTGAACCAAAGAGTCCAAATCCGGAAAATCGTTTTGGAAAACATATTTTTTTTGAAAGAAGTGCCAAACATGGACTACTTTGCCAGATACAGAGTCGCCACCTAAATATTTTATTTTGGGAAATTTAGGAAACCCTGACTCGGTGCCAAAGGCCACGTGTCCGTCATCACCAAAGTTGCCTCGGCTCGGGAACTTGGGTACGATTGGGGAAGGTCACTTCGTGAGCACCCCCGCTCGCCCGGTCAAAGACCGGCCTCTACTAACCATGATATCTTATTTTGAAAACAATGTGAGTTCTTATTCCGGTTATTAGCCTAGATTACTATGTGATGCTCGCAGCATACAAGTATAGACTGAGTCGCCTGAATTGGAACAAAACATTTCATGTTTGTTTGTTTGAAAATGGTTTGATGGTGCTACTCGCAGGTAGGCTAAGATGTGGATTTGCCACCCTCGGGTGGGCTTAGGAAAACATGATTTTGCCACTATCTAGTGGGCTTAAAACAAACATTTTGATGAATTGTCCCAATTCAAGTAACACAACCTCCACCCACAGGCATTCAAGGCAGTTATATCACATAAGCATATAGCCTCATGGTAAGCATGCTATTCATGGCAACACTCACACGCATGCAAGGATGCTAAAGCATAAAACTCACCGAGTACTCCAAGCCGAAAACAGAAATTGATTAGAAATCATGCATGATCCTAAGTATACAGAAATGCCTAATGCAACGCATGCAAAAATGCAACTATAGCAGGCTCGGCTTTTCTAAACATGGCATATGAAATGCTACAACTAACACGTATTCAATTTGGAATTGAAATACAAATGCAGTTTGTATGATGCGCCGAGCCCGGTGCGTGCAAAACAGATGAATGATGCAAACATGCTGTCATACTGTATGCTAATTGAAATATGCCCTATATCTAACCATCATAAGCAGTTAAATAAAAGGGAAGAAAGACGTGGGGTTGGAAGACATACATCACACTCACCCACACTTATTACAATTTTGCCCTCGCACAGAGGGTCCAAATAAATAATACAGTCCGAATAAAAGAATATTACAGTCCGAAATATTACAGTCCGAATAATACAGATTCCTAATTAATTAACAGATTAAACTAAGAAAGCTATAAACTGGCATGCAAGCCAGGGGCTGTCTCACTTCCGATGAATAATGTATGCTGGACTGCCTTGCGTGGAAATCCACTGGGATGCCCCAATTAGCCTCCGTTTGCAATGTTTCTCGAAATGCGTGCCAGACTCCAAAAAGTTACTAATTCTCTATTTTGCTGCAACAGAGGGCAGGAAAGGGGCATAGCAATGTATTTCAGTTAGGGTCGGAGCTCAAAACAACAAGACAATAGGCTAGAAGAATGGTGCAAAAAAGAGCTACAAAAGGGGGAAATGGCAACTTACCCTTGTAGACAAGTCTTGGCTGCCTTCTTGGACCAAATTTGCTGCCTCTTAGCTGCTGGAAATCAGCTCCAAGTGTTGGAATGGAGTGTGGGGGTCTTGTGCTAGGGGTTGATGTAGAAATGGTGCAAGAAAATGACTTTGGAGCTTGGAAATGGAGAGAAAATGGAAGGTGGAAGGTATGGAACTCTCCCAAAATGTGTCTAACAATGTCCAACCCCCATCCAAGAAGCCAAGCCTCTCCTTTATAGAGGAGAGGCATCAAAAATATCTCCAAGACCTCTCTAATCCTCCATACACGTGTATGGAGGATGGTCCAATTGGAAACCAGCTAGCACAGCTGGAATACACTGAGGGAGAGGAAAATGGCCGGCTAGAAAAAAAAAGTCACTTTTTTGGTAAGTGGCCGGCCGGCTGGAAAAGGTGGCCGGCCGGTCAGTCAACAGGAGAAAAATGGCCGGCCACCCCCTAGGATGAAGCCCCAGAAGTTAGCTTTCCAATGCCGCAAACCTTGCATTAAAATTCCTCCTGTAGAAAAAGTTATGCCAGTTTCCGTAAAGCCGCGCAGATTTAGTCCAACCGGACTTCAACCAACCATATCTCCTCCCCCCGGATTTGGACTTAGGAGATTCTTGAGTGTAAAATGAAGCCCCGGAAGTAAGCTTTCCAATGGTGGTGGCCTCATACTTTAATTCCTCTTGTGCAAAGAGTTACGCCTGTTTCGGTGAAGCCGCACAGACTTTTCTCCTTCCCGGATCCACTTTCAAAGAGGTTTCAAAATGGACAAAAGAATTACTGGCCGGCCATGTGTTTTTAGGGTCCTCCCATGTGTGTACAACACAAATATGTGGTTTTGGCTCGAAGAAAATGGCCCTAGGGTGTTCAACATTAGCCCGGAAGTGAGAAAAACGGGCGCCGGGGGGCGCCGGAAGAGCATAACTGGTCGCTGAGACAATTGCTGGCCTCCCACCCTCCAGTGATCTTCCTGGGGATAAAACAGAGGTACCTGCCAAGAATGAACAAAAACCAATGCAAAACGAATGCTTGGGGACCAAAACACGCAGTTCGGGGTCCCGAAAATAGGCCGTTAAGCACCGAAAGTGGCATTTGGCCACGAAGTGGGTATCTAAGACCCCAGTGTCCCTCGTTAGGGAGTAAATGAGATGCATGCCAAGAACCGGAGGAATCGGAGATGGTTAGGCGGTCCCGAACCGAGGCACACGGCCTGACGGCTCCGAAAACCAAGAACCGGGCTCCGAAATGGGCAAAATGGCCTACGGCCACGAAACGTAGCCCACGGCCACTGAGAGATGGTCTACAGGACCTCTCCCACCCCTCAGGAACAAAAACAGAGAAAACCGAGCCTGGTTCGCGAACCGAGGCAAAGTATAGAAAAGGGTTCGGAAGTCCGGAGGCAGGGCTCACGGCCGAGACTCTGAGACTTCTGAACGAGCACAATATGCAACATCACCGAGTGCTCAATCAGTGACGTCTGAGTCTTAAGGTCGGTCAAAAATGGGGTGTCTACAGAGAGTTCTTATAGTGGGAGTTCAGATGAGAGTTCAGAGGAGAGTACACGCATCATACCTGATCCACCCATGTCATGGTATCCTCCAGGCAGCTTGCCTAGTGCATCATCGAGTATTGGTTCAACACATGACACTACTGCTGGTATGAATTATTTTATTCAATTGAATTACTCCATTAGATTTCTTTGTTAATGTTCTTTTTTCTTTTGATGTTTTACATTTCTTTTTTTTAAAACTAAGTGACACTACTCAATTTGCAAAAGGTGAGGTTGAGTTGGAAATGATGGATTTGAAGTTAGAAATTCATTGGTGGATAACTAACTAGCTTTTCTTGAAATTTGAGTTGAGTTGAGTTGGCAACTTTTCTTGAAATTTTTAAATGGTATGGTTTTGTAGAATGTTTTGTGATCTATTGGCAGAATACCAATCTGTGCTCCTTACACTTTGCTACTTTCTGTAAGTTCATTACAATATAGATGCAATGGCTCAATGCTAGAAACACAATTCTCAGTTTCAAGTTAGTTTTAGAAACTTTGATCAGCCCTCTAGGGACCTGGCTGAACTCCCATGACTTTTATTGGTGATATTCAACCTTCAAGGACAAGTTTAGAATTGTCTGTTTCCTTCCATCTCTACTTTCTTTATTGCACTTAGTTATCAAGAACTGTTGTTGACTCTGATGGCATGATTTGATCAAATACTATGTTACATTTGGCTTGGATTTGTAAGTCTGCTTTTAGAATCCTGCTAACTGTTTCTTATGTTTTGACTCTATAATGCCTGTCTAGACATTTTGGCTTCTCATGCAAAAGAACTATTGTCATGTCATGTCATTATGCTACTTTTGCTTTAATAGATTTGTTTCTATATTATCAGCATTAGGATAATTGGCAGGAAAAAGGTTTAATCGTTATTATTTAATTTTTTTTTTACATATTAATATTGTGATTAGAATAAATGTCTACCCAAGTATCTTATCAATTTTTATCATTCTTTCTAGTATCTTCTAACTTAATATTGATATTTGGATGAGTAGGTCATAGTTCGAGAGGCCCAACACTCATGCATGGTAGTGATTGGAACCCAAGTGGTGGCATTTTACATATTGTGCCTAATGAGTTGAACCAAGTGGTTGACGGGTATACACCCTTGGCTTCTCGTTTGGGTGTTTTAGCTCGAGATGGGAACCTTATGCCCCTCACTTATAGAACTTGGAGCCATGTACCGAAGGAAAACAAAGAGAGAATTTGGAGAGAAGTAAAGGTAAAAGAATTATTGCATTTTACATATCAATTTTAACTGAATATTAACTCATTTTACATATTAATATTGTGGTAGACACTCAATTTGTTGTTTTTCAATCCTATCATGTATATCACCCATTTCATATCACTTTCTACATGGAATTCTCTGTATTGGAATGGGCAAATAATTCTCTGTATTGAAATTAGCACCTACTCATATAAAGGAATGACCATGCTGAAAAACAACAATATTGAAAAACAACAATATTGAAAAGATGTATGCCATCAGTCTGAATTTTTTAAAGAATAGGATGACAAGAATATTGAATCTGTGTTGATATTAGGCTGCTGAAGTTTGATGGCAAGTTCAATATTGTATTTTTGAATATTTTTTTGTCTAATTGATGCTGAACGTCGTTTTAGAAGGTCCTTTCTAGTGGATTGTTGTATGGAAAGGGCAATCTTTATGATGCTTTTTCCATCGACTGGTAGAGAAATGATGAGTGTTAACAGGGTGGTGTTAGTGTTTTTATTTTATTGCACAAGAATCTGGTCTTTTGCATTACAAAGGTCAAGGCTATGGATGTTAACCTGGTGGTGTTGTTTGCACAAAGATCTGATCTTGTGCATAATGGAGATCAGGGCTAGAGGTTTTGGTTAATGTACTCATGTGACTTGACTAAAATCTGGAGTAAACTCCTTGCATTGACATGCTAATTTTCCTTGGCCCATTTTCTTTCTTATACGATGATTGTTGCCTATTTTTAATCATTTTGTGGGAGTGTTTGACTCTTTGGTGTGTTGTCTATTCTCACTTCACACATATATATATATATATATATACCTTCTATACTATTATATAGTCACACAGTTGCCAATTATTTGCAGGTCAATACAGATGCCGATGAGTCAATGAAGAAATTTGTTTTGGCATCTGTTGGAAAAAAATGGAGAGAGTGGAAGGCTAGAGTTAAACAAATGGGGTATACGCCATTCGACAACGATGCTGATAGGTTAACTCATCGACCCGAAAGAGTACATGAGCATCAATGGCGAAGCTTAGTCTATTATTGGGGCACTCGGAAGGCACAGGTATCATTTAAATTGTTTATTGATCTCTATCGTAATCTCATAAGATGAGTTTGTTAAATTAATAAATTATCTTGTGTTTGTGTTCATATGTAACAGAAAAAAAGCACAAAAAACAAAGAAATTCGGAAGAAGAAGACATTAAATCACATAACTGGCAGAAAACCATTCTCAGTTGTTCGAGTAGAGGTATATAGTTTCTTTATATTTCAAATTGAAATTGTATATTTTGATTTTGTTACTTAATTTTAAGTGTAATTGTAGGAAACTAATAAGAAGAATGGAGTTCCTGCAACTCGCTTAGAGGTGTGGATGGCTGGGTACTCGAAGGATAACAAACCAAGTAATGATAAAGTTGCTGAGGTCATGGTATGTAGCACCATAATTATAATAATGCATTTTGCAGAACATTGACAGCTATGATTAATTATAATAATGCATTATGCATTTTCCATAATTTCATGTACTGTTTTCTTTCTGAAAAAGGAAACTTGATAGCTGTATGTATAGAAACAAAAAGATAAAAGGAAGTAAAAGATTGTTAACCTCTAATCAACTCAATCCAACTCAACAAGCCTTTTTTGTGCAATTGCTTGGGATTAAATGGATCCATTTCTTCAGTTGATTCATTTGAAGTCATATCCTTAATTAAGTTAAAGGTAATCATGTCCGTTCTATTATGATGGTTAATATATAGCCCAAAAAACACTGAAGCTATATGATGCATAGTTTGGTGGCTTGAAGTAATCAAACAAGCACTTGGAAAAGTTCTCTTTCTACCTCTTATTGCTGTGTTAATTCATTGTCTCAAATAGTCCACCTGCTTTGGTTCTTTGGTATGCCAGTACCCTTTTCTGGGCTATATTCGGAATTTTGCTCTTAATTTTTAGATCAAGGGATAATGGATGCAGACATTTATTAGAAGTTTGATAACACAGAGTAATAATAAAAGTTGGCAAAATTTTTGGGTAGGATTTTTATAGCATTATTTCTTAATAGTCTTTTTTCTTGAGACTCAATTATGTATTTCTTTGTTTACTGGAGATTGGATGATCCTGTTGATGGCAGTTAGACTGGGTAAAAGAAAGGAATCTACTGGAATAAAGTCAACTAATATAAAGTTTCTGCATTTGATATAATTTAATTGGTTTGAGTGCAAATCTTTCACTGTGGTAGAATATGACATGTTGAGTGTCTCTTTTTTGTTTTCCCCAATAAGTAACTCTATTATAGAAAAATTCAGAAGGGGTGCAGCCTTGTACACATTGAAGTCTTTGTTTGCTTTTCCTCCTCCCCATAGACCCGCCTGCATCCTGTTATGAGCCCAAGCTAATTTTGAACTCTTATTTATAGGTGGTTCAATATCTACTCCAAACTCTTAGTTTGTTTGGTTTAATCAGTAAATCACAAGTAACAATCCACTTACTCCAAACTAATTGGGCAAATATCACAATTCTGTAGAAGACTATATATACCTTTCCACATAGGTACACAAGTGTGAGTTGAATCATAGAGACTATGAACAGATTTGATGTAGAAACTACCTGATGAATAAAGTAGAAATCTAAACTTGAAAAGAGACAAAGTAGATAGTTAAATTTGATAGAGAGTTACCTTTAACAGTGCCTGCAAATTGGAAGTAAGAATTAACTAATTATGTCTTGCTCGTAGGCTGAATTTTATTGGTGGCTAATTACTAATTAACAATTGTAGACACAAATGAAGGATCTTGGGGCGCAATCCAATGCTACAGATGAAGAAATTATCACACAGGTTCTAGGGCCTGAGCGACCTGGTCGTGTTCGAACATATGGATTGGGTCCTTCTCGACAGATGTCTTTGGAGGCGGATATAGGCAATCGCAAGAACAAACTCGTATCATCCAAATGCAAGTCCAAGAGCAACTTAATCAATATAAAGCACAAATGGAGATGCAAATGAAAGAGATGATGGATGCTATGCTTAATCAACAGAAAGTACAAATGGAGATGCAAGGCACAATCCAAGCTCAACAAGCACGAATAGAGCAATTGGAGTCTCAACAGGCCATGGGTGGGCCTATTGCACCAGCTGCTACACATGTGCATTCACAACAACAATCCCATGCATACACCTCATCGTTTAATTGCCATCGTTCGTCCGAGGAAGTGAGTAAATAGTTAATTATGAAATTTTCATATGACATTTTATTCATGTTATTTGTTCTTATCAAATGCAGGTTCACATATCAAAGAAAGAAAAGAAGAAGAAGAAGAAGAAGTAGTAGATATGACAAACTCAGGTTCATTCTAAACCATTCTAGTTGGATTGCTTTCTCCTTCTCACTTATTTGTTGATTGGCTTCAGGTTCAGTCTAGTTAGTTGAGTTCTATGATGTGCATGGTCATAAACATTTTAAGTCTTTGATTGACTTGGCTATTGCATATGGATTTAGATCATCATCAATTTATAACTAAAATGAATGTTAAGGGGACTGATTTTTATTTTTATTTGAAAAAAATTGAAATTTTGTGCATCAGGTGTGACATCTATTTTTCTTGCTCAAGTGACATCTGTTTGTAGTTTTAAGTAACTTTTGTTGATAATAACTGTTTATGTTAATTAATACTTGAGTTGGTTAGGAAGTTTGAGTGAACAGAGAAAGTGATACAGAATAGGATTACAGTTGTTTCTTGCTAAATCTTTAACAGGATTATAGTTGCTTAGTTCTAGATTTTTAATAACTGGTGGTCGCCTCGGCAGAATTTTGCTACTGTGGGTTCTGAGTGTACATATAGAAATGAAATATGAATGAATTTTAACGATGGAAGCTGCAATTGGTTTTCAATGAAGTGACCATTTATTTCAAATTTTGGATAATTGAGTGAATAATCTTTCTCAAGGAAATGTCTCTTGCCTATTTTGATTCAAACTACAGTGAAAATAGTAAGAAATGAAATAAGGATACTAATGCAAAGAAAGTCATTAATTGAAGCTGTGAGTAGTTGGTTTCTAATTAAATAATTTTCCTGTTCTTTTTTATTTTCTCTGTCCTAGCCATTGAAACAGAATTAGGTGTTCGCTATGTTATTTTTATCCTTATCAAAGGTTGGTTGGTTCAACTTTACTACATGAATGACCATGCTCTAATATCAAATGTTTAGAATAATCTGATAATAAGTCAAATAGTGTGGGTTTTCCCCTTTTTACTAATAGAAAAAATCTCAATTATTATAAAAAAACAAACATGAAATACTAGAACTTTTACTCTTTAATCTGTGTCTTTCAGATAACATCCTTGATATGTACCAAAAAACTGGGGTATGAAATGTTGCCAAGAAATGTAAAGCGAAATGAGACTGTTGCTGGGAAATTTTGTTAATGCCCTGTTCAATATCAATGCAGAAATTGTAGAAATTGTATTTGTACTTACTCTTTAATTTGTGTCTTTCAGAGAATTTGGAAACCAGCATGACTTGGTTGCAGAAATTGTAGAACTCCAGTATCAATGCCCTGTTCGAGATGAGACTGTTGCTGGGAAATTTTGTTAATGCAGTACTGTTTTTCTTGAGTGAAAGCGAACTCTATTTTTTTGAGTAGCTATACTGTTGTTGTAGGTATGAAATTGGTGGTTTTTGTGTAAAACATGTCTCGAAAGTGATAAGAATGGAATTTTTTTCTTCTTCTAAATCAATGAAATATTTTGATGTTGATGGAAAGTATCTTTTATTTTCATTATTATTTTTACTTTTTCCGGGATACTTGTTAGGAAGATCCTTTGATCATGTTTATGTTTTGGATAATCCCCCCACCCAAAAAAAAAAAAAAGAAAAAGGAAAAAGTGGCGTTTCTAAAAAAACGCCACAAAATGACGTCATTGTCGGGCCCAGCATGAATTAATAAATAAAAAACAGTGGCGTTTTTCAAAAAACGCCACTAAATGACGTCATTGTGACGTCACACGTTAATTTGGGACGGAGGGGGAGACGGTCGTCAAAAAATTTACGGCGTTTTAAGAAACGCCGTCTAATATTTTTAGCGACGTTTTTTAAACGTCGGGGAGCTATTGCGGCGGCCCTATCAGCGGCGAAAATTTTACACGCCATTATAAGATATTACGGCGTTTTTCAGTCTTTTCGTGGCGTTTTTAAAATGCCGCTGAAAAACGAATTTCCTGTAGTGTTTTAATGAAATTTTTACTTTACCGATAAAAAAAAAAACATTGAATTTCACTATTCTCTTTCCCTTGATGAGAGAAGAATTCTCATTGCAGAATCTAGAAGACTTGGAGCCTTTAATTTTGTAAATATTTCTTGATTTCCTCATTTGAAAATCTTGTTTTAGGAAAACTTTTAAGTGTGCATTGTATATAATATGCATGCACTTTTATTATGTAATTTTGTAGTTTGAGTTATATATTTTTGTGAGTTGAATTATGTATTCATGAAAACTTACGTAATTTTGTGAATTGTAAAACTTTTATGAATAGCTTACACAAATTGTTGTCCAACTTACATATTATGATGAGATCAACTATATAAATTCATAAAAATTTACGTGATTTTGTAAATTGTGCATATGGTGTAAGGTTGCACACCCAAACACTTATCCTTACGTTATGGGACACTGAGCAATGTGCATGTCTCTCAATTTTTTTGTGTGATTGATAAGCCAATGGAATTTTTGAAAATTTTTAATCTTCACTTTTCTATGTTACTCTTTATGTTTAAACACAATCACAATTCTCGAAAAACTTATTTAAATTAGCGAATGTTATTTTTCTAAATTTATCATTTATTCATTCACTGTCTAAACTTTGTGCATTGACATAAAATGGGACCGAGCGAGTAGGAATTTTCAGATTTTGAGGGAAGAATTAAAACAATGCAACCATTTCAACAACTCCGGTGTTGCAAAAATTAAAAAGAGTATTCCGCTGCTGCTTTCAGTTAACTTATCCCTCACCCTGAGCAGAAATATCTCCCGGTTATCTATACAATTTCTACATGAAATTTACTTGGAAAATAATTTCTTGTGGCGGTTGTAATATGCCGATAATTTCTGCAGTATCAATATCTGATTAAAGGATTTATTTGATACGATTAAAAATTTATATTGAATTATTAGAGCTAAAATATTTAAGTAAGCAACTTTAAAAATTGAAATTGTAAAAACATATTTATCGTTCAAATAAAATTATAATTACTTTTTATTTTTGTGTTTAGTGTTTGATGGTAAATTATATCTCTGTAACTTAGATTAGGACATTTTAAACCAAATTTGTAAATTATACTTGGTAGCCAAATATGTAATCAAATGTTTTGGCGACGAAAAATTTAGTAGCAAAAACATAACCAAAAAACTTTTTGCGACCAAATAGTTAGTAGCTAAAACCATGGAGAATGAGAGAAAGAAACTATTGGCCACTAAATTTTTTAGTCACGGAAACAAAATGGTATCATTTGGCGACTAAAATGTTTGGTGGCAAAAAGTAAGTGAAACTTAAGAAGTTTTTGGCTACGATCAATTTTAGTCGGCAAAAGTCTCAACGACAAAATTACATGGTCGCAAAAAATATGTATTCTATTGGTGACCAAAATAGTTAGTCCGTAATAGTTGGTCAAAATTTTACAATAGAACTTATAGTGGCTAACATTTTAGTCGCCGAAATGTCACGTTTGCCGACTGATTATAATTCGTAGCCAAATGTTCACTTTCGGTGACGAATTCTTTAGTAGCAAAAAGTAACACATTCCCCGACCACACAACTTTAGTAGCCAAAAGTCACATTCGGCGACTAACGGTTTTAGTGGCGAAAAGATAACATTTGCTGACTAAAACAAATTTAGTAGGCAAATGTTTCACTTTCGGCGACCAAATAAAGTTTAATTGCCAATACTATCGCCGACAGGGTATAGGCGACGAAATTGGCAATAGAATTTTTTAGTCGCTAAATCATTTCAACGACCAAATATTTGACTTTTGGCGACCAATATTTTAGTAGCCAAAAGTGACATTTCTTGTAGTGTATACATACATAATAGGATTATCGTGTGAAGCGAAAAGTCACGGGTAATTCTATTTCCATACTCCAAAATATTTCACTCCACATCCTCTCTCAATACACACACCAATTAATTTTGAATGTTGTAATTTTACTCAATGCACAACTTTTTTTGCCAAAAATATCCTTCTCTTTAACATTGAAACCCTAAACCAACCCCCATTCTCTAGTTGGTGAAGAGCAATTCTTCAAGCATTCCGGCAATGGCCCGGTGAAAAAAATCTTCCGACTGCAAAAATGAAACATATGTATAAATTGGGACACACGAGCAAACAAATAATACATCACCATAAAGATATTAACAAATCAATCCAAAAATTCACTCACTATGAAAACAAAATTTGAATTGAAAGAATATTTACCACTAGATCATTTGTTTTTAGATGTTTTTTCGTTGAGAATAGAATTCATGTAGTAGTAGTGAAAATGTGCATGTATGAGATAGCCACACAGGAAGAAAGAAATGAAAAAAAAAGATAAAAAAAGAAGAAGAAGTGAAACAGTAAAAATAGCATATTGTGAATGGCATTTTCAATAATGAAAACAAAACTGTAATAAAAAGCTCATAAAAACAATAGTAAAAAGTTCTTGAAAATAAATATATAAACAATGTATTAGGAAAATTCCCACTCAATTGGTTAGTGTTGAGATCAAGAGATTGCAATAAACTCAGATTTTCAAAACTGTAATAGCGGTGACAATAGCGGTGGGCGGTAGCTAGAGCTAGGGTTAAGAAATTAGGATTTTGATGGAGAAGATAATGATACTTTAATAATTTTATTTTAGGACAAAACTGTAATAAAAAAATAAATCATTAAATATATACACAGAGATAAATAAGTGTGTGAAAATAGAATTTCTCAAAAGTCACATAAAATGTAAAAATGTACAAAGTTTCAATAAAATATTCTAGTAGAAATTACAATGCACGCAACAGTGTTTTCATGAAATCATAAATCAATGAAAACAGCTTTCTTCCATCTGTTTCCTAACAGCTCTTCACTAGGGTTTTAGAGGAACCACCCCAGTTATCACCACCAACTCTGTTTTCTCTGTCCTCTTTGGCCCACTGCTCCGCCAGTATCCGCTCGAGCTCCCTCGGTGGGCACGGAACCATCAGAGCCCCTCCCGATCAAAACCGTACTCTTCGGCTGCTAGCTCCAACAGCCTCATGAATGAAGGGTTCGTCAGATAATTCAGTGGAACGATGAATCTCTTGAGCTCATCGTCGTCCACTGCAATCACTGCAAAGTGCCCTTCTTTACGTCCTCGGGTACATCGCAGGCCGGTTTCTTGACCATTAAAAGACTCTTTTGAAGCTTCTCTACCACAATTTTAAGCTTCACAATGCCATTCTTCTTCTTGTTGCCATTCATTCTAAGCTTGGCCATGGCTTTGTTTTTTTGTTTTTATTTTTTGTTTTGATTAACTCAAAGAGTGTGCTTTTCTTAGCATGCTAGCCATGCTTATTTATAATGTATAAGAGAGCTAGAGATAAGGTGGAAAAAGGGAGGAGAGAAAGATTTTTTTTTTTTTTCAATAATTGGGTGTCCGGTTCAGTACAATTCCACTAATTTTAGAGAATTAATCCCACCACTCACTTTTGGAGTCCCATTTAAAATAAGGATGGTTATAAATAATAAAAAGTATTAAAATATATATCATTAATATACAATATCATATATCGATGAATAGTAGTATTAGAAAAATAAAAAATAAAAACTAAAATTATCACTTATCTCGCTTCTGGGTAAATTTTTTAAAAAAATTTATTAAAGTTATTTTTTTTCATAAGGTATAATTGATAATAATTTATAAAAAAACCTAAAATTTAAGCAACCTTTTTGAGAGAGAGAGAGAGAGAGAGAGAGGGGACAAATGGTTGAACAGAAGTATGTGGAAAAATGGGAGACAAGTGCATGTGAATGAAACTTCGTGTAACCCATGAAAAGTCTTGTCTGTCTTTCCAGTTGTGAACACCGTTCTAGCTTGTAAATATTTTTTCTCCAACCTATTATACCTGCAATGCACAAAAATTAAGAAACATATTACTCCAGTTATGTTTATTTTTGTTTTTTAAACAATATTTGGGAAAAAAATTTTAAAATATATATAAAAAAAAAGTTTGCATAGTTTCATGAAATATATAGATAAATTACATTTATAGCCCTTGTAATTTACTTCTTGTATCCATTTGACCCTTATAATTCTAATTACGTCAATTTCTGGTTGAATTTTTCATTTCTTTCTTAATGCAAATGGGTAAGACTTTCTAAATATAAAAAAAAGGGACAAATTATATGAGTCTTAACTTTTTTTTTTTATTAAAAATGAAAACAATTACAAACATAATTTTCGAAAAGGATGCCAAAAAAAAGTATTACTGTACCATTAATATTTTTGTAATTGTGAATCACAATAATGGCTACTTACTTTTGATTGAAAAGACTAGAAAATATTATATTATATAATTCTATATAAAATTTGGATGAATCATACTTTTAACTTTTATAGTTTGACACATTTTATTTTGGTTCTATTGTTTTAAATTTACAATTTTTATCACATCACACTAGTCAAATCTAATTTGGTTTTTTGTTCAAATTAGAGGTTGAAATTAATTATTTGGAGACATTTGTCTATTTTTTAAGGTGTACACAAACACACAATAATAATAATAATAATAATAATATAATAATAATAATAATAATAATGGATAGAAGGACTAAATTGAATCTACACTTTAAAAAATAAGGTCAAAATTGTTTCAATTGAAACAATAGAAGCCAAAATAAAATTTGGTTTAAATTATAAAGATGAAAAGTATAATTTACTCTAAAATTTTTGTACATATTTTGATTATATAAACATTATCTTTGAAGAAAAAAAAATTAGAAGTCTTCCAAAATTAACACCTTCCAAAATTATGACCTAAATCCTTTAGTTATTGTCTTTATTTATTCAGATAATTGTCTTTAGTTAAGAGATGGCGATAATCATGATTATAAAGCATATCATATCCTTATGCATATTAGGAGTTTGAGAAGAGGGCCGAGTAAAATAATTTATTAAAAAAAATAAAATAAAATAAAATATAATTTAATCTATAATTATTTTATTTTTTCTCTCACAATCATCAAATCAACTCAAAAAAAAAAAAAAAAAAAAAATCAATTAACTTTTCAAACATACTATTTTAGCTAGGCTAAAATAGTCAAAAAGTCAATAGCTAACTTCCCAAACAAGGCCAATGTGATAAATAGAAAAGTGTTTTTATTAAAAATTATTTAAAAATATATAAACTATTATTAATTTTGATATAGTTATTTACAACATGAGTTTAGCTTTGTGATTTGTGGTTCATTTTGGGATCGATTTTAGTGATAAGAACAGCTCACTTTTGAGGATTCGTTAATTAAATATTCATATAAAAAATTAAGATAAACAGATATTGGTAACTATTTATTTGAATCAAATTTATATTATAAAAAATAAATATCTATTATTGAAATTATATTTGTCGTCTATTTTTTTTAACACAAATATAATGAAACATATAGATATTGATATCCAATCATTTTCTTTTTTTACATATAACAAGTTCTAAAAAATAAACGCTTCCGATCGCCAAAATCAGTCTTAAAATGAGCTCAATAAGTCCAAGTACTCTTTCAAGTTAAGATGATAACTTGATAGAAATCAAATTTTTACAATATATATGTTAATCATATTATTTACTTTTGATGATGTCTAAAATATTATTTGTAACAATTTGGATTTTTTTAATGTACATATTTATTTGACACAAAATATTATCTTTTTAAAATATATATATATTTGTTAAATAAAAATATTTTTGAAAACTTTTACTATTCACTTTTTGAAACTTGAGGCTATCACTATTCACTTTTTGACCAAATTAAAAATTGATTAATTATATTATTTTGACAAAAATGATGGATTGGTTGTATTATTTTGACAAATTTGATATTGATAGGTTGTCTTGTTTTGACAAATTAATATGGAGTGGTAGAATATATTTAGTTTAAAATCTCTACAACATATACAATATTTTAAAGAGGGCATATATTTAGATCCATCATAATATTATTTAAAGAGATTTTTCTGTGTATGCAAATATTTGATTAGAAATTATATATATATATATTATATTTAACTTTATATATATAATGCATATAATACAAATAGTATACATCACGGAGCAATTATATTTTTTTTACACAACATTGATTGTATCATATATATTAGTGTGTGGAAACATTGAATATTAGCATATGAACACATTAATTATTAGCATGTGGAAAGTCATACAAGATATAATTCAAATTAATTTTTCTTTTCCTTTTTGTACACTTTGACTAATACCTAAAGATTTCAAATTTGCAAGAGTGCAAATTTTCTTACACGTGATTCTCTTCCAAACTAATGTCATCCATGACGTCAGCAAGGAGCGTGCTTATGTAAGCCATGACGTCAGCAAGGAGCGTCTAACGGGTATATTTTTGTGTATAAATAGAAGTGTTGTGTGTGGAGAAAAATCAAGAACTTGAAGAGAAAATTTTCTGTGAGCTCCAAAATTCTGAGTATATTGTATTCTGCTCTTTCACTTTCAGATCTAAGTCTAGCATTTGTTCTTACACTTTCATATCTACTCTTTGTGAGAGAATTATTGTAAAAGAGGGTTTAAGTACCACTTATTCTTATTCCTTATTTTTGTGAGAGATTTTGTAAGGGTAGGCATTTATTGTTGAGTGAGGCTCAATAGATAAGAGTAAGTCCTGTGCCAAATCCACAAGCTTGGTGGTGTATTTATTCAATTAATAGTAAAGAAATTCTCAAGGAGGTTCCTTGGGGAGTGGACGTAGGCCTGGCGTGCCGAACCACTATAAATCGCAGTGTTTGATTTTCTCTCCCTATCTCTCTTACTTTTATATTGATAATTATTATTCTGTTTTTTTTATTTATTAAAATTCTGAATATTGTGTTAATTTTAATATTGTGAAATTTTTAATAACCCAATTCACCCCCCTCTTGGGTTGCATATCTGGGACAACAATTGGTATCAGAGCCTAAACTCTAGTTGTGTGACTTAACCGTCTTAGAGTAGATCATGGCAACCCCTAGTTATTCTTTACCCGAGGGACAAGCATCCAATAGGCCACCACTATTTAGCGGCACAAATTTTAGTTATTGGAAAACTAGGATGACCATACATGTTCAATCTAATGATTATGAATGCTGGAAAATTATTTGCAATGGTCCAAAAATTCCTACCAAAACCGTAGATGGACTTAGGGTACCAAAACTTGAAGATGAGTGGGATGAATCAGATACTAGAATGGCCCAAATTAATGTCAAAGCCACAAACATGTTGTACTGCGCCTTAGATGCCAACGAGTTCAACAGAATTTCCACATGTAAAACCGCAAAAGAAATTTGGGACAAGCTTATAGTGACTCATGAGGGAACCGAACAAGTTAAAGAATCTAGAGTCAGTTTGCTAGTCCATAATTATGAACTCTTTAAAATGAAGCCTGATGAGACTATTCCTCAAATGTTTACTCGCTTTACTGATATTATTAATGGTTTAACTTCTCTTGGAAAAATATATACTAATGCTGAAATTGTAAGAAAAGTGCTTAGGTCATTGCCAAAAAGTTGGGAGACAAAAGTCATTGCCATTACCGAAGCCAAGGATTTATCAAAGCTAAGTCTAGATGAGTTAATGGGATCTCTCTTAACTCATGAGCTCATAATGCAAGAAGGAAAGGAAGAGGAGGACAACAACAAGAAGAAAGGAATAGCCTTCAAATCCACCTTGAAACATCAAGAGGATAAGGAAGATGATTCAGATGAGGATGAGGAAATGGCATTCATCACTAGAAAGTTCCAAAGGTTTGTGAGAAAGAAACAAGGCGTACGAAATTTTTTCAGAAAAGACTTCAACAACAGGGATTTTCAAAGAGGAGAAAATCACAAAAAATCTGAAGTAACCTGCTACGAATGCAACAAACCTGGACATTACAAATCAGAATGTCTAGAACTTAAGAAAAAATTCAAGAAGGATAAGAAGAAAGCTATGATTGCAGCATGGGGAGAAGATAGTGATGAAAGCGACACAGAAACTGAAGTTTGCAAAAATGAGGTTGCTAACCTATGCTTAATGGCACTTGGAAATGAAAATGAGGTAAATGATGAATCCTTTACATTTGATGAATTGCAATTAGCTTTTGATGAATTACATGCTGAATTTAAGAAACTTAGTTTGAAAAGTAATTGTCAAAAGAAAGTAATTTCAAGTTTATCAAAAGAAAATGAATCATTGACTTCCAAAATAAATGTTCTACAAAATGAAGCCGTGAAAATGAAAAAGGAAAATGAGATTTTAACTCGAAAAGAGTCTTCAATTTCTGAAAAACATTTAGTTGTATTACAAAAAGAAAATGAGTCTTTAAAAAAGGAGCAAATTATTTTGAAAGAAAATATTGAAGACTTGAAAAATACTCTTTCAAAATTCACTCAAGGCAGAGAAACTTTAGATAAAATTCTTAAAAATCAAAATCGTACTTTTGGTAGAGCCGGAATTGGATATAAACCTTTTTCAAAAGTAAAAACTGTCAAAAATGGCTTTGTGTATGCATATTCTAATCACTCTCATCTCACATGTCATTTTTGTGGAACAAAAGGTCATATTTCACCTTCATGTCCTGTTAAAAGAAATCCTTTTGCTAAAATAAAAAAGATGTGGGTCCCTAAGGACAGTTCAAGAGTATCAAATTCTAACTTTTATGGACCCAAGAAAAAATGGGTACCAATAGAAAAATCAAATTTTTGTAGGTATGTTTCAAGACAAAATCCAGTAACGATAGATGGTATCTCGACAGTGCATGTTCGAGGCACATGACTGGAAATAAAGCTATGTTCACCACACTTCAACCAAAGGATGGCGGATATGTGACTTTTGGCGACAATAGCAAGGTAAAATCATTGGTGTAGGAAGTATTGGTAAAAATCCCTCTCCTATTATTGAAAATGTTTTATTTGTTGAAGGTTTAAAACATAACTTGCTTAGCATTAGTCAATTATGTGATAAAGGTTATAGAGTTATTTTTGAGAAAACTCATTGCACTATTGAAAACACCCTAGAAAACAAGACTTTATTTGTAGGTTATAGACATGAGAATGTATATGTGTTTGATTTACATGATTTATCTTCTCATTTTAACATTAAATGTTTATCTGCTATAAATGATAATGGTTGGCTTTGGCATAGAAGATTAGGACATGCTCATTTTGATTTAATTTCCAAACTTTCAAAAAATGAGTTAGTCATAGGTTTACCAAAAATTATTTTTGAAAAAGATAAACTTTGTGATGCTTGTCAATTTGGAAAACAAACTAGAATTTCTTTTAAATCCAAAAATATCATTTCAACAACTAGACCGCTTCAACTCTTGCATATTGATCTATTCGGACCATCTAGAACATTAAGTTTAGGAGGAAAATCTTATGCCCTTGTTTGTGTTGATGATTATACTAGATATACATGGGTATTATTTTTAGCACACAAAAATGAAGCTTTTTATAATTTCTCAAAACTTTGTAAAAGAATTCAAAATGAGAAAAATCTTAATATTTGTAGTATTAGAAGTGACCATGGTAGAGAATTTGAAAATGATGATTTTATTATGTTTTGTGATGACTTAGGAATAGATCATAATTTCTCAGCCCTAGGACTCCTCAACAAAATGGTGTGGTTGAAAGAAAAAATAGAACTCTTGAAGAAATGGCTCGTACTATGCTTTGTGAAAATAATTTGCCTAAATATTTTTGGGCGGAAGCTGTTAACACTGCATGCTATGTTATAAACCGTGCCATGATTAGACCTATTCTTAAGAAAACCCCTTATGAACTTTGGAAAGGTAGAAAACCTAACATTAGTCACTTGCGTGCTTTTGGTTGTAAATGCTTTGTATTAAATAACAATAAAGATAACTTAGGAAAATTTGATGCTAAATCGGATGAAGCTATATTTCTTGGTTATTCTATGTCCAGTAAAGCTTATAGAGTATTCAATAAAAGAACTCTACTTGTTGAAGAATCTGTGCATGTTGTTTTTGATGAATCTAACGATATTATTTCCAAGAATCTTGTAAGTAATGATATTGTAGAAAATCAACCAAGCATGGAGAGCATTTACAAAAAGGAAAATGAAGAAAATCCATTACGCGAACATGAAGAAGAAATGACAATGGAGAAACTTCAAGAAATATATGCTCTTCCAGAAAGTGACTCAAATCTACCAAAAGAATGGAAGTATGCTCATGGCCACCCCAAAGACCTCATCATAGGTGATGCGGCGGAAGGTATAAAAACTCGTTCCTCTGTTAGAAATATTTGTGGTAACTTAGCGTTTGTTTCACAAATTGAACCAAAATCATTTTTAGAAGCTGAAAATGATGAAAACTGGATTTTAGCAATGCAAGAAGAATTAAATCAATTTGAAAGAAATGAAGTTTGGTTTTTAACCCCTCGACCTAAGGATCATCCCGTTATTGGTACAAAATGGGTTTTTCGAAATAAAATGGACGAATCTGGAGTTGTTACTAGAAATAAAGCTAGATTAGTAGCTCAAGGCTATAATCAAGAAGAGGGAATTGATTTTGATGAAACTTTTGCACCAGTTGCTAGACTTGAAGCTATTAGAATGTTACTTGCTTTTGCGTGTTTTAAAGATTTTAAATTATATCAAATGGATGTTAAAAGTGCTTTTTTAAATGGGTATATTTCGGAGGAAGTCTATGTTGAACAACCTCCCGGTTTTGAAAATCATAAATACCCGGATCATGTTTTCAAACTTTCAAAAGCTTTATATGGCTTGAAACAAGCTCCTAGAGCATGGTATGAAAGATTGAGTAATTTTCTACTTGACAAAGGCTTTTGTAGAGGAAAAATTGATACAACACTTTTTATAAAAATCAAAAAAGAAGATATGCTAATTGTTCAAATTTATGTTGATGATATCATTTTTGGTGCTACTAATGAAAATTTGTGCAAAGAGTTTGCTAAAGACATGCAGGGTGAGTTTGAAATGAGTATGATGGGGGAATTAAATTACTTCATTGGTCTACAAATTAAACAAACTAATGATGGAATCCATTTAAATCAAACGAAATATATCAAAGATCTACTCAAAAGATTTGAAATGGAATCATCAAAGCCTGCAGCAACTCCAATGAGCACATCGATAAAAATCGACAAAGATGAGCAAGGTAAACCTGTAGATGAAAAGAAATATCGAGGTATGATTGGTTCTTTACTCTATCTTACTGCAAGTAGGCCCGACATAATGTTTAGTGTTTGTATGTGTGCACGTTTTCAATCCGCACCGAAAGAGTCACACATCACCGCAGTCAAACGCATTTTCAGATATCTTGTCGGCACTCCAAATTTGGGATTATGGTATCCTAAGGGAACCACCTTTGAACTTTTTGGTTACTCAGATGCCGACTTTGCGGGATGTAGACTTGACCGAAAAAGCACTAGTGGTACTTGTCATTTTCTTGGACACTCACTCACTTCTTGGTTTTGCAAAAAACAAAACTCAGTGGCTCTGTCAACTGCTGAAGCAGAATACATTGCCGCCGCTGGGTGTTGTGCACAATTGCTTTGGATGAAACAACAACTTCAAGATTTTGGACTTCACTATGATCATATTCCTATAAAATGTGACAACACAAGTGCCATTAACCTTTCAAAAAATCCTATTCAGCACTCACGCACTAAACACATTGAGATAAGGCATCATTTTCTAAGAGATCATGTACTCAAAGGTGACATTGAACTCGAATTTGTGCCTACAAATTGTCAATTAGCTGACATATTTACCAAGCCTCTAAATGAAGAACAATTTTGTTATATTAGAACAGAACTTGGTATGATGAATACTCCAATATAATGTTTATATTAAAAAATGATTTTTTTAAAATAATTAAATAAAATAAATATTGTAATAATAATTATTATTATAAAAAATAATAACAATAATAATAATATACATATATTTATATATATAATTTCTCTCTCTCTCTCTCTCACCCATTCTCTCCCTTACTCTCTCTTTTTCTCTTTCTCTTGGTCTCTCGCTTTCCCCTTCTTCCTCACATCCTCAGCCGACTCCATCTCCATGCTCACCATCGTCTACAACCATCTTCACCATCCACAAAATCATCCATCACATTCATCTCTACCATCATCCACCCAAATCCCTCACCAATCCACCGAACTCCATCACTTCTCCACCTGAAATCTGCATCACCATCTTTACCGATTCATCAAGTTCCATCACCGATCCATCAAAATCCGTGACTGATCCATCAAGATCCATTGCCGATCTACACAAATTCGTCACCGATCTACCCAATCGTCTCAATTTCTTCGTTCATCAAGGTCATCACCAATCAACATGTTAAAATTCTTGTTGCACTGTGTTATATTTTTTTACTTGTTGTATGTGCTCCAAATTCTCTTGGATTTAATAATGGTTGCTTCTACCTTGTCTGAAGAAATTGTTTTTATTTTTATTTTCTCCTTTTATGCTAGTGCACTTGGTGTAATTGTTTATGGCCGGATCTTAATGGCCCTTGGTATTATAGATTGGTAATTTGTCTCTTCAAATTTATGTAATTTTTAGTGCATTAATTCAGGGGGAGACTCATATATTTTCATTATAAAACTATATAAAAAAAAGGGGCATGTGTAGATTCTGTGCATAATTTTAGGGGGAGTATATATACATATTTTTTTTACTCCTTATCTGTTATATTCCTTATCTGCACCAACAAACAAATTTTTTTTGTGAAACGACAGAATTAAAATAATAATAATAATAACATAAATAAATAAATAAATAAAGGAAGAAATGCTCGCAATTTTATTTCAGAAAAAGAAAATATTACTCGATTACATGTAAATTTTCAGAAAGTTTCACAGATTTTTTCTTTTTCACTTCTCTCAACAATTTTTCATGAGCCTCTTTTACATGCCTCTCTCTATTTTCGATTTCTGTGAGTCTTGGCATTATCACTGTTGCATAATGCACTGCATTCTCCAACTGTGCATTTTTCCTTTTTAACTCTTTCTTCTCCTTACGCATATTAACTACTTGTTGTTTTAACAAGCACACCTCATCTCTCCATTGCTGATTTTCTTGTACTCTTGCTTGTAATCGTCTCGCCATATTGGAAACTGCAGTCATGGCCTGTGTACTAAGAGCCATAGTGTTATTAATAGCATCGAAATCATTTCGATTACCAATAACACTAGAAACCTCATTTACAAGCATAGCATGTGCCTGCGTCACTGGTACTCTCTCATTTGCCTGCATTACAGGCACCTCATGCAGATCCGACTCATTGATAGACAAGGTAAGGAATGACATGATTACACAAGAAGCTGAAACAAATTTTTCTCTCCAACACTTGATGATTTCGTATCTTTGCCTATGATCTGTATCACTTTTTATACACTCCATCGATCCATTACTCGATGCATATCTGCTCAAATCTTTTGTTTGTCAATATTTTCTGCGTTCGAGATGCTCCAAAATCCCCACAATGATTCCGACAAGACAGAAGGCCAATTATTTTATTTTTGGCCGCTCGGATTATTTTATCAAAAGTGTTTGTTTCATCTCTTCATCTTTTATTTTGATGATGTCAAAGGGGGAGATGGTAAAAAAATATGATTTTTGCTTTGCAGGGTTATCAAATATTTTGTCAATTTTATTTTGTGTCAAATCCATACAAATATTGCCATCATCAAAAAGGGAGAGATTGTTAATCATATTATTTAATTTTGATGATGTCTAAAATATTATTTGTATTATTTACTTTTGATGATGTCTAAAATATTATTTGTAACAATTTGAATTTTTTTAATGTACATATTTATTTGACACAAAATATTATCTTTTTAAAATATATATATTTGTTAAATATTAGTTAAATAAAAATATTTTTGAAAACTTTACTATTCACTTTTTGAAACTTGAGGCTAATCACTATTCACTTTTTGACCAAATTAAAAATTGATTAATTATATTATTTTGACAAAAATGATGGATTGGTTGTATTATTTTGACAAATTTGATATTGATAGGTTGTCTTGTTTTGACAAAATTAATATGGAGTGGTAGAATATATTTAGTTTAAAATCTCTACAACATATACAATATTTTAAAGAGGGCATATATTTTCAGATCCATCATAAATATTATTTAAAGAGATTTTTCTGTGTATGCAAATATTTGATTAGAACATTATATATATATAACTTTATATATATAATGCATATAATACAAATAGTATACATCACGGAGCAATTATATTTTTTTTACACAACATTGATTGTATCATATATATTAGTGTGTGGAAACAATGAATATTAGCATATGAACACATTAATTATTAGCATGTGGAAAGTCATACAAGATATAATTCAAATTAATTTTTCTTTTCCTTTTTGTACACTTTTGACTAATACCTAAAGATGTTCAAATTTGCAAGAGTGCAAATTTTCTTACACATGATTCTCTTCCAAACTAATGTCATCCATGACGTCAGCAAGGAGCGTGCTTATGTAAGCCATGACGTCAACAAGGAGCATCTAACGGGTATATTTTTGTGTATAAATAGAAGTGTTGTGTGTGGAGAAAAATCAAGAACTTGAAGAGAAAATTTTCTGTAAGCTCCAAAATTCTGAGTATATTGTATTCTGCTCTTTCACTTTCAGATCTAAGTCTAGCATTTGTTCTTACACTTTCATATCTACTCTTTGTGAGAGAATTATTGTAAAGAGGGTTTAAGTACCACTTATTCTTATTCCTTATTTTGTGAGAGATTTTGTAAGGGTAGGCATTTATTGTTGAGTGAGGCTCAATAGATAAGAGTAAGTCTGTGCCAAATCCACAAGCTTGGTGGTGTATTTATTCAATTAATAGTAAAGAAATTCTCAAGGAGGTTCCTTGGGGAGTGGACGTAGGCCTGGCGTGCCGAACCACTATAAATCGCAGTGTTTGATTTTCTCTCCCTATCTCTCTTACTTTTATATTGATAATTATTATTCTGTTTTTTTTTATTTATTAAAATTTTGAATATTGTGTTAATTTTAATATTGTGAAATTTTTAATAACCCAATTCACCCCTCTTGGGTTGCATATCTGAGACAACACCCCTCAATTGCACAACAATAATACTTGTTACGTGGGTCAAGGACATACATATATGTTTAGTTTGGAATGTGTGTTGATTTTTTAATTTTTTTTTAATTATTTTAGTTTATGGCTAAAATTTTTTGTTTAAGATAGATTTTTTAATTTTTTATAAAATAAAAAAAATAATTATAATTTAAATATTATTTTTAACCTAAAACCAAAAAAATTATTTCATCTTTTTTATAACTATTTTAATCCTAACCCACCCCAAACCAACTTCCAAAGGATGACTATCTACCATGCGGTACTCTTGACTGCCATATTTAATTCAAAACTGTGGGGACATATTTCTTGAATGACAGCACGTGGCCAAGGTGGCACCGAAGTGCCAGCCGAGATGCCACGTGTCTTGGTTATGACGCCGAGGTGATCTCAGCTAAGCTGAGGTTATCTGCGGAGATACCGGAATCCGAGATGAACGGATAAGAGATAAGAGTCCTAGGATGGGGGAGGACCTTGGCCTGGATAAGGATAAAGCTTTTAGGGAGTTTATCTTTATCCAGTGGAGAGTCTAGGATAAGCATTGAGCCAGAGTCCAAGAGGAGCTAGGCTTCTACAAGGATCAAGTTAGTGCTAGCTATAAAGGGAGGGCACCCTCGTGGGTCTAAGGTACGCTTTTTGTATTCTGGCTAGTGAGTTAAGCACTAATTATTATCTTTGAGAGATATTGATTACTAACTAGATCGTTGGAGTACCCCCGGGTGGACGAACCACCGCCGGAGTCTTTTCTTTTTGTGACAGGTCGTTCGGGTGATATCTATTCTGTCGGTGTTCTCTAGCTGAGTACTTGTTTGGCAGTGTGGTCAGAAAACAACATACACAATTTGGCACCGTCTGTGGGAAATAAAGGAGAATATATGGCCCTCGACGGACAGAAAGAGAAGATCAGGGATGACATCCCTACTAGAAGTGGTAAAAACCTTGATCCCAATGTAGAGGAGGATAACTGCAATGAAGAAACTTAGGATCAAAATCCTAGAGAGAAGGACGTCGGCCAGGAGGGAGACGTACCAAAGAAGACAGACCGAGGCGAGTATTATAACGAGAACGACCTCCAGGTATGGAAAGATAGATGCCTACGGAGGGACGGAGAGATGAAGAGAATGACAAATAAATTAGCAGACCTGCAATCAGTCGTCAATTTCATGATGCAGAATTATGTCATGTAGTAACCGTTTCCGTTACAAGATACGCCGATTCTAGCGGCCAAGAACAATGCCCAGAAAGGGGGGCAGAAAACAGTCTCTACAGTCTCCCAGCACACCAGGACCAAGGAACACTCTCATCGGCCTTCAAAGGAGGTCGGGCGAGGAGAGTTAATGAGGGGAGATTCTCGGAGGACGCATCGTACCAAAGAAGCTGACTCCAAAGAACATCGGCATGTTCAAGGGAAGGAACTGTGTTTCGACGTAACTAATAGAGAAACATCCAAGAGGACTCATAACGATACTGGGAGTAGCGCATCGAAAAGGCTGAAATCCATTGATAGCTGAGCTCCTGGACGGACCAAGGAGGATCTGAGGGATTACCTCCAGAGAAAGCGACAAGATGCCGAGGTAACATCACCGGTCAAGCCGAGAACGCCGTTCTTGGTTGAATTGGACAAATTTGAGGCACCGAAAAGGTTCCACATACCGAGATTCCAGATATACAACGGTAAGTCTGACCCTAACTTTCACGTCGGCTTGTATCTAAACTCAATAGCGTTATACACCGGGAACAACCCGTTGCTCTGCAAGGTGTTCCCCTCATTTTTTGGGGAAATCGCATCAGACTGGTTTCACAAGTTGCCGAAAGGAATGTGAAAAGTTGGGAAGGCCTAGCCGAGATGTTCGTAGCTAGATTTGTGATAAACAAACTACAGCCATTGAGGGTAGACATCCTGATGGCTCTAAGAATTGGCGAGGATGAAAGCCTTAGGGCCTATGCCAAAAGGTATTATGAGGTGTGCAACCGAATACCAGGATGCAACCAAGAGGTGGCTGTCGTGTCTTTTAAGAACGGCCTGAAAGATGATTGTCTGCTTTGAAAATCACTGGCAAAGACACTACCAAAGAGTATGGAGGAACTTATGGCCAGGATCGAAAAGTATGCCAGGGCTGAGGAGGACACACCGGGGATAAAAACATCAAAACAGGAGAAGAGAAACAACTCGCCCAAGCGAGGCCGAGGTAATGGAGGATACAATAAACAGGAGACAGGACTAAGGGCTGCCCAGGCAATCACAACCGTATTCCGAATTCCGGTTTACAAAGTATTAGAGAGAATCCGGAATCAGCCTTATTATAGAGCACCAAAGAAGTTGCCTGGTGAATTTATGGGAAGAAGTCTAGGGAAACACTGTGCCTACCACAACGAGGATGGGCATCTAACTCAAGGGTGCAGAGCCCTAAAGGCACATCTGGAAGACCTGGTAAGACAAGGTCATCTAAGAGACCTGGTAGATGAAACCAAGACAAGGAAAAAGCAAGCGAGACTACCTCAGGCACCAATAGCACCACCTCCACCAGCACCGCAACCGCAAGCAGATGGACCTCGAGTGGTCAATGTGATTCACTCAAAGGTTAATGAGAACGAGATATGTGGGGAAACTTAGAAGGTAAAACACTTGCAACATATGTATCAGGTTCGGCAGAAGGACCTAGGGCAGACGGGTGGGACCAGTAGTGTCCTTTACTGAAGACGACCTAGAGATGGTACAGCATCCACACAACGATGCCTTGGTAATATCCCTCCAGATTGGAGAGTGCCAGGTAAAGCGAATACTGATTGACCAGCGCAGCTCTTGTAACATCATGTATGTCAGGTGTTACAAGGAGCTTGGCTTTCACCAAAATGATCTGGAACAATCCAATGGTCCAATGGTTGGGTTCAATAAAACGCCAACGTGGCCCCTGGGAGCAGTAAGTTTGGAGGTGCAGGCTGACACCAAGAAGGTAAAAACTGAGTTCAAAATAATTGACACTCCCTCCCCTTACAATGCTATCCTGGGAAGGCTATGGCTGCATGCAATGGGGGCTGTTCCCTCAACATTGCACCAGCTGTTGCGATTCCTAACAGAGCATGGAATTGAGGAGGTCAGAGGGGATCAGGTGCAGGCAAAGAATTGCCCTATGGCAGCAATGAAATCTACCTGCAACATACGAGAGGCAGAAGCAGCATAGATTAAAGATGAGGACATGGAGGTCCTTGAGGACGCCGGCAAAGAACCAGCCGAGAAAAGTGAGGAAGCCCTGAAGAAGATCTTGGTCCAACAAGGGGATGAAGAGCGCTTCTTCCTTCTCGGTTCAGGCTTGGCCGAGGAGGAGGAAAAGGAATTAGAGGCGTTCTTGAGAGCAAACCTTGAGGTGTTTGCATGGACACCATACGAGATGCTTGGCATTGACCCCGAGGTCACTTGCCATAAACTAAATGTGGACAGGTCGGCCAAACTTGTTATCCAGTTAGCAAGGAGGCCAGCGTTGATGCATGTGGAGGCAGTAGAAGAGGAAGTGGATAAACTTCTAGAGACCAGAGCCATACGAGAGGTAAACTACCCGACATGGTTATTAAATACGGTTGTTGTGAAGAAAAAGAATGGGAAGTGGAGGATCTGCGTGGACTTCACCAGCCTGAACAAGACTTGTCCCAAAGACAATTTCCCACTACCCAAGATTGACCAATTGATGGATGCCATTTCTGGGCATAGAAGGATGAGCTTCTTGGATGCTTATAGGGGATACCATCAGAGAGCCATGTACCCCCCAGATGAGGAGAAGACTGCATTTATCACCCTAAAAGGGTTGTATTGCTACAGAGTGATGCCTTTTGGGTTGAAAAATGCAGGAGCAACTTACCAGAGATTGGTGACTAAGATGTTCAGACATCTAATAGGCAAAACAGTGGAGGTATACATTGATGACATGGTCGTGAAGACCAAGGAACCTGAAGATCATCTGGCCGACCTGAAGACAGTCTTTGACATCTGAAGGACATTTTGGCTCCAACTCAATGCATTGAAGTGTGCATTTGGAGTTGGGTCAGGGAAATTCCTGGGATACTTGGTCACCAAAAAGGGCATTGAGGCAAGCCCAAATCAAATCAAGGCCATCTTGGAGTTAAAGAGCCCAACGTCGGAAAAGCAGGTGCAGATGTTGACTGGAAGGGCTGTAGCCCAAAATAGATTCATAAGCAGAAGTTCTGATAAATGCAAACCTTTCTTCAGTTTAGTAAAGAAAGCCACAGACTTTTTATGGACAGAGGAGTGCAAAGTCGCCTTGGCCGACTTGAAAAAATACTTGACCACAACTCCAGTTCTCTCAAATCCAGTACCTGGAGAGGAGCTGTTCTTATACTTAACGGTCTCAGAGCATGCAGTAAGTGCAATGATAATCAGGGAAGATAAGGGAGAACAGAGGGAAGTTTACTACGTAAGTAAAACCCTAGCAGATTCAGAGACCAGATACCTGCCCTTAGAGAAGTTGACACTGGCTTTAGTAATGGCCTCCAAGAAGCTAAATCACTTCTTTCAAGCCCAAAAGATTGTGGTGTTAACTGAGCATCCTTTGAAGTTCCTGTTGCAGCAAGGAGATCTGACAGATAGGATAGCTAGATGGGCAGTGGTGTTGGGCCAATATAACCTGAAATTCAGACCCAGAACAACAATCAAAGGCCAAGTTTTGGCTGACTTCGTAGCCGAGTTCACACCAGGTGCCATCATACATCGGGCTCTGTTGAGCCGAGGTACACGATGTCCAGGTGAACAAGGAAAAACCCAGTTGGGGATAGCCAAACAGAGGAAAGAAGAGAAACTCAGGCCTTGCAGTATTTACGTCGGCGATTTCTTCCGACTATTTGTTGACGGAAGTTCAAACCGACAAAGAGAGGGGGTAGAAGTAGTGCTAGTATCGCCGGATGGACAGATGCTGGAACAATGCATTCGTTTGGGGTTTAAGGCCTCAAACAACAAAGCAGAGTATGAAGCATTGATAGCAGGATTAAAGTTGGCAGCAGCAATGGAAGCCGACGCGGTAATGGTCTTCTGTGACTCCCAGCTTATTGTCAACTAAGCAACAAGCAAATACGCTGCTCGAGATGAAAGGATGGTGGCTTATGTAAAGGAAGTGGGTAGACTGATAGCATTGTTCCAAAATTATTGACTACAACAAGTTAGCCAAGATGACAACAGCCATGTTGATACCTTGGCCAACCTAGCTAGTGCAATGAAACCAGGAGAGACAAGGACAATAATGGTTGACTATTTATCCAGCCCAAGTATAGAACCACTTAACACAGAGCATGAAACAATGTATGTGGAGATGAGACCAAGCTAGATGGATGCAATAATAGTATTCCTTAAAGAGGGAAAACTGCCAGATAATCATAAAGAAGCACACAAGATCAGACTTAAGTCGGCAAGATTCAGTCTGACAGCAGAAGGGTATCTCTACAGAAGATCTTTTACTGGACCCCTTTGGAGGTGTGTGCATCCTTCACAAGTTGAAGACTTCTTGTATGAGATACATGAAGGAGTATGTGGAAGCAACACTAGGGGTAGGTCACTTGCTCATAGGGCCATTACTTAGGGATACTGGTGGCCTTATATGCAGAAAGATACTGAAGCTTATGTTAGAAAATGTGAGAAGTGTTAGAGGTTTGCACCTTTGATACACCAACCAGCAGCAAATCTGAACCCAGTGTCTAGCCCTTGGCTGTTGGCCCAATGGGGCATGGACCTTGTTGGACAACTGCCTCAAGCGACTGGACAAAGGAAGTTCTTGCTAGTGGCAACAGATTATTTTACCAAGTGGGTTGAAGCTGAACCCCTCGTAAAACTTCGGGACATTGATGTAAAAAACTTCATATAGAAGAACATCATCACCAGATTTGGGATTCCAAGGGCAATAATAGCAGACAATGGTACGCAGTTTGATAGTAAGGTAATCAAGAACTTCTGTGCAAAGTACAAGATCAAGAATTATTACTCTACTCCAAGCTTTCCTCAGAGTAATGGTCAAGCAGAAGCATCCAATAAGGTTATCCTGGATGGGATTAAGAAGAGGCTCGAAGCAGCAAAGGGTAAGTGGATGGATGAGTTGCTTAGTGTACTCTGGGCATATCGGACTACGCCAAGAAGATCAACTAGGGAGTCCCCATTTGCCATGGCTTATGGCACAGAAAGTAGTAATCCAACTAGGGGCATACCAGCAGCAGCTTGCCAGGGCTTACAATAAAAAGGTCAACCCACGAGAGTTTCAAGTTGGGGACCTCGTCCTGAGAAAGGTCGTCGGCAACAAGAAGGATCCCAGAGAGGGCAAACTTAGCCCAAATTGGGAAGGACCTTATAGAATCATTTCGGTCCTGGGCAATGGGGCATATCGGCTTGAAGACAGTAAAGGCAAAGAGTTGCCAAGACCTTGGAATACTTGCAACTTGAAGTTTTTCTATCATTAAGATTTCCTTTTGTTTTTTAAGTTTTTCTGTTATTAGCCGAAGTAATTAATAAAATTTTAGCTCGATTTTTTCAAACTTTTGTAAAACGATTGACCAGTCACTTAGCGATGCTTCTAATTGAAACATGACGAATAACTTAGACTTATTATATGACATAGTTGAATTATACTTGTATATAATAGAGTTGAACTAAGTTGGCGATGCTTCTGATTGAAACATGACGAATTACTTAGACTTATTATATGGCAGAGTTGAATTATACTTGTATATAATCAAGTTGAACTAAGTTGAATTAACCTAGATTTGCTGTGTCGACAGAATGGAAACTTTGAATGACACTAAAATACATAACAATTAGATTAACAGAGACTGAGGTTGATAACCTCGGTCAGTCTCTGTTTGAATCTGATCTCAGCGACAAAATCATAGGTACATACTTAATGTGAACATAAGTAAAACTTAAGTTCACATTATGGGGCAGGGAGTTGGAGAATAATGCTTGGAAGTTGGAATTTACAAGCTAATGTTGGTTTAACACTTGTTGAAATTTTAAGAAAAATTTACAAGTTGAAGTTAAGCCGAGGTTATGTTGAAAGAAAATTGGTTTTACACTTGTTGAAATTTTAAGAAAAATTTACAAGTTGAAGTTAAGCTAAGGTTATGTTGAAAGAAATATCTACGTACTTGCCGAGATTATGATATTGCCCAGACTTGGAGAATAATGGAAGACAAAAGTCTTGATAACTGAAAGTGAAGTGGCAAGTTTTAGCTAAACATTTGTGAAAACTTTTTTACAATGTTTTTTAAGTGTTAAGACAAGGCTGAGATAAACATTCAACAGGTATATCCGAAGTATTTTTACCTCGAGGAAATTGCACAGTTAATGTGTACTTTGAAGACATGCAAATTATTCTAAGTATGGAATCATATACAAGACAGTAAATGAAAGACAAGAAAGACTTAGTCAAAAAAGAAGACTTGCATTCAAAATGAAACAAGGAACTTTGGCTTACAGAGGATTACTTGTTCAGAATACCAAAAAGGGCACATCGGCCAAATACAGAGCTAACATTGTTTAAAGACAAAGTATTACAGTTAAGAAGAAAACAGAAAAAGGATACAAGAAAAAACAGAAATATCCTAAGTGTTAGGATTGGCTTTATCGGCTGGGGTTGTTACACTTTTGTCGGCTTCAATCTCAGCATCTATTTCTTGTAAAGTCTTATCCAGACTTTTCTCAAAGCACTGGACCTCGGCCACGGAAATGGATGGCTTGGGGGAGATGCCCTAGGAGGCTAAGTCATCCTCCTCATCCTGAGTTAAATCAATTTGGTCATTGAGGGTGTGAGACTTGGCATCAGCGACAACCTCCTCATCCGCTTCGTCGGCTTCATCGTCTTCGGCTTCCTCCTCGGGTTCTGAAGGGAAAGGCACCTCGAGCTGGTTGATGTCTCGAAGATTGGAGTCCAGAGAAACAGCCAATTTGTTGAGGGCCGCCGTCCAACCAAGGTAGTAACCTCGGTTACAAGCCAAGTTGACTTGTTGCTTGTACTAGTCACGGACGATGGCTTGTCCCCCTTCAATGGCTTTTTCGTAGGCCGCCTTCACCTCGGCTTCTTTATTTGCAAGAGCCTTCTGAAGCTTGGCCTCCATATCAGCCACTTTTACGTTGCCAGCTTCGATGTCGGCCCTTGTAACCTCAGCTTCATTTTTTGCCTCCTTGGCCTTTTCCTCAGCCAGACTTTGAGCAGTCTTGGCGTCCTTGGCCTGGTCCATGAGGGCGTGGTTACTGGCCTCGGCTTTCTAAAGGGACGACAGGAGCTTGGCTACTTCTTTTATTTTCTTCACCAAGTCCTTCCTCATTATCTCGGTCTTTGTGGCGTAAGAGTGAGTGTGCTAGATGGCCTGCAAAGAAGTAACACAAGTTAGCAAAATTTCACTAAGTGTGGCAAGATTGTCAAAGTGGAAGGCAGAATACTTACCAGAACTGAATGTTGCATCATGAAGGCAAAGTCTTCATATTCGTGAAGCTCAGCCATACGGTTCATGTCCTTGGACAGAAGAACTATCGTAGACAGGGCCGCGCCGACCTCATGATTGGCAGCACTGTCACCGGCGGTAAGAGGTCTGTCGTCGAGCATGATCTCGAGCGCCCAGACCATACCTCGGGGATAGTTGCTGGCCTCTTGGTGGTCTGACCTCGGCTTCTTAGTAGGTGGGGCCTCGGAAGTTGGGTCCTCGGTGGGACACTTTTCGGTAGAGGGGGCGCTCTTTTCAGCCTCGGCTAACTTAGAGATAGGAACAGTGTCCTCAGAATCGATCTGAGTCACTGTAGCCTTCGCCTTGGCCTTCTTCATGCATTTTGGCTTTGGGGTTGGTTGAGGGGAGGATGAAGACTGAACGTTGACAACGTTAGGAAGGTTGGCGAGCAAATCTTCAACTACTGCAGGTTTTTGCCCCATCTCGTCGGCTGTGGCGGCGACTGTGACCTTTGTACCAAAATGAATTGCTAGTAAAGTTGTTGGTGGATTTGCTGGGTCGTAGGTCGACGACTTAGCATTTCGGCATCTTCGGCTTCAAGTCCTTCCTCCCGATGCAAAAAGTTTAGCTCGACGTCGGCGTTGGCGCTGAGAGGGTGGAATCAGTTGTGGAGCTGAAGTAGATGGCTGTTCTGCTGGGGCAGATGTTGATCCTTGATTTGGCCGAGGTGACGAGGTTGTAGTAAGAGTGGTAGCAGAATGTGGGGACTTGCTCTTCTTTGGGACGTTGGGCAAAATGGACTTGTAAGTTGGGATATAGTTGAGTAGCAGAGGGGCTTTTTGCTAGTCAACTGGCAAACCCAACAACCTCTTGAAATCCTTGCTGGGATAGAAGGATTTGCGGAAGTCCTTGGGTGGTTGAGGAAGAAATGCAAAATAAAACAAACAGACGCTAGAGCATACAAAAATATCAAGGTAAAAAAGACTTGAAAGCAAGTAAAGGAGACATATGGCTCTTAGCATCTCCCTTTCTGAAAACTGTTCAGCTTAGGGGATAGAGATGAAGGTCATCATCTGGTGGGAACTCCTAGTTGCTCGAGACGATGAAGTAATGATAAAAAATAGAAACAAGAACATGATTTAGAATCAAGAATAGTGATGAACTATCAAGAACACTGTGACAAAGTGTGTACAAGGGTGCGAGGCCAAGATCAGTGGCAAAAATAAATAAGTATGTGAGCAGTGTGTGTATACTCAGGAAGAGATTGGGCAAAAGCAAAATCATGAGACAAACATACCCAAATACATGATAGAATTCAATGCACAAATTTATAATCAAGAACATGAACGGGTTGGCGATGGCAGCAAATAATGCAGTGGAGTTTTTTAAGGAAAACACAGATTGAAAAAAGGGGAAGCAATGACTTACCAGAAGGAAGTGACGCCGGTGTGAGGTACGCCGGAGTTGAACCCTGGTGATACGAATGACAGAACAGTGGATACTTCGCCGGTGAAGGTGAACGGAAGTGGTTGCAGAAAGCTTTGAGAAGATGACAATGGTGGATTAGAGAGAGAGAAAGCTTGAAGCATAGTGAGAAATCAGAAAATGTGAAGTGAAAAGACGAAGAGAGAGGGAGTGTTTTTGTCAAAACACAAAAAGGCGGCAAATCACAATTAGTGTGCCTAGGACGACGTGCTTGTCAGATGACGCATGCAAGAGCGATGCGACTTAATGACGTATGTCAGGTACGGTTTAATGAGGAAGAGACGCGTGCCAAAAACAGTTGAATTACTGTGCATGATAGCTCATACACGTGTACAAACTCTTGGAGTTCTTGACTTAATGAAGCAAAGACCTTAGCTAGGGGGACGATCTCGGCTAGAGAACTTGAAAAAACTTGGTTCTTGGTTCTAAAGCATTGATGCAAACACACTGAAGTGTTTATCATATGGAAGCTGATGGGTGATAACCTCGGTAATAAAGGGTAGAGTAAGCTTAGCCGACGTGCTATATGGTTGAAAGGTTTAGGTTCCATCACCTTAGGATGCCGAGGTAATAGAACCTAAGGGGCAGTTGTGGGGACATATTTCTTGAATGATAGCACGTGGCCAAGGTGGCACCTTAGTGCCAGCCAAGGTGCCACGTGTCTTGGTCATAGCGCCGAGGTGATCTCAGCTAGGCTGAGGTTATCTGTGGAGATACCAGAATCCGAGATGAACGGATAAGGGACAAGAGTCCTAGGATGGGGGAGGACCTTGGCTTGGATAAGGATAAAACTTTTAGAGAGTTTATCTTTATCCAGTGGAGAGTCCAGGATAAGCATTGAGCCAGAGTTCAAGAGGAGCTAGGCTTCTACAAGGATCTGGTTAGTGCTGGCTATAAAGGGAGGGCACCCTCGTGGGTCTAAGGTACGTTTTTTGTATTCTGGCTAGTGAGTTAAGCACTAATTATTATCTTTGAGAGATATTGATTACTAACTAGATCGTCAGAGTGCCCCCGGGTGGACGAACCACCGCCAGAGTCTTTTCTTTCTGTGACAAGTCGTTCGGGCGCAATTTATTCTGTCGGTGTTCTCCAGCTGAGTACCTGTTTGGCAGTGTGGTTAGAAAACAGCACACACAAAAGCCTAATTATAAAGTGATGGTACTTTTACGTTTATATTACATGTTATTTTTATACTTAAGCAATCATAGGTTTATTTTGATAATTAGGGGGAAAAAAAAAAGAAAAGAACAAAAAGGTCAACTCATTAGGTTGTGTTTGGGATGTGAGTTAACTTTTTGATTTTTTTAATTTTTTTTGATTATTTTAGTCTGGGTTAAAAAGTCTTGTTTGAAATGAATTGTTTGACTTTTCTAACTTTTGTAAGAGAAACAATGAAATGGTTATTATTTGAATATGACATTTTGTCTTATTGATTTTTTTAACCTATTTTGTCTTTTTGTGACTAAAAATAGCTAAAAGGTCTCCCAACTTTTTATGCCAAACAAGTGCTAACTTGTTAACCTATTTTGATTACATCATTTTTTATATTTTTTCATTCATTTTTTTATATAAAAAAAAACTAAAAAAAGCCAACAAATTAATTTTTTTTCTTAATTGCCAAAATAAAAGTAACAACGGTAACAATTGCAAATGCTATATTGCTATATGTATACGGTACGAATGTTATTTGAGCAAAGAGCAAATGTTGAACGTTACTGTTACAGGATTAGCCTTCATTTAGAATATGAGTTGAATTTTTAATTTTTTGATTATTTTAGTTTGGAGTTAAAAAATTTCGTTTGGAATATGTTTTTTTTGGCTTTTATGACTTTTGTGAGAGAAAAAAATGAAATAATTATGGTTTGGATGTGAGATTTTGTCATATTTGGCTAAAATAACAAATTTTGTCCTATATGGCTATTTTATCCTACATGTGAATGCCAAACATAGATTTAGTTTGGGATGTGGGTTGGCTTTTTGACTTTTTGGTTCTTTTAGCCTAGAGCTAAAAAGTCTCACTTGAGATAAGTTTTTGGATTTTTGACTTTTGTGAGATAAAAATAAAATGATTATAGTTCGCATGTGACATTTTATCTTATATAACTAAAATAGTCAATTTTATCTTATATGACTATTTTAGCCTAAACGGGCATGCCAAACATAGAGTATGATTTGTTTAACAAGTTGATCACAAGATTATAAGGCCTCTTTAGGCAAGAGGTTAAAAGTCAGTTTTTTGGCTTTTAATCTCTTCTGAGTCACATCATCTCTCTATTTGTTTTTTTTATAAAAATACTAACTTTTAACATATTTTCCAAAACAATCCATAGTTTCAAAGGACTAACTTTAGTTATTACTTATGATAGTGACTTTCTAATTTTTTTTTTAATATTTAAAGATAGGTATTTAAAAATTTATAATTTAAACAAAAATTTTGTTTTTGTTTTTCAAAAACATTAACTATAAGTAGCTAGTGTGGGTGTTTATTAACTCTTTCGAATGGTGCGTTATCTTTGCTGTGTGTTAGCATACATTTTTGCACTTTTCCTGTAATTCTTTATTTAATGAGATTTATTGTGGGTTTTTATTTTTATTATTTTATTTTATGTTTTTTAAAAAAAGGATGCTTCTTAGCATCATTGCAATATCTAGACTCCTATATTATGACCAAATTTACTCCAATTCAAAGGAAGGGACCAACCATCGGGATAAATAGAGAATGTATCAACTCCTAGCATATAAGGCAGAGTCGCGAGTAGAGTCCATGTGCCATGCTATGCTTTTAAAAGAAAGTCGCATCCTTCTCTTTTGAAAACCATCATGTACAATGAAATTTTGCCACTTCAACAATTCAATAATTTTAAATCAAGTTCAAGAGGCGATAAATACGATTCAGGTAATTTGTAGTTTGGTGTCTGCAAGTAGGGATAACTAGCACTACCAAATCCCCACTTTATCGGTAGCTAACCGGAAGGCACATGGTACCTATTCCGCAGGTGTTTTTGGTCTTTCACCCTGGATATTCAGGCCAACTTAATCAATTCCATCTACACTCCCTATCCAGATTTACCAACTTATTTACCTCAAAAACAAATCAATGAGATCTTGTTTCACAAATATTCCTTTCTCAATGCAAAAGTTTTCAAATCTCGTTTGAAAATTCGTAGCAACCAAATGAAATGAAATACCAATGCAACATATATCAATACATTATAATATTCTTCCACACAATTTTTCTATTGTGATCACAATTTCCATTTCTCTTCCCAATGCAAATTCATAAGATAAACATATATTCATTTGTATCTATAGAAGAGTAGCAACATTTTCACCTTTCATGCATTCTCATTAATTTAGTCATTTGCATGACTTTATCCACATTTTTGAGCAATAAATTTCAAAACCAACTATTTCTTCTATTCCATGGAATTTCTCATTTATGTACAACAATATGAAATTCCCAATCATTCATTCATTTTAACACGCTAACGAGTAAAACTCATAAATTTTCAACATCTCTCAAAAAATTTCCAAATTTGTAGGTTTTCACAAAAAACTAGACATTTTCCTATTCTGAAAGAATCTCTCCAACACAACCTCCATTCTTAGTAATGTAGTTCAAACTCTTAAGAGCCCTTTTGAAAACAAAGTGTGACACCACTTTTAAAATCATCAACACTCTTGAAACCAAAATCAAATTTCAACACCACAAGAAAGAGTTCCATAATCAACATGACATTACAAATATATATATATATATAACTCTAAGAAATCCCTACCTCAAGTTCTTGAAGAAAGGAGAGAAGAAAGCCCTAAAATCAACGGTGACGAAGCTCGATCTCCACTGCACACAACGTAGCCCTCGAAGAGTTCTCTAACTTTGCTAAAGGAACTAGGGTCAAAACTTTAATGGATTTGGAGAAATCAAAGATTTAGTGAAGTTTGGTATAGAGAAAGTAGAGAGAAGGAAGAGAAATGTGTTTTTAGAGAGAGAGAGAGAGAGAGAGATGAAGAAAAAGTGATATACACTTAGCTCAAGGAGAAGAAAAAGAGAAGGTTTTTAGACTTAGCGTTTTCCCACACATACGTGCCTTTCCCGCATGTATGGCACGCTCTTCTCTGCACATGCAGCCTCCTCTCCCACACGTGCAGCCCGTTTCCTACACCTGCAATTTCACGTGAAATTATTTCAGTGTTGCACCTTGGCAGCCCTTGCCCACCGCATGTGCGGCCCCTCTTCCGCACGTGTGGCCCAAACCCCTGCACGTGTGGTTCTACCTCTCCAGCGAAAAAATTCAACAACTGAACCCGAGACACTCCGGATCCAATCTCATGCCTCTCGAAACAAGCGAAACTCAATCATAGGGATAAATTATGGACGAGAATTTGGAAAAAGTTTCAAGAATGATAAACCAAAACGGTCGACATAGCCTCAAATTAATCCCGACACTCTAACACGAGTAATCCCAACACAAACATAAGAGGAACAAGACGGTTACATACCAGGTCATCACAACCTCCCCACCATAGGAAATTTCGTCCCTGAAATTAAATCAAACTACTCAAACAAAATAAGAACTTCAAGCAATCAAAGCCACGCTAAACACAGTTTCAATTCAACGATAATAGCAACTCTCAAACCAGTACGGAGATCTCAATTCTCAACAAAATTCACTATTATCATCATAGTTTCCATGGTTCTTAGTCACAATAATAACAACAACAGTTCGTGTTGAGCATAAGTATGAAATTTTCCAATAACAATTTTGACATTTCAGAATAATCTTATGCTTTAAAATAACAACATACACAATATTAAGAGGTTAACAATTTCACACATTTCCCTTAAATAATAGGGAATATTACAAGTTAAAACAACTAAGCATTTTCAAACAAATCCGGATACTTGGAGCGGACGTCCGCTTCCTGCTCTGAAGTCGCTTCCTTGACCCCATGGTGTCTCCACAACACCTTTACTAATGGTATAATCTTTCCCCTCAATACTTGTTTCCGGGTGTCTAAAATTTGAATCTGTCGCTCTTCATATAAGGCATCCTCATCTACCTCCAAATCAACCCAATCTAGTACATGAGAAGGGTCGGGTTCATACCTCCTAAGCATGGATACATGAAACATGTTGTGAACCCCCAAAAGTTGTGGCGATAAGGCTAACCGATATGCCACTTCCCCAATCTGCTCCAATATCTCGAAAGGCCCAATGAACCTTGGAGACAATTTACCACTCTTACTGAATCTCATCAAACCTCACCTTGGTGAGATTTTAAAGAACACATGGTCACCAACCTCAAAAGATAAAGGTCGTCTCCTTTTATCGACATAACTCTTCTGTCTGCTTTGGGCCGTAGCTAACCTCTTCCGAATGAGAGCAACTTTCTCAGTTGTCTCTTTAACAATCTCCAGACCCAATAACTATGCATCACCCACCTCAGCCCAACAAACCAGCGATCTATAGGGTTGGCCATACAAGGCCTCAAACGATGCCATCTCAATACTTACTGGATAACTATTGTTATAGGCGAACTCAATCAATGGTGAATGTCTCTCCCAAGACCCTTTGAAATCAAGGACGCAAGCTCTAAACATGCCCTCCAAAATCTGAATGGTACGCTCTGATTGACTATCAGATTGAGGATGGTAAGCGGTGCTAAAGGTCAATCTAGTTTCGAACGCCTCTTGAAGACTTTGCCATAACCGGGTGGTAAAACAATGATCTCTATTCAATACAATGGTAACAAGGACCCCATGAAGTTGAACTATTTCTCTAATGTACAACTTTGCCAAATGCTCAACTGAGTCGTCGGTGAGCATTGGAATGAAATGCGTAGACTTAGTCAACCTATCAACAATCACCCAAACGACATCATTGCCCTGTTATGTTCTAGGAAGCCCAACTACAAAATCCATGGTAACATGTTCCCATTTTCACTCGGCTATCGGTAAGGGTTGTAGCAAACCCGTTGGCTTTTGGTGTTCGGCCTTTACTTGTTGGCAAGTAAGGCATTTCAATACAAATAAAGTGACATCCCACTTCATACCCCTCCACCAAAACTGGTGATTAAGATCATGATACATTCTAGTGCCTCCCGAATGTACCGCAAGGCATGAGTGATGGAACTCCCGAAGTGCCTCCTCTCTTCAAGATTCCAGCATAAGCAAACAGTCTAGATAACGTACACTCAGAATCGAGTGAATGTTCAAACCCTTCTCTTCCTTTCCGTTGGAGATTCTATCACGGATTGACTCCACCTCACGGTCACCCTGTTGTGCCTCTATGACCTTACTAATCAAGGTAAGTTGAGCAGTTAAAGTAAACAAGGTAACACGTTCATTGGACTCACCCAAATGCAAATTAAACTCACCGATATCACCTAGCATATTCCATTCCCAAATGGCCACATTTGTCAAACTACTCACAGATTTCTGACTCAAGGCATCGACCACCACATTGGCCTTCCCGGATGATAGTATAGCTCGAATTTATAATCCTCCATAAATTCCATCCACCCCCGTTGGCGTAAATTCAAGTCTTTTTGGAAAAACAAATACTTTAGGCTCTTATAGTTGAAGAAAACCTCAAACTTCTCACCATACAAATACTATGTCTAAATCTTCAAGGCAAAAATTAACGCTGCTAATTCTAAATCATGGGTGGGGTAGTTTTTCTCATGAGTTTTCAATTGTCGTGAATCGTAGGCCACAACCTTCCCCTTTTACATCAAGACACAACTAAGCCCATTCTGGGACGCATCACCATAGACGGTATAACCCAAATCTCTTTTCAGAATTATCAAAACTGGTGCGGTGGTCAATCTGGTTTTAAGTTCTTGGAATGACTTTTCATAAGTCTTGTTCCATACAAATTTGACACCCTTACTTGTTAACCTAGTCAAAGGTGCGACTAGTCTAAAGAAATCCCTTACAAAACGACGATAATACCCGGCTAATCCCAAGAAGCTTTGGATCTCAAAAACATTTTTAGGTTGTTCCCAATCCTGCACAGCATCTATCTTAGAGGAGTCTACAGTTACTTATTCTCTCGGCACTGTATGCCTCAAAAACTTTACCTCGGTCAACCAAAACTTGTATTTCTCAAATTTGACATACAATTGGTGCTCCCTCAGCAAATCAAGTGGTACTTGTGTTCCCCCTCGGAGGCCGAATAAATCAAGATGTCATCCACAAAGACGACCACAAAGCAATCTAAGAATTCTCGAAAAACTCGGTTCATCATCCATAAAGGAAGCAGGTGCATTGGTCAAACCAAAAGGCATCACAAAGAATTCATAGTGGCCATAACGTGAATGAAAGGCCGTTTTCTAGATGTCCTCCTCCCGGACTCTCAATTGATGGTACCCCAACCTCAAGTCTATCTTCAAGAAACAACGAGACCCTCTAAGTTGGTCAAATAGATCATCTATTCTAGGTAGAGGATATTTGTTCTTAACGATAACTTGATTCAACTTGCAATAATCAATATAACTATAATGACCTATCTTTTTTCTTCGCAAAGAGAGCCGACGCTCCTCGAGGTGATGTACTAGAGCGAATGAAGCCCTTGTCTAAAAGTTCTTGGAGTTGAATCTTCAACTCATGCAATTCGGTGGATGCAAATTTATACAGTGCCATGGAAATCGGTGTCGTGCCAAGCACTAAGTCAATAGAGAACTTGATCTCTCGATGAGGTGGCAAACTAGTAAGATCCTTGTAAAAGACATCCGGGTATTCACAAATTACCCTTGGCGTACTTTCACCATTGGCCTGCATCCCCCTTGAGGTAGTAACTCGCTAGAGTCACTCTTAGCTCACTATCTTCTATGTGAAGCATCTCAAATGTCTTCATCGTTTGCTTGAGCCACTCATCCACTTTCTTGGGCTCGGGGCCACCATGGAACTCATCTGCCACAAGAACTCTCTAGTGAGAAAACTCACCCTTGTCTCTACGGCGTTCTCTCGGGCTGCGTTCTCTACTCTCAACAAATTCATCGATTCCCTCAAAGCCCTTGCCATTTCTTGGGCTAGGACCCCCATTACGGCTTGACCCGCCTGCTTCGGAATCCCTGCTTGCCCTTCTTGCTCGGCCACATTAGCTTGGCCCGCTTGCTCGGCCGCATGGGCTTGGCTGAACCCTTCCTTTTGTATCGGAATCTCATGGACCGGTTGTCACGACCCAAACCCTTGTAGCGATCCTAATTTTTCGTAAGTCATTATTATTATTATTATTATTACTTTATTTTATTTTTGACTTTATTAATTGTGTGGATGCATGAGAATTTAATGTGGTGTTTAATTAATTTAAGGTGATATTTTCATTATATATAATTAATCTGAATATTTATATTTATTTTATATATGTATATAAAAGGTGTTATATATATATATATGTATCGATCATATATAGTATATTTATATATATTGTATTTATATTGTATTTGTAATATAATATAATATATATATAAAAAAAAGAAAGAAAATGGTGTTATATCATGAGGGGGCTGTCAATTAGGTTAGGATAGTTATTAAGTTTAGAAGCTCACTAAGGTAATAAGAAAACAAAGAAAAAAGAGAGGGCTTTGCGGTAGTCGAGAGAGAGAGAGAGAGAGAGAGAGAGAGAGACAAAAAAGAGAGAAACAGTGGGAAAAAAAAAGGAGATGTAGAGAGAAAAAGAAAGGATTAGGGTTTTATTTTGGGCGTTTTATTAATTGTTCTAGTGATTATTTGATCTTCAAAAAAATATTGTGAGTGAAAAATCTACTTTCCTTGATTTATGTTTATTGTGTTGTTATTATTTATTTATTTATATTTATTTGATGTTGGTTTCGTATTGTATTTACATGAAGATGATGGATTGATTTTAATTATTTTGATTAGTTGTGTATGTAAGGTTTAGGGGTTTTTTTATGTATTTATTTTATGATTGTAATTACACTCATGGTTATATGAAATTAAAATAAATTTGGAACCCATAGATAAATTCCGAATACTCCACCATGACTCCATGAATTGTTGTTTTATTTGAGTGTTGGTGAGAAAGAGTGTATAAAAAAAAAGGTGAGAATTATGAGATTTATTTGAATGCCTTAGGCTTGGCATTGTTATGTTTGTTCTCATGAGTAGATGAGGATTGTGTATATATATATTGTTTCATCGTTCTCATGAGTAGACAAGTGCTTTAATTTACGTGCGCACGTATATGCTAACCATCTGGAAAGTGTGGGTCAAACTCGGGATGATATCCGCAAGAAAGTTTGGCTTCAGAGCGGTGTTAGGTATACGGGAGGCACATGAGATATATGTGTAGGCGGAAGTGAAAGGCCGAAGTGGTGGAGTTAAGGTACAAAGAATTAAATATGAACTTATTAGTATAGTTTGAATTGTATTGATTTGTATATCTTGAAAAATAATAAGCGATCTCAATAAATTACGAAATTTAGGCAGAGACATGTACACGTAATTCTAGACAATTTTTGTGTTTTTAACTTTTTACTAAAAATATCGATTAGAACTTGTAATCGAATTATCTTGGTTATAACAGTTTTTGTTCATTTAAGCAATGTAGATTCTAGATGCTATTTTAACCCACGAAATGAGCTTATTTTTATTGGTTTCGTATAAACTGAAGTAAAACATTATTCTAAACTCTTTTTGTGTTTTGAAATTTTCTGAAAAAAATTATCTTAGGGCAGTTTCTTTTCGTTTTTAGTTCTAGATTTTTCGATCGAATTTCATTTAGATTCTTCTATTAAGTTTTTCTCTTAACCTATTCAGTTTCTACTAAATTCGTCTACAATACCTTTTAAAAAATTTGATTCTATACAACTTTTGTTCTTTGAGTTTTGGTTAATTCAAATAATTTAAGCATGAAATAGTGCGTTTTTATACTGCTTCAGCAATTTACTTATGATTAAATTATACTAACTTTATTTATTTTTTTTTGCAAAATGGTGGGTCTTACTAACTTTTTATGCAGGGCTGATCCACTATAATCTTTATATTTATTTTTTTTTATTTTATACTCAATTTATATTTAGTTGTGTACGGGTAAGAAACTAAATGTCACTGTATTTCGGGAAACTACCCCTTCATCTCGGTGCGGGTGAAACTACTTGTCTTGTCCTTTAACAAGAATTAAATATATTTTTGTTTGTGTCTGGTGGACACATGGGTGTCAAATTTTGTACTTATACCAGTATACTTGTATACTGACCTGTTTTGTCTCTTGGCAACTCGGGTGCGTTCTGTTTGAGTTCAGCCGAGCTTTCTTTGCAGGATTGGTTGGGACTACGGTGATGATGAGAAATAACTATAGTTGGACATGTCGTTTAGACTTCTTTTGTTTTCTTGAGTTTAGGGTTGATATTAGTTTGTGTATTTATTATTTTTTTTATGACCTTAGTATTTTGATAATTTGACATAGTTTGTAACTTTACATTATTTAAGTTGTTTTGACTATTTATTATTACTTTAATGTTGGAGGTTGTGGATAGTTATGAAATTATGGTGGATGGTTTGGTTGGCGTTTTGTTAATTTTTTTATTTTTATTTTTAAATATCCCTTGTAATCTTTTGAGCATAAAAATTTACTTAAACCTTATAGAGACGAGGACATTTAGATCTTGTTTCACCCCTAGGATTTGAATGATGGAATATTGATTGAATGTTTAATTATCCAAATTTTGGGACGTGACACCCGCCCCTATAGGTTTACCGTTGTAATAGGCCAATAATCTATGATTACCAAAGGCCTGTTTAATAATAATGACAATAATACAATATAAATGGGTTGACGAAAGCCAATCAATAATAACATATATCGTCCAATGAGCTGTGAGGACCTGAATGGAAATAAACTTTCATATACATAGTTATACACACAAAAACTTATGTCCATAAAACACATATATACAAGACAAAACACAAGTTAGGGAATTAAATCACATTATCAAAAACAGTATTAACACAAGTCATAAAACATTCTTTTCACTTGAGCAATATCAAAGGAGTGAATTTGAACCACCCAAAAAGCCTTGACACATGTTGGTTCGAAACATTGCGATGAGGCATAATAGCTGGCTTGACAAAACAAGGGTTCGGGTCGATGCCACGAGCTTTGATCTGGTGCTCGATCACCTACATATAAATATAGTAAACAATGAGCTAAAGCTTAGTAAATAACAGTTGTGTAAAAAGATTAAGAATGATGTCCTTACAGTATTTGAAATAATTGATTATCGATAGAACATTTTCAATCAGCTTTTTTGTCAATCAATCGTTCATTCGTTCAATTCAATCAATCATATTCATATAGGTCATATGTGGTACATCCAATAGCAATAATACAATAGGTCTTAGAGATTGAACAATCAATTGATGGCCATCAAACAATAACAATAGTTTCAAGATTTGGAACTAACAGAGATTTCTGTATTAATAACAATATCGATGACGATAACAATAACAATAAGCTATGGATGCCACAAATACAATTGAAAAGAGGATCATCATTCACAACAAAACGATCAATTCAGAAAACAACGTTTTTCTTTTGGAAAATAAATACAATTAGCACATATCTTTACAACAGTGTTATTCACAGTGGGCTCCTGAAAAACACGTGCTAATCGTTCGGCATCCGACCTAAACAAATAAGTCAAGCACAACACGATTACAATTACATTCTTACAATCTATTTAATTCAGTTACTTGTTTGTCTTTTGGTTTCTCTCATTTGATTCTAATTTTTCACTCGATTATTCCTATATTTTCTTCTTTCCATTCGTTTTAAATATGGATGACTAGTATTCAGAATTAATTAGGTTATTAACCTCCAATTAAAATATGTTTAGTTATGTATTACCCAAACTAATTAAATATAAATAATCGAATCATATACAAACCCTTATTAAGGTCACTAATTACACAATTAAACTTAAATTAGGATCATACACATTAATTACAATTGTTCAGTCATGTTTAAATTACTGAATCAAAAACTCATAAACTTGTAAATTTTGTAATCTCAACTTCATTTTCAAGCAAATCAAGGCTCAAATAATTAATCTTCACATTTATTTCCATAATCTTAAGCCTAACTCAATTTTAATTGAATCTAATTAATTCTCAATTAAGGCTTAATTTTACAAACCTAAATCAGATTTTTAATTGAATTCTTATAAAGCTCTAAATATCAAATTAAACTCATACTTCCATTTTTGAAACTCAATTTCATGAAAGATCCATTTTCTTGAACCCAAGCTCTAATTCATGCTTAATCTCTCCTTAAACTCCATGAATCATGGTTAAAAACAAGTTTAGAACCCAGGTTCTCTTAAGAATATGCCATGCATGTAAAGATTATGAGGTAAATTGACCCTTTCTTCAATTTTCTAACATGCATGTTCTAATCTATTGTATTAATTATCAATTCAACTCAATAAGCTTATAGCCCTCTAAAATGATCTTGGATGCCCTACTTGGTAGTATGATTATACAAATTATTGAACTACAAAAGAAGAACCCTTACCTAGAGATGAAGGAATTGAGCTATCTACTACGAATTTCGAGTCTCTAACAATCTGCTTCACTTTCTCTTCTTGAACTAGCCTTTTCTCTTTCCCTCACTCTCTCTCTTTACGTAGGTATGTTGGTGTGAAGAAAAGATGAATCAACCAACTAAACACTCTCTCTCTTCTATATCTATTACGTAGATGAGTAGGATTTATTTTATTTAATTCATCAATTATTTCATTTAAATTGAGGATTTAATCAAATTAAATAAAATTCATATCTACACAAATTAAAATTAATCCTCTACATATAATAATCTCAATTGTACTAATTTAATTATACTAATGTGAATTAGGCTCTAATTGCTTAATTAATTATTTAATTATAACTTGTTAAAATTAGCGAATCAGACAGGTTAAATTTCTATTCTCACCTATCTGGTCAATCAAGCAAGTTAATAATTTTTCAAGACAATCAATAGCACTCAATCACATAAACACTCAATTAACAATAATCATATATTCAATTTAATTTAAATTAATTTTAACTAAGGAGGTGGTTGTCACATCGGTACTTCATGTACACCTCGGCGAAGCCTACCGCGCCTCCCACCTCTAAGACCACGGGCTTGACCCCTTCCTAATATCCTAATTATGGAAATAAAGTAAACAATTTAGCACATGAACTCAAATGTTGCTCGCAACTTATCTCACACGTTCAACCACAACAATTCTATATATTTCCTTACCACATAAGCAACTTAGTTTCACTCCACATAAGCACTTAGTCACATAAACACATACGGATTATCCCTTTACGATGAAATTTGTCCCATGAAATACCAAGAATTCTTAGTAGAATGAGTATTGATTAAGTACCATTCTAATAAGACCTCAAGAAATTTAATAGGAGCAAACCACATTCCAAAGGTTCAATCACATACCCATTTAGTCATATAAGCATGTTATCACATAACCACTAAAATATGAAACATCTCCAAATCAAGCGAAATGAACCTATTGTGGCAAAACAACCACTCCCTGCGAGCCCTAAGTATTCAAATCCGGTAGCTCTGATACCAAGTTGTAACGCCCCAAAATAACATAATAAAAATGCACCAACAACCAATCCTTACGGTAGACATAAGTAATTTCCAATATCCACTTCGACCTCAAAATCTCTAACATTTCATTTATAAGAGATTTACAAAAGTTCCACATGCAAATATACATTCAACGACCTTAGTACATGAATCTATAGCATGTGAAATAACCAGTCAAAGTAAATAATTGCCCTCAAGGGGCTACAAAGTCCAAGGCTTAAGCCCGGTTACACAAAATGGTTGCTCGATCCACACAAATATAGCCCTTATCTTGAAAAATATTATCACAACAAAACAAGAGACTCGTGCTCTTAACATGCACTCCGCGCCCTTAGTTTGATGGAATTACCACATCTTTTTCTGCACAAAATCCCATAGGGTGAGCATAAAGCTCAATAGGAAATTCTTAACAAAGTATATACATTTTATACAATTCTTATGAGATGAAATGCATGTGCCATGCTATGCTTTTAAAAGAAAGTAGCATCATCCTCTTTTTGAAAACTATCATGCACAATGAAATCTTGCCACTTCAATAATTCCATAATTTTAAATCAAATTCAAGGGGCGGTAAATATGACTTAGGTAATCCTTAGGTTGGTGTCTACAAGTAGGCATAACTAACACTGCTAAATCCCCACTTTACCGGTGGCTAATCGGAAGGCACGTGGTACTTATTCCGCGTGTGTTTTTGGTCTGTCACCCTGGACACTGAGGCCAACTTAATCAATTCCATCTATATCCCCTATCCGGATTTACCAACGTATTTACCCCAGAAATAAATTAATGAGATCTTGTTTCACAAACATTCCTTTCTCAATGCAAAAGTTTTCAAATCTCATTTCAAAATTTGTAAAAAACCAAATAAAATGAAATACCAATGCAACATATATCAATGCATTATAATATTCTTCCACACAATTTTTTCATTATGATCACAATTCCCATTTCTTTTCCCAATGCAAATTCACAAGATAAACATATATTCCTTTGTATCTATCGAAAAGTAACAATATTTCCACCTTTCATGCATTCTTATCAATTTAGTCATTTGCATGACTATATCCACATTTTTGAGCAATAAATTTCAAAACCAACTATTTCTCCTATTCCATGGAATTTCTCATTTATATACAACAATATGAAATTCCTAATCATTCATTTATTTTAATACATTAACGAGTAAAACTCATAAATTTTCAACATCTCTCAAAAAATTTCCAAATTTTTAGGTTTTCACCAAAAACTAGACATTTTCCCAATTTGAAAGAATCTCTTCAACACAACCTCCATTCTTAACAATGTAGTTCAAACTCTTAAGAGCCTTTTTGAAAACAAAGTGTGACACCACTTTTAAAATCATCAACACTCTTGAAACCAAAATCAAATTTCAACACCACAAGAAAGAGTTCCATAATCAAAATGACCTTGCAAAAATATATATATAACTCTAAGAAATCCCTACCTCAAGTTCTTGAAGGAAGGAGAGAAGAAAGCCCCAAAATCAACGGTGACGAAGCTTGATCTCCACCTCATACAACATAGGCCTCGAAGAGTTCTCCAACTTTGCTAAAGGAACTATGGTCAAAGCTTTAATGAATTTGAAGAAATCAAGGATTTACTAAAGTCAGGGGTAGAGAAAGTAGCTATGAAGCATGGATACTCCAAAAATATTGTCGTACAAGTACCGGGTATAGGGATACGCGTATCGGTACGGCTACACGCATACCGAGTACGACAAAAACGTGCTGGGTACATTTTATACGGCCTGTATACATCTGGTACGTTGTGGGTACGCAAAGGGTACCCCATGGGTACGCGATTGGGTATGCCGGGGTTAAAACCAAATTTTCAGAATTTTTTTGGGACACTGGAGCAATTATCTTTTGCCCATTTTGAAAAATTAAACAAATATGGGGTGTTTAGTAATAATAAAAAAACATAAAAGGAAATTATATCTATGGTTTGAAGAAGCGCTAAATCATTCGAAGAACAAAGGAGCCCTAAATCATTCGAAGAACATAGTCAAGTTGACTTCTACATTCGAAGAACAAAGTTCGTCGAATCTGCTATCCATCAAAGACGACACTGAAGCTCGATATTCCAGTGAGTTTCTCTCATTCTTCTTCAATTCTTCTTTCTCTCTTCAACACTGAACCTCGATTCTCTCTCTCTCTCTCTCTCTCTCTCTCTCTCTCTCTCTCTCTCTATTTTTAGAGTTTTTCAAATTCTTCTCTCTCCTTTTATTTCAGATTTTTTTTTCTTTAGATTCTTCTTCCTCTTTCTTATTCTTTCTTTTTTAGATTTTTTTTTCGTATTACCAATTCGTTTTAAATTTTTTCTGATTCTGTTTTTTACATTTTTTTTTTTTTGGCTACAGTAGCTGGAATTTGATGTAAGCTACAACCTTATTCCTCTTTAATCATCTTCAAAAACAATTTGGTAATGCAAAATCACCCACTTTGTGTGCTTTCTTCTTACTGTTGTAATCTTGTAGTAGACATTAAGAATTATATAAAATAAAAGATAAAAAAATTGATCAGAATTATTTAAAATAAAAGATAAAAAAAAATTAATTACTTTCATCATAGAGTATTGAGGTATTTAAATTGTTATCTGAATATTTGAAAATTATATACTTGAATGAAGTGAAACAAATTTCAAATTATTTTGTAATTTTTCTTTTTAATTATGATATTAAATTTTGATTTGTATGTTAGATGTTTAACTATAAAGAGGAAAAAAAATAAAAAATTGAAGTACCCCAGCCGTACCCGTACCTTATTTTTTAAAAAATTTATTGTATCGGTGTACTTGTACCCATATTCGTACCTGCACCCGTGCTTCCTAGGAAAGTAGAGAGAAGGAGGAGAAATGTGTTTTTAGAGAAAGAGAGAGATGAAGAAAAAAGTGATATACACTCAGCCTAAGGAGAAGAAAAATAGAAGTTTTTCGAACTCAGCGTTTTCCCATACGTGCACGCCTTTCCCCGCATGTGCGACACGCTTTTCACCACACATGCGGCCCGTTTCCCGCACCTGCAATTTCACGTGCAATTATTTCAGTGTTGCACCTTGGTAGCCCCTGCCCATTGCACATGTGGCCTCACCTCCCGTACGTGCGGCCGAAACCGCCGCACGTGCAGTTCTGCCTCTCCAGCCAGAAAATTCAACAGCTGAACCCGAGACACTTCAGATCTAATCTCATGCCTCTCGAAACAAGCAAAACTCAATTATAGGGATAAATTACGGACGAGAATTTGGAAAAAGTTTCAAGAACGATAAACCCAAACGGTCGACATGGCCTCAAATTAATCCTCGACACTCTAACACGAGTAATCCCAACACAAACATAAGAGGAACAAGACGGTTACATACCAGATCATCACATTTTCAATGTAGAACAAACCACACAAAGTTAAAAGAGTTCTAGGAGTAAAAATGTAATATACCTAAAAAAAAATGGTAATTCTTAAGTGTGCAAGTATATATCATATGTACTTGCATAAATTCTTACAAATCTGCGTAAGTTATCTCATAATTTTTTTTCACAAATATACGTAAGTTAACTTATAAAAATTTGAAAATCACAACTTACATATAGTACATCATTTTAAGTTTTGAAAACTATTTTCACATAAAATTGATACTAATATAAAACTTAACAATAGGAATTCAAACTTTTATTATTCTTTTTTAGATCGATTTTATATCTTTAATGATGTGTAAGTGATATGATTAGTTAATGATTAGAGAAGATATGAAAGAGAGTGTTACTTTTAATATCAGAATTGATTGTCATATCATTGAATTTGAAAATTGAGTCTAACTTTTTTATATTGAATAATGCTCTTATTAATTATAAGCCAACTTGTAGACACCCTATTTTTGACCGCCCTTAAGACTTGGACGCGACTAATGGTTTTGGAAGTTGTGCAGTGCAAAGGTTCAATTTCTTCGGCAAGAGGAGAGCCAAATCTCAACTTCATACCCCTTTTTGGACCAAAACAATCTTGATGAAAATATTTTAGACCTTAAAAACCCTCTCTTTCAAAACGTTTTTGAAATAAAGTTTTTACGATGTTCCGAGGCTCGCATTTTATCAAATGTTGCGCTTTTCGGTAAACCGAGCAAGGACAAAGTGGAAATGAATGAAAGAGAGATGAAATCTTTGAAAAATCTTTCAAAACACCTTGTCTAGGGGTTTGGAGTTGAAGAAAAGAAGAGAAGAGGGAAGAAACCCAGTTGGGGGAGAAAATGGGCATGAACTGTTAAGAGAGAGTCGAGCAGCCCTCGCTGAATCGGGCCTATTCATTTGCAGATTTGTAATCAAGCTATGAGGCCACCACCGTTGGAAAGCTTACTTCCGGGGCTTCATTTTGCACTCAAGAATCTCCTAAAGCCAATTCCGGACCGGGGAGATATGGTTGATTGAAGTAGGGCATCACTCCGGTTGGACCGAATCTGCGCAGCTTCACCAAAATAGGCATAACTTTTTGCACAAGAGAAATTTTAATGCAAGGTTTGCGCCATTGGAAAGTTAACTTCTGGGGCTTCAATTTGGACACCTGGCCGACCACCTTTGGACTTCCCAATCACTGGCCGGCCACCTTTCTTTCCGGCAGACCAATTTTTGTCCTGAAAAGTAGCAGGCCGACCATAAAAGGTGGTAGGCCGACCACTTATGCCTAGAAATCCCAAAATTGACAGATATTCTCCTTCCAGCTGTCTTCCACAACCTCCAGCTATCCCTAGCTCAGATATTTTCGACCTTAGTGTTGCTTTTGCTATATATGATGATATATCTCCCATTTTCCAAGGGAGACAACCTTCTTCAACAAGCTTGAGAGCCTCTCTCACTAAAACTCCTTCTCTCTCTACAAATTTCAGATAAAAATCTCTGTCTCTCTTTCTCTCTAGTTGGCTCTCTCTCTCTCTCTCTCTCTTGCCCTCTTGTGCATAGAAGTAAAGAAATACTTCTTATTTGCATATACTTCCTTCGTCAAAGTTGATCACCATTGGCTTGAGGTCCCTTGGAACCTATTTTTGGGCTGATTGAAGGTTTCTTGGCTCAGAAAAGTGATGGTTTTGCTGCTGTCCTTCAAGGGTCTTCAAGGGTAACCATTTTTTCCCCTTTTGAGCATTATCTTGCTTCATCTATTAGCCTTACTTGCAAGAATTTTTGGGCTTTGACCTGAACTGAAAATAGTCTTATTTTGAGCTCATCTTCATGTTTGATCAAGGACTTTTCTCTGTTTGAGGTCTTCTACTCACCCTTTGTGCTTTCTCTCTCTTTTAGGGCTTATTTTGCATGATATATTAGCCTTATTTGTCAGCATTTCTGGGCTTCGAGCGAAACTATAAAGTATCTTTTTTTGAGCCTCTCTTCAACTTTGTTGAAGGGATATTTTCTGTTTGAGGCCATCTACTACCCCTTTCCCTTTATCTCTCTTTTAGGGCTATTTTTGCATCATATTTTAGCCTTACTTGTGAGCATATTCGAGATTTTCCATAAACTGAAAATAGTCTTATTTTGAGCCCCTTTTCAACTTTGTTGAAGGGCTCTTTGCTGTTTGAGGCCTTTTACTACCCTGTTTGTTCAATCCCTCTTTTAGGGCTGTTTTTGCATGATATATTAGCCTTATTTGTGAGCCTTTTTGGACCTTGAACTAAACTGAAAAAAGTCTTGTTTTGACATCATCTTCATGTTTGATTAAGGTCTATTTTCTGTTTGGGGTCATCTTCCCCCTATGCATGCTTCATCTCTCCATGATTAGGGCTATGCATTAGAGCACTTGCATCGGCCATGGTTTGACCTCTTAGCCACTAAAATCCAGTGGATTTTCAATAGCTTATGTGCATTCTTGAAGGCCAAAATCAGAGGGGGGTGACCCCCTCTCTCCTTGTCTTGTTTGGTGGTCTTTTGGGCCTTCCAAAGGGACCCCTTTTTGTATGCATTGAAGTCATGTTTCAGGCCTCATTCTGTGAGTTTTGGGGTCTTCCTTGGCTCTGTCCAAGGCCCTTTTAGCCATATTTTATGTCTACAATGCATGTGTAGAGCAATCTCATCCAAGGCCTTTCAAAGGGGCCTCTCTTTGCATGTTTCCTAGACCCATTTCAGGGCCAATTTGGTGAGTTTTAGGGCTGTCATAGTCCATTTCCAGAGGTGTTTTTTCTATGCTTCATGTCTATCTTGTATGTGCTTAATAACCCCTTGTATGGCCCTCTAAAGGAACCCATCATTTGTGCATGTGTTGGCTGTATTTCAGAGGTTATTTGGGCGTATTTTGACATGTTTTATTCACTGATTTTAGCTGGTTTGGTGACATTTTATATGCTTCATATACATGCCATACAACTCATGCTTACTAGCCATTGTTGCATGCTATTTTAGTCCATCATGTTAGCATCTTTTGGCCATGCCTTAAACTAGAAATGTGCATGTTTTGGGACTGCCTTGGCTCTGTCTTTGTGCTTCATATTCAAATAATGCTTGCCTTGCATAGCTATAAGTCAATACATGTGCCTAGTTTTGAGTTTCGGGGTTTACTTCATGCATCCGGTGCCATGCTTCCATGTTTCGGGACCACTTTGCATACTGTTTTAGAGCTGTAATTTATGCTATTGCATGCCATCTTGCATCCCTTGCCATGCCTCGTTAGAGTTGCATGCCGTGCCTTAGGTTCGGTCCTCGGTTTGTGTGCATGTATGCACGCATTTCGGTAGTCTCATTTTCATCTTATGGCTACTGATGTGAGTGTGGCTGAGGTCTACTCATGTTGGTGTAAGTCCATTATGCATTGTGTATGCCATTTCAATTCACAGCATTGCGTATGCTAGGTTGTATGTTAGAGCATTGTGTATGCCTTGCTACATCGTGCATTGTGTATGCCATCTCATAGCATTGCGTATGCTAGGTTGCATGTTAGGATTACATTCATGCATGTCATGCATATTGCATTGTGTTTGGGATAGGAGTTAGCCCAAACACGGGAAACGAGGGACATTTCGTACTCCGAGTGACGGAACGTGTCTCAATTCCCGGTCGCCGACACTCCGGATTAACCATGATAGAGTCTCGGTCTTGTTGTGTTTATATGTGCATTCATTTCACATTGAGTCGTGCAATTCGACTCCTCGGCCATCATGCATCGAGATGCATGATTGGTGGCACGAGGACCGAGGTATGCATACATATGTGAAAATACTTTGCCATGCCCTTTTCTTGCTCTCTGTTGCAGCAAATCAGAAACCGGCAGTCTTTTGGAGCTTCGTGCAATATTCCAGGCTTAATTGTAAACAGAGGCTAATTGGGGCATCGCAATGGATTTCCGCGCAAGGCAACTCAAGCATGCATCATTCATCATTCGGAACAGAGCTGAGGCGGTCCATGGATTTGCGTGCTAGTTTACTGCTTTCCTAGTTAAATTTGTTAATTAATTAGGTTTTTGTATTTATTCGAACTGGACTATTTATTCGGACTGTATATTATTTATTCGGCCCCTCCGAGCGAGGGCACAATTGTAATAAGTGTGCGTGTGTGCGATGTATGTCTTTCAACCCCACGTTTTTCTCCCTTTTATTTGCCAGCTTATGATGGTTTGATTAGGGCATGTTTCAATTAGCATACAGCATGATAGCATGTTTGCATTCATTCATTTGTCTTGCGTGCACCGGGCTCGGCGCATCATACTAACTGCATTGTATTTCAATTCTGAGTTGAATACATGTTAGCTGTAGCATTTCACATGCCATCTTTAGAATAGCCGAGCCTATAGCTTGCATTTTGCATGTGTTGCATTAGGCATTTCAACATAGTTAAGATCATGCATGGATTTCTAACATAGCTTTTGTTTTGGCTTGGAGTACTCGGTAAGTGTTTATGCTTTAGCATCCTTGAATGCGTGTGAGTGACTGCCATGATAGCATGCTTACCATGAGGCTATGTGCTTATATAATATAACTGCCTGAGTGCCTGTGGGTGAAGGTTGGGTTATTTGGATTGGAACAAATCATCAAACTGTGAGTTTTAAGCCCACTAGATAGTGGCAAAACCATCTTTTTTCTAAGCCCACCCGAGGGTGGCAAAATCTGCATTTTTAAAGTCTACTTGCGAGTAGCAAACCATCTTTCAAAAACAAACATGAAATGCTTTGTTCCAATTCAGGCAATCCAGTCTATACTTGTATGATGTGCGCATCACATAGTAAATCTAGGCTAATAACCGGAATAAGAACGTATAATGTTTTCAAAACTAGATATCATGGTTAGTAGAGGCCGATCTTTGATCGGGCGAGCGGAGGTGCTCACGAAGTGACCTTCCCTAATCGTACCCAAGTTCCCGAGCCGAGGCAACTTTGGTGATGACGGACACGTGGCCTTAGGCAAACGAGTCAGGGTTTCCTAAATTTCCCCAAAAATAAATATTTAGGTGGCGACTCTGTATCTGGCAAAGCAGTCCATGTTTGGCACTTCTTTCAAAAAAATTTGTTTTCAAAAACGATTTGCCGAATTTGGACTCTTTGATGATTTCATCGGTCTTGCATTGCACTCTGCGAGATTTGATACACGACCATGACATTGAGTCCTGAGCTGTAGTAAGCCCAAATGAACAGAACGGGATTCATCCTCCCGGAACGTTCGGGGACGTCTACACAACTTATAAATGCTTAATCTATAAACTAATTAATTGTCTACTTCTAAACACTCTTTTGTAGAAGGTCAAAAATTATTGTCAAGATAAAGATTGATTATATCTCTCTAATTATGATGGTTCTTTGTTGTTTTGGGTTATTTTTTCTACTCATTAAGACACTACAAGAAAATGCATATTTGGCGACTAAAAAAGCACCTTTGGTCGCTGAAAGTATAGATTTTGATGATTAAAAAAGCATTGGTAGCCAAAAGTAAAGATTTTTGGCAACTAAAAAAATTTAGTAGCTAAAAGTATAAATTTTGGCGACTAAAAATCTATTTGGTCGCCGATATATGGCTTTTACTGACTAAAAAAATTTAGTAGCCAAAAGTGAGGCATTGGGCTACTAAAAAGATGTTTGGTCGCCAAAAGTGAGGCTTTTACCGTCTAAAAAAATTTTAGTAGCCAAAAGTGAGGCTTTTTGGCGACTAAAAATAATTTAGTAGCCAAAAGTGAGGCATTGGGTGACTAAAAAAATGTTTAGTAGCCAAAAGTGAGGCTTTTTGGCGACTAAAAAGAAGTTTAGTCGCCAAAAGTGGTAATTTTAGCACGAGAATTAAATTTTTTAACGACTAAAAAATAATTAGTAGCCAAAAGTATAGAATTGGCAACTAAAAAGAATTTGCCAAAAGTGGTCTATTTTTTTTTCTAGTAAATAATTTATTTTTACATAAATTATGTTCAATAAAAAATAATTATCTTTATAAATATACTTTTATATTAATACGGTCTATGTACTATATAAATAATATATGTTGCATATATAATCATATGGTGTTATAGAGCCGTAGTGGAAAGAGTGTGTTGTATAAGGTTTATGATGTGAGAGGTTGATGGTTTGAATCTCCACAAGAGCAAATGAGAAGTTAGTGAGTGTAATTTTTTTTTTTTCACGAATGAGCTTTTGGCGACTAAAAGGTTTGGTCGCTGATTCTTTGAGTATTGGCAACTAAAACATTGGTCGGCAAATGTATAATTTAAAAAATATAATTGACTATTGGCGACCAAAGTTTTGGTCGCTAAAGACTTGCTTTTTGGCGACTAAAAGTTTTTCAGTCGCTAATACATTTCCCGACCGTTTTTCAGCGACCAAATCGGCGACTAAAAATTTAGTCGCCAAATGTGTTTTTTCTTGTAGTGAGACTATTTCTTGGGATGGTTATTGAGTTTCTAACTATGTGATGTTACATCATGGGTTTAGGTTTTTTTTTTTTTTTTTATGTTGTCATTTTAATTTGGGAGAGTGTTTGGATTTAGTAGGTTTATTTTGAAATTGAGTTCGGATCATTAGACTTAGTAGGTCCATTTTGAAACAAATTTCGGTAATTTAAACTGTTCACTTTTTTTTTTGACTCGTTGAGTAGAATATTCATGTTAAAAAAAAGAAGATTGGACATCGCAACTATATGTTTGAAGCATATTTGTTTTTAAAAAATAGATGACAAATATAATTTTAAGAATAACTATCCATTTTTTATAATACAAATTTAATTTAAATATATAGCTATTTATGTCTGATCATTTTGATTTTTTTACATAAATATTGTACTCAACAAGTCTTAAAAAGGAAATGATTCGGATTATCAAAACAAGACCTGTGGTGAGCTCCACGAGTCCATAAAGTTTTCTTATGTTGAAATGTGAACATGAGAGAAACTTAATCCTTAAATTATAATTATCCAATTCGATATAATTCTTTTATATTTATAATTAATTTCTCATCAATTCACAGAAGAAAAAAAAATGAAAATTGCAAAAAGAAAAAAAAATTAATTTTGCTTTATGTAGAACATCAAACCATTCCTCTTCATCTTTCTTCATGAATTTCGGAGTCCTATTCCCCATGTGTATCAATAAATCAATTCTCATTGAAAAGTCAAGTCAAGGGTCCCCTAATGCATTTGGGGCACGTGAAATTGTTCTCTTTTCTTACCTGGCTTGATGAACTCCATGTAAGAGCTGATGTCGACGAGAAAGTGCTATATATATATATAATCAAATGCTTTGATGTTTACGTTGATCTAAGAGACCTAGATATTTTTAGGCGACATTGTTCACTTTTGGGGTAGTGCTGAGTTAATGGCAACAAACATACATTATTGCAAATGGTCCACAAAACAGTATCTTTTGAGTTTTTTGAAACAAAAATAATAAAAGTGTCAATTTTATTTTCTTTGACTTGTACAGTTATTGGAAACCAAACAAGTTGTTCTATGTTCTCTAAAAAAAATAAAAACAGAAAACATAAATTGAAAATGCAATCAGTTAAACAGAAAGTATTCTGTTTCTTTTCCTTTGTTTTGATTCTATCTTTTACTTATTATTGTTTCTTTATTTTTATTTTGGTTGAATGGGTAGGGAGGACCTTTTTGAATACAAGTTCACAGCATATGTATGTATAACCATCCCTCATGCACAATCAATCCTGTCTTACTAGTATATATATAAGCATCCATACATATAGAGACTTTCATCAACTTAAATTCTAATGCCATGTTAATTCACAACTAGTTCTAAGAGTTTAAGTTGTCAAATAATATATACCAAGCTCCTCCAAAATTAGATCGATACTTTCTATCATCTATAATCCAGTTGCCAAAAACAAAGGTGAAAAAAAAAAAACAAGAAGCCAAATTAATTCAAAATATGATAAATCAGGTTTGTATGGTTGCGCAATATTCTACGTGGATATATCTTGGATGGACATTATGCAAAATTCGTACAATTAGGACTTCAATATGGTTTTATTCTATTTATCTAACCAACCCCCCCTCACCACCCAAAAACAGATGTTACTATTAGCCTAGTGTACATGAGCCTCCAATCATTGGAGGTTTGAAAAGAGTAAGATAATAAAAACTCATTAAACCAAATAACAATGCTAGGTAGCTCAAAATTTTGTAGTTCAAATGGCTCAAATCACTCAAAACGACGTTGTTTTGAGTGTAAATGAGTGTAAAACGACGTCGTTTTGACAGATTTGAGCCATTTGAGCCACAAAATTTTGAGCTACCAAACATTTTCCTAAACCAAATAGGCAACTTTTAGGGCCCATTTCATATAGTATAAATTATAAATAATTGCTATCACTCGTAAATCACTAAATAAACTAGGAAAACACTAACGAGACAACGATAGTCAAATTCAAAATATCTGAATTTACTCTAGGTGGCAAAATTAGCCCCTAACCACTGAACAAAACACCAGAAACTTTGTGCTTTCATATTCATAGCTCATGTGAGACTCTCTATTCACCAAAATTACTGTAGCTTATCCCTTATTCTGCTGAATTTATTAACGTTGAGTTTACTTTATGAATTTGCATACGAATTTGAAAAAAAATAGAGAAAAAGTGTATGAAATAGAATTTTATTTTATTCATATTTCATCTAGTTATTCCTTTTTTCTTTTTAAATAACTATTCAAATTTATAATTCAAACACGGCTACGGATCACATTCACATATACCATAGATATGTACCGACTTTTTCTCTAAAAAAGGAAAAGACAAAATGTGTAGGAAATTGGAATGATTTATGGGAAGATATCAAAAAAGCAGAAAATTGAAAAAATACTCTTAAACTCATAAAAGTATAAGTGATTTATACACTAAATTAAGCAAATTTGTAATATTTTTTTGATAAATGACAAATGCACTTCCAAGGTTTTCTTAAAATGCAGATAGCCTCTTGTAGTTCTAAAAAATTACTAGGGTAAAATTCATTTTAACCCCCTATATAATTTACCTCTGAAGTCTTGTGATAATCACTTTGCACTTTACCCCTTACCGTTACAAATTCTATCCATATGGAAAGTATACCACACTTACTAAAATAGAGAGTTGGCAATGTTTTCAAAGTAAAAAATGCTATGTTAAAAGACAAATATGCCCTTCTCTAGTCGTCATCATCTTCTTCAATCAATATAATTTTTTTTTTATCTTAATCATATATTTAACAAATAAAATCATAGTAAACTAAACATCCTAATTTATTACCATAAAATTAACTTAATCTAATTTTTAATTTTTAAGCCAATTTCTTATTTAATAACATTTTAAATTAAACACAAATTACCATTTATCATAAGATTAACTTAAACACCTTAATTTATTACCATAAAATCATCTTAATCTAATTTATTATTTAATAAAATTTTAAAATAAGCATATATATAACTAATTAAATCATAAATTAAACCCAACATCCTAATTTATTATCATAAAATTACCTTCTTTAATAATATTTTAAAATCAACATATAAATATATATTTAACAAATTAAATCATAAAATTAATTTAATCTAATTTTAAAATTTTAACCCAATTTATTATTTAATATCATTTTAAGTAAACATTTACATACATATATATATATATATATATTAAAATAAATCATAAATTAACCTAAATACTCTAATTTATTACCATATAATTACCTTAATCAACTATTTAATTGTTAACCCATTTCTCATTTAATAACATTTTAAATTAAATTAATTTTTGATAAATGATGACAATTAGTGTTAAGGTTTGGTTAGGATTAAGAGGCAAGGCTAGAGGGATAATAAAGTCATTTCGTGTAATTCGTTAACAAACTTAGAGTTGTAATTTAGTTCAAAATCATACGGGGCTCTCTGGTTATATTCAAACTATAAGGGGATAAAGTTCTCCAGCATTAAACCACAAGGGACTAAAGTGAATTTCGCCCAAATTACAAATACCTCATTGTTACATTTTTTTATTTAATATAATTATAAAAAAAATGAAATTTCTAATTACTCTTCTATGCAATAATAAAATTATTGATGTTGGCCGAAAGGTACCACATTGAGGCCACTTAAGTTACAGTTTTAGTCTTTCAATTTTATTTATTTGGAAGAGATGATATGTTTTGTGCATTTGTACAGATTTGGCAGGAAATATAAAACTTCAATCAAAAGGAGCGCGAAAGCAGACTCCCCGTGCGAGAAGTGAAAAATCCGAGCCGGCCAAACTACCGCACGTGCGGCACACGACCGCACAAGCGGCCCACACGACCGCACGAGCGGCCCACCTAGGGACGCGTGCACAGACTTTTTGGTCTATTTTGCTCCGACTAAAAGAGAGAAAATCAGAAAAACCTAGGGTTCGAAAAAATCAATAGAGAATAGAGGGAAGCTAGGGTTTCAGGGAGAGAATAGTCTACCAAAGCTTGAAGGACACTTCCATGGAGGTTTCTTCCTCATCTTCTTCCTCTTTCCACTCCTCCATGAGTGGCTAGTCGTCTTTTCTAGGGTTTGATGAAACCCTAGCAATGTAATGGAATTTGTCATGAGCTTTAATTGTAAATTGGTTTGAATGAAAGTATGGATGTTTTAGAAGTTTATAAATAATTGTTTCGTTCTTCTCTTCAAGCATTCTACTCTCTGTGATTGTTTAATGCTTTCCATACATTAGTATTCTTTGTGTTTGTATTCAAAGTATGAGACGAGTCATGCTATGAGAGACGGGTTGTTTTGCTAACTTAGTTTAGAGCAAACGACTCGTACTACTCGGGATGATTCGTGCCTGTACATTGAATGCAACAACTCTCTTGATCAATATTTCAAACTTGTAGTTGTGAAATATTGGGTTGTTCAAACCGAATTGCGATTGGTGGTTGATGTTAAGTCTCATTCATGTGGTTAGTGGTGAATTCTCTACCCTAGGATTTTTCCCCAATTCAGTAAACCCAATTTCAATTATTATTGATAATTTAATTCCTTAGTTTAATTTATTCGTTATTAAATTAGGTTATAAACAACCAATCTTTTCAAAATTAATTTAGGAATTTGACAATTAAATTAGTTTAATTTCACAATAGTCCCTGTGGATCGATACCTGGACTTGCCATTATTCTAATTGAATTTGGTATAGTTTAGTATTTAATTTTGGTGTGTTCAACGACTCATCAAATTTTGGCGCCGTTGCCGGGGACTTCTGGCGAAATTAGTTAATTTAAAGTTACATTCTTATTTTAATTTTTAGTTTAGGATTTTATGCTTTTGTGTTGCTAAGTGTGCAGAGCATTTGAAATTGGAGCTATCATTGAAGTGCAAGCAGAGCGCAGCCGAGCTTAAAAAAAAAAAAAACCCGCAACACTAAAGTGAGTAAACAGAAGCAAACACTCACAAGCAAAGCACCAAAGTGCTAAAACGAAAGTCAAAGCTCAATTGGGGGTTGGAGACAACGTCTACACGCCAAGCATCCGCAAGACGAGTAAAGCGTTTTCGTTAAACCGCTGTGAGTATTTCTCTTTTAGTATTCTGCTTTCGTAACTTAGTGCACCGAGTCGAACTTATTGTGTGTGTGTGGGTAGTGTATGCACGGGCGTCGTTCTTGTCGCCCTGAATTGTGGTGTTTGGACCTTGAACTAGAAAGGACCCTTAGGAGACTTAGGGCTTCTGCCCGTGTTCCTAGGCTTGAGTATTCATATCCATACATTGAGCCATTAGAGATGGCAGATCCTAATGTCCCGAATGTGCCTAACCGGACCCTTAAGGATTATTTTACACCCACTGCATATACATCACCATCATGCATCCAATTGCCCAACACCACTGCTGCTCATTATGAGATTAAGTCCAGCACCATACAAATGCTCCCATCATTCCATGGACTAACTCATGATGACCCTTATAAGCATTTGAATGAATTTCTGGAAATTTGCTCGACAGTGAGGATCCAGAATTTCACAAATGAGGCCTTAATGTTGCGATTGTTTCCATTCTCGTTAAAGGATAAAGCCAAACACTGGCTAAATTCTTTACCTGCTAATTCAATCACAACTTGGGACCAATTACAGCAACGGTTCTTGGAGAAGTACTTTCCCATAGGTAAAACCAACCAACTTAGGCGAGCCATCACAAACTTTGCTCAAATGGATGGCGAGCAATTCCATGAGACGTGGGAAAGACTTAGAGACCTTCTCCAACAGTGTCCCCACCACCAAGTGCCTGATTGGCAACTTGTTCAAACATTCTATTATGGCTTAACTGAGCCACACCGCCAAATGGTGGATTCGTCCTGTGGTGGGACATTTATGTCTAAAAATGATGCCGAGGCATGGCAATTGTTTGAGAACTTAAGTGATAATTCCCTTCACCATGCCTCCGCAGCCCGGCAAGTCCGGCAACCCGTAGTTGGAGCCCCGAAAAGAGGGGGCATTTATGAGGTCGGGCAAAACCTAGAGTTAGCCCAACAAGTAGAGGCATTGTCCCGCAAGATGGACCAATTATTAGCTACGGGACATGCCCCTACCCAGCAAGATCAGCCTCAATTTCACGAGGCATGTGTTATTTGTGCGAGCCCTGCTCATGACTTGAGTGAGTGCCCTTCGGCATCACAATTTCCGGAGTTAGTCCAAGAGCATGTGAATGCGGCTCAAGGATTCTCCAACCCGGGTAATGATCCATACTCCAACACATACAATCCGGGATGGAGAAATCACCCTAATTTCTCATGGAGACCCCTTCACAAGGCACTTCTTACAATCCTCCACCACCAAGGCAGAATTTCAATAATTTTGCCAACCAATCATCTTACCGACCACCGCAACCTTATAGACCCCCATAACCATACCGGCAACCACAACCACAACCCCGCCTGTTCCTCAGGGCAACTCTGCCTTTGAGACTCAGGTGTTGGAAGTTCTCTTAGAACTTAAGGGGTTAGCACCAATAGTTCACTCCCACACTCACTCTATTGCCAAGATAGAGACCCAATTGGGTCAAATGGCTAACAACATGAATCGAAGAGAGGAGGGAAAATTACCAAGTCAAACTGTGGCCAACCCTAAGGGACAATACGGGGCAGAGAGTTCGGGTGGGAATGGTAAGCAACATGAGCAAGTGCAGGTGGTGGTTGCTTTAAGAAGTGGTAGGGAGTTAGAGCCTCAGTCAGTTGCGTCTGATGCAACTAGAGTTAGGAAGGGTGACCACGGTGGTTCACCTAGTGAGAGCAAGGGTGAGGGGGAAACACTTAAGAGGGATGACTTAGTCCTTAGTACTTCACTTGAACCCAAGGCACCATATGTGCCTAAGACACCCTTTCCCCAGTGCCTTGACACACCGTCCCCTTTTAATAAGAAGGCGGCATCTATGGAGGCAATGATGGAAGTCTTTAAACAGGTAAAAATCAACCTCCCCCTGTTGGAGGCAATTAAGCAAGTACCATCATATGCCAAATTTCTGAAGGACCTTTGTACGCAAAAGCGTAAATCTAGGACACATGTGTCCCAAAAGGTCCTACTCACGGAGCAAGTAAGCTCCATCTTGTTGAATGACACACCTCCTAAGCTTAAGGACCCGGGAGCCCCAACCATTGCATGCATTATAGGGGACCATTTCATTGATAGGGCCTTATTGGATTTAGGGGCTAGTGTCAATTTGTTGCCGTACTCTGTGTACGAGGAATTTGGGCTTGGCGAGTTGAAGCCCACTACTGTTACTCTTCAGTTGGCTGACCGGTCCCTCAAAGTGCCACGTGGCATGATTGAGGATGTGCTAGTTAAGGTTGATAGGTTCTACTTCCCTGTTGATTTTTGGTTTTAGATATGGAACCGGTAGCCAGTTCGAGGAAACAAATCCCGGTGATCTTGGGTCGACCTTTCTTGGCTACGGCCAATGCATGCATTAATTGTCGGACCGGAGTTATGGAAGTTTCATTTGGTAACATGCAAGTGAAACTGAATGTTTTCCAAGTATCACAACAACCTCATGAGAGAGAGGAGTGCTTATTAGTGGATGTTGTGGATGAGATTGTTGAGGAGGCTTTGCCTTCCATTCTTGTAGAGGACCCTTTAGAGGCTTGTCTAGCTCATTTCGGGTTTGAGAATTTTGATATCGATGGGTCAGTTGAGGAAGTAAATGTCTTGCTTAATTCTTCTTCTACACTGGATTTTCCTCCATGGAAAGCCCGGTTTGAGTCACTTCCTCCTCTGTCGAGAGAGCCTGCCATACCATCTTTGGTCACAGCACCTACACTTGAGTTGAAGCCACTCCCGACCACACTCAAGTATGCATTTTTAGGGCCCCAGGAGACTTTACCAGTTATCATTGCATCTGACTTGACTGTGGAGCAGGAGAGTCAGTTAATGAGTGTTCTCGTGGCACATCGGAGTGCTATAGGGTGGTCAGTGGCTGATTTGAAAGGGATAGATCCCTCCGTGTGCATGCATTATATACATCTAGAGGAGGACACCAAACCTTCTCGCGAAATGCAACGGAGACTGAATCCTAACATGAAAGAGGTGGTGAAAAAGGAGGTATTGAAATTGTTGGATGCGGGTATCATATACCCCATCTCAGATAGCAAGTGGGTGAGTCCCACACAAGTGGTGCCCAAGAAATCGGGCATCACCGTTGTTGAGAATGAGGGAGGAGAGTTAGTCCCCACACGAACCACTACTGGGTGGCGAGTGTGCATTGATTATAGGAGACTAAATTCCTCGACTAGGAAGGACCATTTTCCCTTACCTTTCATTGACCAAATCCTAGAGCGGTTAGCGGGGCAGGGTTTCTATTGTTTTCTTGATGGCTATTCGGGGTATAATCAAGTCCCGGTGTACCCCGCTGACCAGGAAAAGACCACATTCACATGCCCTTTTGGCACTTTTGCTTACAGGCGCATGCCCTTCGGGCTATGTAATGCACCGGCGACCTTTCAACGGTGTATGATGGCCATTTTCTCCGACATGGTGGAGAAATTCTTAGAGGTTTTTATGGATGACTTTTCGGTGTTTGGACCGTCTTTTGAGGAATGCCTTAGGAACTTGACTAGAGTGTTAGAACGATGTACTGAGGCAAACCTAATCTTGAGTTGGGAAAAGAGCCATTTTATGGTTCGCGAGGGTATAGTGTTGGGACACATTGTGTCCCCTCGAGGTATAGAGGTTGACAAGGCTAAGGTTGACCTCATTGCAGGCCTTCCTCCACCCAATTCCGTGCGTCAAATTAGGTCTTTCTTAGGGCATGCAGGTTTTTACCGTAGGTTCATCAAAGACTTTAGTAAGATATCACGTCCTTTGTGTAGTTTACTAGTTAAGGACGCGCCTTTTGTCTTTGATGAGGCATGCTTAAAGGCATTCGAAACACTAAGAATGGCCTTGACCACCGCCCCAATCATGAAATCACCAGATTGGTCGCTTCCCTTCGAAATCATGTGTGATGCCTCCGATTATGCTGTCGGGGCTGTGTTAGGCCAAAGGGTCAATAAGGCACCATTTGCTATATACTATGCTAGTCGCACTCTCTCGGATGCACAATTGAATTACACTACCACCGAGAAAGAGTTGCTAGCTGTGGTCTTTGCCTTAGACAAATTCCGATCTTATCTCCTAGGTTCCAAGGTCATAGTCTTCACTGATCATGCCGCTTTGCGGTATTTATTATCTAAGAAAGAGACCAAACCTAGGTTGATTAGATGGATTTTGTTGCTTCAGGAATTTGACTTAGAGATCCGTGATAAGAAAGGATCCGAGAATGTGGTGGCGGATCATCTCTCCCGAATCCTTGTTGAGTATAATAGTGACCCTCTTATTTTGCATGATTCGTTTCCGGACGAACAACTCTTTGAGCTGTCACAAGCGAGCCCCCCGTGGTTTGCACATATTGTGAATTACTTGGCCATTGGGCAAATTCCACAGAATTGGTCTAAGCAAGACAAAGATCGATTCTTTTCGCAGGTCAGGTATTACTTTTGGGAGGATCCGGAGTTGTTTAAATATTGCTCCGACCAAGTGATCCGACGGTGTGTGCCGGAGAGTGAGGTGCATAGCATTCTTACATTTTGTCATTCTTCTGCATGTGGCGGTCATTTTAGTGGGCATAAAACGGCCGCCAAGATTTTACAGAGTGGGTTTTATTGGCCCACAATTTTTAAAGATGCCCATCAATTTTGTAGAACTTGTTTGCGCTGTCAGCAAATGGGTTCGATGTCTCGGCGTGACATGATGCCAATGTCCCCTATTCTTGTGGTAGAAATATTTGATGTGTGGGGGATTGATTTTATGGGCCCTTTCCCGTCGTCATTCGGGTTTGAGTACATTCTTTTGGCAGTAGATTACGTGTCTAAGTGGGTGGAGGCAATAGCTACCCGAACAAACGATCATAGAGTGGTAATCAAGTTTTTGCATGAAAACATCTTTAGTCGTTTTGGGTTTCCTAGAGCCATAATAAGTGATCAGGGTACACATTTTTGTAACCGGTTCTTTGAGTCGGTAGTTAAGAAATACTCTATCACTCATAAAGTTGGCACTCCATATCACCCTCAAACTAGTGGCCAAGTGGAAGTCTCAAATAGGGAGGTAAAGCACATAATTGAGAAAACGGTGAGACCGGATAGGAAAGATTGGTCACAACGGTTAATTGATGCATTATGGGCTTACCGCACTGCTTATAAGACACCCATTGGGATGTCACCATATAGAGCGGTGTTCGGCAAAGCTTGCCATCTCCCGGTTGAACTTGAGCGCCGAGCATTGTGGGCCATAAAGAAGTTTAACTTTGATATGGCCGCAGCTGGGCTCAACCGAAAATTGCAACTCAATGAGCTTGAGAAAATCCGGAATGATGCATATGAGAGTTCGAGAGTTTTTAAAGCTCGGACTAAAGAATTCCATGACAAGCACATTAATGGAAAATCTTTTGAACCCGGCCAAAAAGTGTGGCTTTTTAATTCAAAATTGAGACTTTTTTCGGGTAAGCTAAGATCAAGATAGAATGGCCCCTTTGAGGTTGTTGAGGCATTTATTCATGGCGCCGTTGAGGTGCGAGATCTAAAGACTGGCCACTCTTTCAAAGTAAATGGCCAAAGATTGAAACCATATATAGAGGGGATTGGGAATGGGGATATGATTGAGTCCATTGCTTTGATGGACCCATTTTACTATGATTGATTTCTTGTTCTCTTTTCTTTCCCTTCTATGCTATTATATTTTTCTTTGTTCTCGTTATACTTTACTTGCGTCTAGGAGACTTTAAATCCTCTAAAGGTGTAATTCCTTTGGTGTTTGCCGTGCCCGAACGGCATCTGACGGTCTGGTATAGCCACCTAACCGTGTTTGTAGTGAGTTCCTAGGAGACCAACTGAGACGGTGGAAACTAGAGTTCGAATGGCAAAGCCTAGAACACAAAGGTTTGGGATTTTCGAGACTAGAGTCTGGTTTAAATACCCAGGGGTGTGGAGATTGCTTCAAAACTACCTCGGCTTGAACTCTGTATGGCAGCCCCATAGGTTGAGGTAGCTTTATGCGCCTTGATTCTGGATACCGAATCAACCTAGTCTGTCACCCTGTTGGAGAATAGGGAAAGTTACAAACACAGTTAGGGAGAAAAGTAGTACCCGTGGTTTTCGCGTGAAGATTATACCTTTAGTGGGCATTCCGTTATGTTCTCATGTGCTATATTTATTTCGGATGTCAATTGAAGGTAGAAATGGTTAAGTATATTTGGGTTGTACTAGCCCGAAGGCTATAAACTACGCTGGGTTTTATTACTTGGGGGATTCTGAAGTGGCAACTTTATGCCATAACTTTGGTGCCTTTTGTTAGGTGCTGGGAGTTAGTTTTCCATTTTCTTGAAGCATGTACGCTTGCGAGTGCTTCTTGTTTTTGTTAAACTATGCTGTTGCAATGTAGCAGAAAAAGGTCATTGCATGCGTGTGGGTGGAAGGGACCCTCCGTAGCCTGCGTAAGGCATTGATTTGTGTTTTTATTTTTTTAGTTTGTGGCACATCTCTTATTAACTAATTTCTGAGATGCTTAGCTCTTTGTGGTCTCAGTCATATTTAAGAGCAATTTAAGATGATTAGAACTTTGTGGTTTTTGTCAAAAAGCATGCTTCTTAGTTTAATTTCTTTGTGTTTAAATAAATAAAAAATAATAATGGGGTGTTCTACTTGTTCCAAAAAAAAACAAAAAAACAAAACAAAACGGAGCCCAGACCGCTCGAGCGGTTGGGCTCGCCGCACGAGCGGCCCAGCTCGAGATGCATACTGCTTAGCGCCGCTGGAGTGGCCCAAATGCACCGCTGGAGCGGCCCAAAATCACCGCTAGAGCGGCCCAAAATCACCGCTCGAGCGGCCCACTCGACGCACGAGCGGCCCAGGTCTAAGCCAAAAAAAAAAAAAAAAGAAAAAACGGAGCCCAGATCGCTCGAGCGGTTGGGCTCGCCGCACGAGCGGCCCATACCAATTTGGCTACTGTCTACGACCGCTGGAGCGGCCCAATCTCGCCGCACGAGCGGCCCACTCTTCGGAAAAAAAAAAAAAGGGTTTTGTTTTGTTTTGTTTTGTTTTTTTTTTTTAATTTAATTTCATTTTTTTTAATAAATACATAAATAAATTTTAAAAATAAATAAATAAAATACATAAATAATAATAATTTCATTTTATTTATAATTTATTTATTTTTTTATATAATTAAAGAATAATAATAATAATAATAAATAAATAAATCGTATTTTATTATTATTATTATTTATTATTTATTATTTATTTTTATTTCCTATTTTCGAAAAAAAAACCTTATCTAACTCTCTCTCTCCCTATCCCTATCCCTATCCCTATCCCTATCCCAATCTCTTTCTCTCTCTCTCTCTCTCTCTCTAAACCCCACAAACCCACCATCTTCACCACCTTCTTCTTCCCTCTTCTTCTTCCTTTTTCTTCTTCTTTCTTCTTCCTCACCACCATCATCTCACCGCCGGCGTCGAATCTCCGGTGACCACCATTTTTTCCGGCGAATCATCTTCCTTTTCTCTCTTTCTCCATTTTTTTTTCAAGGTAATTTTCTTTTCCTTTCCTTCTTTGTGTAGATTTGGGGGTGTAGGAGTATATTTGTGGAGCCTTTGTTTTTATTATTGTTGTTTTAGTAGATCTGGTTCTTACTAAAAATAAAAAAATAAAAAAAAATAAAAATTTGCGCATCTGGGCAAGAACACCATCGCCGCATGTGCGGCCCTCTCCGGCGCACGTGCGGTCCATGCCGAAATATATTAAAAAAAAAACAAACTCAGAAATAAAGTTAATAATAATAATAATAATTTTTTTTTATTTGCTATATTTGTTTAGTTTAAATTGCTTCATCGGTGATTCTGGTTAGTTTAATTAGTTAGTGGATTATTTTTATTTTCTATTTTTTTCATTTTTCTTTTTCTTGTTTAGTTAGTGTTTTCATTTTTATTTTTTTTATTTTATTCTATGATGTAATTGTTCATTTAATTATTAAGTAGTTTAGTTTTTATTTTACTTTATTTTCTGAATTTTTATTTCATTTTCTTTTCTTCTAATAAAAAAAAAATATATGTTTAGTTTAGGTTATTTTATTCTATACTTTAGTCTCTTTTGTAATCTAGTTATTTTATAGTTTAGTTTATTTTATTTTATTTTATAGTTTAGTTAATTTAATTTAATGTCATTTTTATTCATTTATTTAATTATTTTCGTTTTTTATCTGAAAAAAAAAAAAAAAAAAAAAGAGAAAAAAGAGACAATTGGTGGTGTGAGGATGATGCGATTTTGAATGATTTATGCATCCATGCTATTTCTGATGAGTGTTAATATAATGGTTCCACATTTTTGGTTGTGTTGGTTGAACTATTTTGTGCAGATATGGCTTCATCATCCCGCCGAGCACCCAAACGGCCTCGCAATGCCAACATTGCATTCAGGGATATGCCAACCGATGCTTGGGCCACCAAATCGGTACATGTGATGCATCCTTTGATGTGGACTTCTTTCGTCGCCATCAAACCACTGCGTGGAGTATTTAACAACTTGAAGACCGGGGCCTCCTGGGCATCTACACCGTCACTGAACCGGCATACCCGCGCATTATGCGCCTCTTCTATCAGCATATGTACGTCAGCGACGAGGCCCCGGGAGCTCTTTGCTCCCTTGTTGACGGAGTGGAGTTAGTGGTCACTCCAGCTTCAATTGCCGAGGTCCTCCACTGTTCCATGGACCCTATCACTGCAGAACAGTTCCCGGTATTCACTCGGGAACTCACCATCCCGGAACTAGTGACTGAGTTTTATGAGGGGCGTCAGGAGGATGACAACCGTACGAGCATCCGGCGGGCTAATTTACCACGCCGCCTTCTCTTCCTCGATGTGGTATTGAAAAAAAATGTTATTCCTCTTGGCCACAAGGAAGAGCGGCGAGGGGACTTCCTCCGTGCCTTACATCATTTTGACTTCGGATTTTGGGTTGACATCCCTACCTTGATCTACAATCAGATGTATCGAATCCTAAATGAAGTCAAAATACGCAATACCCGGGGCAGTTCTACATGGGCCCTCCCTTTTGCCAACCTCATTACCGCCCTCATAAAAGCCCAAGAGACATACCCACTGCAGGCCAATGAGGTTCAGCTTCCGCCACCCATATTTTATGGTAGAACCCACTGGCGTCAAACCACTGCTCGCCTGCCGCCTCCACTAGTTCTTCCCGAGGCCCCAGCAAATCCTAATGATGCCCCAGTCGAGCCCCCGCCGCACCAGCACCAGCACCACCCAGCCATTCCGTATGACGAGGGCGCAATATCAAGCTATTTTGGATAATCAAGCCGCCCTTCAGCAATCTATGGTTGATCTTCGGACCGACTACCAGGCTTACCGTGATTATTTACAGGCGACGTTTGATGGGTATCAGCAGTCAGTTGCCTCTCTGCACACTGACTTCTATGCATACTGGGATTCGAGTGGGCAGCGATTTGATCAGTTTGATCAACGGTTTGATCAGTTTGATCGGCAGTTCGATCAGCATGGCACTAGGGTTCATGATGAGGCGTTCGAGACTCGAACACTGATGCATGCCCTATTTGAGCAGCATTTCCCACCACCACCGCCAGATCCACATCAGTGATTTCTGTATACTTTCTTTATTTTCTTTCCTTTTGTTTTGTTTTATTTTATTTTCTTTTCCTTTCTCTTTTATATGTACCAAAAAACAAACAAAATTTTTCTTTTTTCAAAACAACTGTGTTTGGGTGTCCTTGCCTCGCTCGATGTGCGCCCCTGCTGTCTGGTAAGATCCTTTCTCTCATTTTATTATCTCATGTCTACTTGCTTACATTGAGGACAATGTTATATTCTAGTTGGGGGTGAGGGTATTTGTAATAACTATTCATGTATGTCCTTACTGCACTTGATTTGCACCACTTCACTTAATGTTTACTTTGTGCCAGTATGGTAATGATATGAACTTATGTTAATTGGGGAACATAGTGGGCTTGTATGAAAAGGGTTTATTGGGTAAATACTCACTTGTGATGTTTGCACTAGGATAGTTGTTTGTGTTTGTGGTATTAGTACACTTGTCATAAGTATGCCTTAATTCACATGAACACACTATCATAGCAGTGACCTCTTTATTATAATCCCTGGTGTACATCATTGATAATGGTTGAGGTTGCAGAAAAGAATGAATGAGTAGCCAAGTTTCTTGTAAAAAAAAAAAAAAACACTTGACTTGTTTGGGTTCGTAGCCTCTTTAACTCGAGTTATTAAGCCCGTAGGGGTGTCTCTACACCTAGTGCCCTAAAACCGTCTGGTTTGGGAGTCATTGGCCCAAAACTTGCTACATGGGTTAATTAGAAAGCTTAAGGGACTTGGACATTGCACAGTTAAGGAAAAATAAGGAGAATGACTAGTTCGGATTCGTAGCCTTTTCAGCTCGAGTTATTAAGCCCGTAGGGGTGTCTCTACACCTAGTGCCCTAAAACCGTCTGGTTTGGGAGTCATTGGCCCAATGCTTGTTACATGGGCTGACTAGAAAGCTTAATGGATCAGGACATTGCACAGTCTTTCATGTAAAAAAATAAAATAAAATAAAAATAAAAATAAAAATTTGAGAAGCTTGGTTACAACAGTTTAGTTTTTCTGTATATGTTGAGTGTTATTATGGGTTACACTGGGCTATTATAGTGGACATTTAACTAATATAGAGATTGCACTTTACATCGAGGGTACTAATGATGTGTCTACTAGCATTCACAAGTACAAGGGACTCTACTTTTGTATTAACTGAATTGTGGTTTAAGCTCAATAGATTCCTTCATACTTGTCCACTATGCCTTCAATGACTCATCATGTTTTAATATCACTGCAGTGGCACATAAGTTGGTTGTTGTGTGGAGTAGTGTGGTTAATTGTTGTTGAGCAGATATGAATATGTTGATGTTTGTGGGTATCATTTTGAAAACCCTCACGAGACTATACTCGTCCACTTGGGGTAACCTTGTGGTTTAAAGGCTTGTTGCATATGCTAAATGCAATCGTGATCCCTACGAAAGTGACTGAGAGTATTTTACTTTTCTTATTTCTTTTGCTTTGCTTGAGGACTAGCAAAATGTAAGTTGGGGGGTGTGATATTGGCCGAAAGGTACCACATTGAGGCCACTTAAGTTACAGTTTTAGTCTTTCAATTTTATTTATTTGGAAGAGATGATGTGTTTTGTGCATTTGTACAGATTTGGCAGGAAATATAAAACTTCAATCAAAAGGAGCGCGAAAGCAGACTCCCTGTGCGAGAAGTGAAAAATCCGAGCCGGCCAAACTACCGCACGTGTGGCCAAGCTTCACCGCACGTGCAGCACACGACCGCACTAGCGGCCCACCTAGGGACGCGTGCACAGACTTTTTGGTCTATTTTGCTCCGACTAAAAGAGAGAAAATCAGAAAAACCTAGGGTTCGAAAAAGTCAATAGAGAATAGAGGGAAGCTAGGGTTTCAGGGAGAGGATAGTCTACCAAAGCTTGAAGGACACTTCCATGGAGGTTTCTTCCTCATCTTCTTCCTCTTTCCACTCCTCCATGAGTGGCTAGTCGTCTTTTCTAGGGTTTGATGAAACCCTAGCCATGTAATGGAATTTGTCATGAGCTTTAATTGTAAATTGGTTTGAATGAAAGTATGGATGTTTTAGAAGTTTATAAATAATTGTTTCGTTCTTCTCTTCAAGCATTCTACTCTTTGTGATTGTTTAATGCTTTTCATACATTAGTATTCTTTGTATTTGTATTCAAAGTATGAGACGAGTCATGCTATGAGAGACGGGTCGTTTTGCTAACTTAGTTTAGAGCAAACGACTCGTACTACTCGGGATGATTCGTGCCTGTATATTGAATGCAACAACCCTCTTGATCAATATTTCAAACTTGTAGTTGTGAAATATTGGGTTGTTCAAACCGAATTGCGATTGGTGGTTGATGTTAAGTCTCATTCATGTGGTTAGTGGTGAATTTTCTACCCTAGGATTTTTCTCCAATTCAGTAAACCCAATTTCAATTATTATTGATAATTTAATTCCTTAATTTAATTTATTCGTTATTAAATTAGGTTATAAACAACCAATCTTCTTATCAAAATTAATTTAGGAATTTGACAATTAAATTAGTTTAATTTCACAATAGTCCATGTGGATCGATACCTGGACTTGCCATTATTCTAATTGAATTTGGTATAGTTTAGTATTTAATTTTGGTGTGTTCAACGACCCATCAATTATCAAAATTATTAATTAAAATATATTTTGGATATCATTAAAAACTATTGACTTTTAATGATTTATCAATAAAATAGGTTATTTATTATGTGATTAGAAATTTGAAGGCATGTGATATAATTTTCAAGACCACATAGGGCAATTGATATTTTAAATAAATTTTAGTATTATTTATAATGTTTTTTTTTTAGATTTTCTTTCCACTTTTCATTTTTGTGTGTGGATGTTTTCCCACGATTTATTATGTATAACACATGCATGAACTGTGACAGAGACAAAAATAATTTAGAAGAGGCATTTATTAATTAAAATTTTGATTTTTTTTCCCATAATTAATAATAATAAATAATAATTTTTTGAATTAATATTAAGCACAAAATCTTAAATAATAAATATAAAAGTTTTTAAATTTTTGATTTTACAATTGACCTTGTGAAAAATTAGAATTGGAAACATGGTGTTACATATAATTAGTGTATTATAGACAATACAAAAAGGTCTTGTATGTCTTATGATATATTATATAATAATATATAAATAATAGTGATACTATATACACACTAACCAATAGTAAAATAACGTAGAGAAGGTTAATTTCACTGGTCAAATATAATTAATAATTTAATAATTTTACATTTTTATAGTAGAGTTAACTAAGTTTACATGTAAGTGTTGATTTGATATCATTGTTACACTGAATTTTTTTAATAAAATTTTCATATATAATAATGTGACTTGTTGTAATTTCTTCATTTTTAATAAAAATAAGCATCATTATTTTCATAATTTGAAAAATGTTATTAAGAAATCATTCTAAATGTTATTTTTATATAAATTTTATATTTATTAATTTTTTTTTAAATGCAAAAAATAAAATAAAATAAAATAAAAATATGAGGGGGGCACGGCGGGTCCTTCATACTATAGCTCCGTCACTCATGAGTGAGGGTTTAACTAAATGGAGTACTCGTTGGTTTTGTCGGAGTTGTGGGACTCTTCGTCAGCTGATATATCCATTCTCCAGCTATGATGCTTTTATGTTCTTTGAAAATGACCCCGTTGGGGATATGTTATTTTAGCAAATTTTTAACTTCATATAAAAAAAATATATAGAAAAATAAAGAGAGTGATATGATAATTTTTAGTGATTTTTTAACTAAAATGTATAGTTAGCAAACGAGTTACACTTAAGAGTCTTTAATAACATGATTCAAAACTTAAAATTGAATTGATTAAGTGATAATTAATTAAATCCGTTTAATAATCATAATTAATATCACTTAAAAATTTAAGTGACTCTTAAAATATAAGTTAAAATTTAAAAAAATTTTAAGTCATATAAAATTTACTTAATTCTAACTGAATTTATAAATAGTAAACATAAATATCGATATACACTATTATAAATTTACTATCACTACCGCTACCACTACAACTACCACTGCCACCGCCACCATTGCTACCATTGCCACTACTACAACCACCACTACTATTACCACTACCACCACACTACAGGAAAATAAACTTTCAGCTACGAAAAAATTAGTCGCCAAAGCTTATTTTTTAGTCCCCAAAAGACAATAGCGACTAAAGATTTTAGTTGTCCAATTTGTCGCCAAAGGCCTGTCGGCGATAGTATTGGCTACTAAAAATTTGTTGGTCGCCAATTCTCTTCTCTTGGACTACTAAAACAAATTTAGTCCGTAATTGACACCTTTTGGCGATGAAAGGTGTAGTGGTCGAAAGTTCTCAAATAAAAATAAAGTCTCTTTTAGCAACTAAATATTTAGTCACTAATATGTTTTAGTCACCAATAGTACTACATTTAGCGACTAAATGTTTTAGTCTCCGTTTTATGTCACATTTTGTTACCAAATAATTTAGTTGGCTTTTGTTTTTTATGACTAAACATTTTAGTCGCCAAAAGACTAAATATTTTCATCTTATTTATTTTACGACAATATTTTAGTCACTAAAGGATGCCATGTTTTTTTGTGACTAAAATATTTAGTCGGCAATAGTTTCTTCCCTCATCTCAATTTGTTTTGGCTACTAACTATTTGGTCGGCAAAAGTCTCCTATTTTTTATCCTACTAAATATTTAGTCACCAAAAATCTTTACTTACTTTTTTGGCTACCAAATATTTAGTCGCAAAAAACTTCACTTCTTTTTTGGCACTAAACGTTTAGTCGCCAAAAATTTTATTTAGTGTTTTTTAATTAATTTCTTGACTAACTGTATTTACTCTATTATTAGTGCAACATGTACCCTGTAAATAAGCAAAACAATACATATATCGATTATATTATCAACCATTCCACAACGTGCACACATTTCACTTTCAACCATCCAAAAAATTAATATTTATCATCAAATTCCAAATGTAACAGAAATTCTATACAAACCAAGTGTAATCCAACCTCAAAAATGTAATTTCATACAAAACAGAGGATTACACAAAAACTATGTCTTTTGTACACAAAAAAAAAGTAATATTCACAATATCATTCCAAAAGATAATCCGTACCACACCAAAAAAGTAATCTGTACCACGCAAATAGTTATCTGTACAAACAATAGTAATCCGTAGACAAAAAACAATGTACTCCATAGACCAAAAAAAAAACCGTATCCACAATTCCACGCCAAAAACCATCTATAAAAATAAAATTTATCATTAGTATTGACTGAATATTGGCATATTTAAAATTATAAAAAAAAAATCATATAAAACTCCAATGTAATTAATCTTTTGATGATATGCAATTTTGATCTTTTAAAATTAATCATATGCAATTTTGATGACTTATATTATGTGGAAAAGTGGTATCTACCTCGGGAAATGTTGATTATTGAGTAATATCATTCTGTTTCCATGTGCATGTGAATGTAGTTTCTGTTGGAAAGTATGGTTTGTATAGGTTTATTTGGGCAAACTTTGAGCCCAAATTTGAGTAGGGTCTATATGTCTTTTGAGGTGGGTTCAAAGAGGTGACGTGTTCCTTACCGCATGGCAAGTCACACAGTGAAGACGGTTCGTCAAAACCATGTATGAGGGAATAGGAAGTTGACATCATTTTTGGGTTCGTGGAATGAACAATTAAAGAATTAAATGTGGATTTCCTTGTAAGGCTTGTCCCACATTGGAAACTTAAGAGAACTTATGTGTGTATATAAGTTCTAGGTGGCAACACTTGGGTTGGGCTCCAAGGGGCACCCCAAGTTTGTAGAAGGGAGGAGTTATGGACAAAGTGAACCTTGGCCAAACCACCACACACGCGTCGTCGCAGTCCGGCCAACCGAGCCATGCCGGGCGCGGGTGTGGGTCTGGTCGGTTCTAACATTAATTTTTTTAGACAAAATTAATTAAATTAATTTAGGTTGCGTTTGGTAGAGCTTTATAACTATGATTTGAGAGTATGAGTTATATTTTGAGTTTGTGAGATTTGGAATTATGATTTGAGTGTGGAAAATTTGTTTAGTAAAGAGTTTTGAAAATAGTTTTGAAAAGAGTTTTGAATTAAGTGGGGAATTGTTGATGTGACATTTGATATTTGATACAAAAATTTACAACTCATAACCAAACATACAACTCAAAATTATTTTAAAGCACATAAAAATTTTTTAAAAATTCAAAAAATGTTTTTTTCGAATATATAAAAATTAACATATCAATTGCAAAAAAAAAAATTCACTATTCCGGTCAACCGGTTAGGTAAAATTTGCAAAAAAAAAAAATCCAAAAATCTCGTGCCTGTCTCAGAGTTCTCTGCAGAGTTTTGGAAACATCATATTTAAATCTAGGTATGGAATCACGTTTTCAAAACACAACCAAACAGAAATTTTGCGCCAATTTTTTCTGTCCAAACAGAGCCCTTCTCCGGTCCATTTTCCAGCAGGTACAACAGGTAGATCGGAAAACTGCCCAGCAGTTCTGGACAATTTTATAACTGTTGTAGTTAACAGATCTGTCCAATTTGAAGTTGTATCTGTCCAATTTGAATTTGCACCTGTTCAATTCAAATAAACTACATGTTCGGATCTATAAATTTCAGGCTTGTTCCAGCAGATTTTGATAATCAAAAAACATCCAGAAAAATCTGTTCCCTTCCTATTTTGTTCTTTCTTTGCATAATTCTTCATATTAATTTTTAGTGAATACTTTGAGAGTATAGAACACAAGTTTGTTCGCCGTACAAATTGTTTGTAGTGCTACTACAATTTGTGAAGATCATTGTATCTTGGGAGATAGATGCCTTTTATCTGTAAACATCGTAGCAGGGCGAATCTGTCTTAAGGACAGAGTGTCACACATTCGACTTGATCTTTTAGTACTTTTACATTTCGGTAAAATAAATTATGTAAGTATTTTATTTTTATTTGTTTGATTTGTTTCAAGTTATTTATTTTACACAGAAGATTGTTCCAACAGTTTCATGAACTCTGGGTGTAAATGTGTTATTGTATCTGACTAGGAGTTGTCTTCAGCACTCATTGTCTGGAAACGTGACAAGTTTATCTATGTAAACAAATCTTTTGCAGGGATCCATAATTCTTTTTAACTTGGCTATCCTAATCTAGTTCATGCATTCTATAAGTAGATGCTACATAGCTTACTCTTGCAATCACTCTAATAATTTTGATTTATGATTGTCCCCAATGGGAGTATAATTGACTTCTACATGTTATAATCCATGGTACATTATTCAAAATTCAAGTTGTAGCTTGTCTTTGAAGGTTTATAATCTCCGCCTATCTTTTATGTTTCTTACATGTATCTATTAATAATTCATTATTAGTTTTGCATTTTCACTCTCCGAATGCCTTTTTTCGATTAAGTATAAGGTGTTTTCGACTCTAACTCCTAACCTATATGTCCTATTTACGTACCTTTTGTCCCCACAAGTCGTATTTGGCATGAAGAAGCTGCTCGTGTCTTCCAATAGAGGTTGATGATGGGTTAGATACTAACCACCATGAAATGTAGCTTTTAAATAAGTGAACTCATTAAACATAGTTACAAACTAGCAGATTACCCGTGCCTAAAGGCACTCTTAACATAATTTGATGCAATCAAAACCACCTACATCAGCATCCTATACATCCCCATCTATTTAACCACAAAACTTTTATGGTGGGAATGACATATACAACCCGATATTAGAGTTGCTTTTAGCAACAACAGAAGCATCTTACTTGGGCAATGTAAACTTTTATGCTCCTAATTATACTATTAAACATTTTTCAAATCAAGAGATTTTTGTCAAATCCTCTAAACTGCACAAAAATAAGAAAGGGTCATGACAAAGAGCTATGTTTCATGATTTGAGTTTTGAATTTTGAACTCATCTCAACTTGAGCCCCATGACTAAAGCAAAAATGAATCTGAGCCGTCTAAATATGAACCCAAAATTATTTTTATTGTTCATTCCCTTTCTTTCTCTTTTAAAAGCATAATACTAAGAAAGGGGCATGACGAATAAATACTTAACATAAACAATTCATCCATATCTAGTTCCAAAGGACCTATATTCTAATTTTATTTATTTTTTCAAATATATTACTTGCTACCAGCTTATGTAGAAGGCTATACTCTAGTTACAAGTACATCCATACCTTGGCTAGTCGGAGTGTATGGCTTAGGCTTAGAACCAGACTCTTCAATAAAATGGAGGTTTCTCATTAACTTGAAATGCCTTTGCTTTTCTTTAGCAAATTGTGCTCCATAACCCTTCAAATAGTTTACCAAAATCTCACATTAAGATCCCATTAATATACATCAATAAAAAAACACCATATGGCATTTAAAAAGTGTGCATTTTTGTAACCTTACCTTGTCCATGTTTGGGACAAGCTCATGTAGTTTCCTCATTCTTTCATTGATTCGGTCTCTCCTCACCTGTGAATCGCATGAATAAAGAAAGAAAACAAGTCACCAATGATAGATATAAATAGGAAAAAGTTAGCTTTCATTCTGGACAATCAACAATAAGAAGATTTGAGGAACCCAAAAGGCAAATTCAGGCACAATCTAAACAACAAATAACACCTAAACAAACAAAACCCAAACACTGAACAAAACTAAAACCAAGGAAACTAACAAAATACAAACTATAAAAGATCAATATCCAGCCTATGTAGGAACAAAATAAAATAAAATAAAAAACTTACAATTGTAGAAGTAAATGATGGACCAAAACCAAACTAGGGCCCTATCATCAGCTGCAACCACAACCATATCAGCAACTGTAGCCCAGCTCAAGCCAGAATAGAGCCAGGAAAAGCAGCAGCTGCAGCCACCAGGAAATACACAGCGGCAGCCAGCTCCAGTTACAACCTCACAACAACATTGCAACACTATCAAACCAGTAAGCAACAACAGCAGCAAACCAGCAAGCAACAGCCACCGGGACAACATTGTTCCAGCAGTAGCCCAACTTCAACCAGCAACACTAGCTGCCAAGCTACACCAACATCTCCCAGCAGCATCCAACCATAGAAATAAAGAAACATGCCTCTTGGGCTAGGATGCAGATCAAATTTAACGAAAGAAGTATATATCCCAATGGAGCCAACAGCAACCAATTGGACATGGATGCAGATCAAAGTCTACTGTCCGTTTCTTCCATTAAAGGTTTCCAAGTCACCTTCAGTATGTAAATGCAAATATTTATCAGTTGACACCCAATAATGGGGAAAAAATGGCATGAAATGAGGAAAGAAACTAGCCTAATCAAACAAGCTGATAATTACATAAAGATAAGGTATAACATTTAGTTAAGGCATCAAATCTAATTATATGTAATAAAATTTCAACCCACAATTAAAATTTAGATACTTCGACTTAAGATGCCAGCATATAACCATCAAGTGTGATATTGTTGCTCCAATAAATCATCTTGCTAGCCATACAAAAAAAAAAAAAAAAGTCATATGCTTCATTAGCTGCAAGTGGTGTGCAATCATGTAAAAAGATTCTCAAAACAGAGAGCAGTTATACAATGGCACACTACAACTTCCACTAGAATTTCATCAAGACTACTTTCTGTAGCCCGACTTTTTGTGCTCCTTTCGGAAGTCGAGAAGCCCTATAGTTCGGACTCTACTTGTGGTTTTGAATTTGATTTCACAAGTGCAATGTGAAACAGTGAAAACACAAAAAGAGTCTAAATTCGGCAATTCTTTTTGGAAAATCGATGTTTTGAATAAAATGCCAAAGATGAACTGCTTTGCCAGATTTCAGAGTCGCCACCTAAATATTTTATTTTGGAGAAATTTAGGAAACCCTAGACTTGTACCAAAGGCCATTAGTCCGTCATCACCAAAGTGTCTCGACTTGGGAACTTAGATACGAGAGGAGAAGGTCATGAATTGAGCACCCTCTCGCCCCGATCAAAGATCGGCCTCTACTAATCATGATATGATTCTTATTTACATTATATGCTCTTGTTTCAATTATTAACTATATTACTATGTGACTCACATAAGCATAGACTAATTTTTGTAAGAACTGGAACATTTGATTTCATGTTTTATTTGAAATTGTTTTGTGAATGTGCCACTTGAGAAAGTGGGCTAAAATGGACGTTAATCAAATTATCCCAATTCAAGTAACTAGCCTTCATCCACAGCCATTCAAATAGTTATATCATTTAAGCAACTAGCCTCATGGAAGCATGTTTTGACGTGGTAACACAAACATTCGATGCAAGATGCTAAAACACAAAATTACTCACCTAGTACTCCGAGCCAAAACAAAGCAAAATAATTAGGAAAAATATGTGTTAGACTTATTTATTTTGATGATTTATTTAATTATGTTTTAATTTATTTGAAAGAGAAAAATAGAATCCAAAATTTATTTTGATGATTTATTTAATTATATTTTAATCAAAATTTATTTTGATGATTTATTTGAAAGAGACAAATAGAATCAAAATTTATTTTGATAATTTATTTGAAAGAGAAAAATAGAATCAAAATTTATTTTGTCCCATTATTTCTAACCTAAATCTTTATCCTAAATGTTGTTAGAATGTATTTAATATTTGATTAAATCAGGAGTTCAAATAGCCCAAAACAGAGGTTCAAACAGCCTAGCACAGCAGCAGGTCAAATGGTTCAAATGGAAGATATTCAAATTAGTAATGATGGAAGTACAACGGCTATAAACGGCTATAAAGGTTCAAAAGGCCAAAAGGTTCAAAAGGTTCAAGTGGAAGATATTCAAATTTGTAATGATGGAGTGGAAAATATTCAAATTGGTAATGATGGAAGTACAACGGCTATAAACGGCTATAAGTTCAAATGAATACAACAGTTATAAACGGCTATAAACGGCTATAATTTTCATTATATCTACCAAAGCCTCTAATGTAAACAAGTTACAAAAAACTTGAAAATATTCTTTGATTTATAATCACTCACATCTTTTCTCAGAAATTATACATTGAGCCTTATAGCTTTAAACTCATTTTTCCTGTGTGAGATTTACAGAAAAATCAAAGCTTCATTTTATATATCTATCTTTGAGAGATATTTATTGTAAACTTTCTTTGAAAGCAAAAATACCATTTCATCTTGTAAAAGTGTTACAAACACTGTGTTCTTGAAATCTTGAGAGTGATTGTGAATCACCTAAGATTTGCAAGGGTTTAGGCGTGTGAAGTCTATGTAAAATCCGTCGAGGATTGCTCCATTTGTAAAAAGGTTGCTAGCACCCCTGTGAAACTAGAAGATAGTGGAAAATCTCAAGTAAAGCTTGAGGAGTGGACGTAGGCCGAGTTGAAGCCGAACCACTATAAATTTGTTTGCCTCTCTCTCCCTTATCTCTTTATTTTATTTAAATTGCGGTAGCTATATTTCACATTTTCACTGTGCTAAAATCATTAACTAACATAGTTGTTAGAACACTTGTTTTAATTATTTTTATTTCATTAACTATATTTATCTATTGTGCTAGTCATAATTTTTATTAGGGTATTATTAATTTTTAATTGTAAAAACCTAATTCACCCCCCTCTTAGGTTGTCTTTTGGGTAACAATATGCATGCTTCTAATTAATACAATATGGCTAATGCAACAGACACATTATGTATTTTATAAGCTCGGCCATGAGCATGGCATATGATTTCCTTTCAAGCACGTATTCAAGTAATGAATTCAAACATTGATATTGGGTCAGTATGATGAGCCAAGCCTTGGATGCATACAAGACAATTGATGCAAAGCATAAGAATGCTAATTTGAAAAATGATATTCTATTCTAACCATCGTAAGCAAGTAAGTAAAAGGGAGAAAGACGTGGGGTTGGAAGATATACAACTTATTACATAGTGGCTCTCGTGCAAGAGGGTGCGAATTAAAGTCCGAAAGTCCAAATTAAAGTAATTATTACAAACCCGAATGAATAAATAAGTAAAGAATAACTAGCTAAATACTCTATTACAACAAGGATAATAATGATAAGCGAACTAACTATCTAAGCTAACTAGCAATAACAATTACAAATAAACAATAATCGTGAATTAATTAACTACAACACCAATTATGATGTAAGCAAGGATGCACAAGGGTTGCATGCACAATGTCTAAGAACAGCTCAGTCTGCTCCAGGCTTGCTCTGTTTTACCTTCAGCCACTGCCCTCTGCTTTCTGCAAAATACACTGCTGACCAAACATTAATGACTGGCTGGCCCTCAATGAAACCCGGCCGGGCCTAAAAATGGCTGGTCATGCCTCAATTTCATGCCAAATTCTGTTCTGTGCTCTGAAGTGAAAACAGTGCAAACAGAGTGTTCTGGACTCTATTTGTCCCTTTCACACTTCTCTGTCATGAGCAAGCCTTGAGAGAAGGTTGGAATTGTTTCCAAAATCATCAATGAGCAAGTTGATCGCTTGATGATTTCTGGTACAATTTGGACAAAAATCAATAAATGCAATGAACAACAACTACTCCTTCCTCCTATCATAGAGTGAACTCAAAGAGGGAGGTAGAGACGCTTCAAGATTCATCAAAACATCATGAATTGATGTAAGACAACCCTTGACACAATGGATTCGGCGTAATGTCCAGCCAAACACCAAGTAATATAACTCATTTTCTTTATGTGGGTTGATCCATTTTAAGCCAAATTCATTAGTCTTTACCGTCCTTTAATCCATTAAGTCCAAGATGATTGTTACGTCCACTAAAGATTAAGTCTACTAAATGAGAAATATGTCAAACGGGAGATGATTCTCAACATGAAAAAGAGACTACACCATTGGCAATGAACCTTCGAAGAGATTAAGCCATTAAGCATAAATCGCTAGTTCACATTTTGAATAATTGTCATCCGATTGAAACAACTCTCAAATGAAAGAGATGAATGGCAAGTTGATTATTAAAATGAGGTTTTTAAACATGGAAATGAGTAAAGAAAGGCTAAGAACAATATACAACAAGCTATGTAGGCAAACTTATGAGACAACAACCAAGCTAATCAAAGCATGAACTATTTAAACAAACTAAAACAGCCCCAAAACAGCCCTCAAGAGATGAAAAACAGTGGCTTGGAATGCATGAAAAGAGCCTAAAAAACTAAATAACAAAGAGAGAAAACAAGCCTAGTAAGCAAGAATAAGGAGGGGTGGCTAACCCCTCCACTTTTGAAACCTCAAAGCATGATTTTTATCCCTTTTTTAGCTCTGAAAATCAATTTAGGGAACAAAGAAAAAGAGTGTAAAAGTAAGGATTTGAGCTATAGGTAAAGGTGCAGAAAAAGTGTAAACTCTCTCTACCCTTTTGGTAGCTTTCCAAACCCAAACTCAAACACTTGGAATAGAATCAAAACAACATAAAACTACAAGAACTAGATAGTAAATGAAAGAACAAGAGGTAAAAGAGAGGATGACAAGCTTATACCTCTTCACAAAGGTAGCTCTTTGTTTGTGAATCAAACTAAGCCTCACCACACTCTCAAGCTTGAATTATGGTGTTCAAGGCTCAACCAAGGTTCCTAGACTAAGGTGTGAAGGTGTATATGGTGTATGGATATAGGTTCAAGGTGTTAGGTTTGCTCAAAGTGTTGCTTGCACAAGAAGAAAGAGATGAAGGAGCTCTCAAGGTGGTGTAGAGGCTTTGTAGAAATTCTTCAACCCTAAAAAACAGAGATATATGGTTGTTTTTATAGAATTTGAGCAAGAGGGGTCATAAATATCTTTAAAAATGGACAGCTGGCGGCCTCCCACCCAAAACAGTGTTTCTCACTACTAAGGCACAGCCGACCCTTAATAGCCACGGTCGGCCGGCCCTCACTAAGGCATGGCCGGGCCTCAATGTGTTCCCCTATTTTTCTGTTTTAGCCTCAGTAATAGGGTGGCACAATGCGTAAAAATGTATTTCTTGGGTATAACCAGTGGGAATATGGGAGGTTTAGTATTGTTTTGGAGCTTTAAACATGGCCCCTTCGTTAAGACCTCGAACCATGCACAACACCACTTTCATCATCGAGTATACCGGACAAAGCGTTTGAGCCTTGCGGACGGTCAAAAATGGGGTGTCCACACTTTCAGACCACCACAATGCTACAAACAAAATAACTGTTTTCATTCAGTTGGTTGTTTGAGAAATATTGCACTGGACAATAAGGAAAGATACTACTAATGATACATCAGCCAACATACAAACTAAGTTGTGGAAGCTAGCACACCAAAATTAAACTATAAATTACCATTTGTAAGTGCCTGATTCATCCCAAAAAATTTCCAGATTTCAATTTTTTTAGAAGTATTTCAAATTCTAGTGCAGAACACTGTTTGCCAAAAATAAAAACATGGAAGCATTAGGTGGCTATATGATCCACATCTGTAAATAACTTCATGGTATGAGACAACTATTTCTCCTAAAGAAAGTTGTACACATACATTTCATCATTTCAAAGCAATTGACTCTGTTCTGTTCTTATGATAAATTCTTTGGGCATTGACTCACATGGCTAGTATAAGAATTTCTATTCCCAAAAAAATAAAAAATAGAAAGAAAAAAATTAAATAATTTCAAAATTAAATGAATTTGCTATCCAGCAATTTGGAAATGAGAGATTCATAAAAGCCAATTTCGTAAATACAATATGAACAGCTTATTGGACGGCAATCAACCAATTCTGACAGTTGAAATAAATCTTCAATAAACATTGTAGGGCATTTGCATCTCAATAAGAAATTATATAGTGGTAGTCAAGTAACATCATCACAAACTGTATATCTAGAGTGACCAACCATGAGACTAATTAATCAAATTATCACACAAAATCATAGTTGTAATAGCTTGAGCAAGTAGAAATTTTCAAATGTATGAAACTCAATCTTATATGAACATTTCTCTATGTGCAACATATCTGTATTGGAGAAAAACAAACTAATCGGGGCTAGCGGAAGCAATATTCAAAAACACCAATAGTCCAATGAGTTGTGCATCTATATAAACATGCAAAAACGTTAATTTACCCACATTCAATACATAACTTATAACTTAACATCTTATACATAACATATGCACATAACAAAAGTGTACTTCATTATCAAAAGGTTGACAATGGCCTTCTAGGCCTAACCTCAACTCTGAGGCACTCAAGACCACGCGGTAGGCTTCAAAACAGTGGCTCGACTAAAGACTCCTTCTAGACTTGTCCTCCAGAACGCTCAGTTATACATATATGTATATATATATATATATAAATAGTGAGCTAAACCCTAGTGAATAATATTATAGTAAAGAGGTAAGTGAACGAATTCCACATCATAACGTATACAGAAAACCATACCATACATATCAATTATATCAGTCTAGATCATAACATGATAATGGTACATCCAACATAATATATTACATATCGTCTTCCGACTAAAGTAATCGATTATGGATACCTATTAAACACATACCACCACAATGATGTGGCTAATAAGATCTTGTATCACATATATGTCATGAACCCGCATTTATATGTCGTCCCCCATGACTTGGGACTATCTGTGGATGCCATAATAGAGCAAAATAGGACATTCGTTCACGTATCAAAATAACATTTCAAAAACCATAGCTTATCAGATAATAGTTTAAACATATACCATACAAATATATCTTTACAGAAATGTTACTCACAGTAGGCTTCCAGTAACGATTGTGCGGTCTCCGACTCGTGACCTACAATTACAATGCACATAACACGATACAGGTCTAACTAATAAAATCATAACTTCAAATTGAAGCTTATTTCCATGGAAAAAGATCAAACCCTTGAATTTCAAGGCAAAAACATAATCCATGCACCTTAGAGTTCCAATCTTTGAAATTCATGGAGTTTATTCTTCCAATTTCAAGAACTATGAAAGAAAAACAATTTTATGAACATATTTTCATGAATCAATGCCATGCATGTGGAGAGATAAGCTCAAAGTCTACAATTTCTTCCTTAATTATTTGAGAACAACCCTAAACATGTAAGATTTCTTCTTTATTAAATTTAAATCCTCAAAATCAATGATATTTTCCTTCAATCTTGAAAACCCATGCATGAATTGCAAAGTATATAAATAAATCTTCATGAAATCATCCATGCAAGGATCAAACTTTTGGGTTTAAAGTAGAAAATTATGAAATCATACATATATGAGTTCTAAGTCCAACACTTTGAAGATTTCTTATAAAATCATGCAAGAAATGATGTTCTTCAATCTCATAGCTCAAGAAATCTTTTTGAAAACTTTAGAATCCGTGAAATTCATGCAAGAAATTACATGATATAACAAGAATGTCATGAGTTCATGCCATGCATGAAGGAATTCAACTATGTCTTGACTTTCTATGACAAAATATATGCAAGAGACCAAATTACTTCCATGAATTCAACACTATAATACATAAATGTTCATGCATGTGAGCTAATCTTCCATATTCATCATCTATGAGCTCTTGCTTCCGTTAACTCCATAATGTCCTTAAATCCAAAGATATAATGAGTCTAATTCATAAATAAACACTTACCTAGAGCTTGGTCTCTTTCTAGCTCTCTTCTTCTTCTTCTTCAAAATCTTGAGCTCTCTCTCTCTCTAGATGAGTTCTCTCCCTCTCTCTCTATATATGCTAAACACAATGAACCAAAGGAATAAAAACATTCATTCTAAGTGTAGCTTGACTTTTTCACGCCCCATTTCGGAAGACGAATAGGCCCCACAGTATCGGACTTCCGCGGTTCTGAATCTGATCTCACAAGTACAATGTGAAATAGATAATCACCAAAGAGTCCCAATCCGCCAAATTTTTTTGGAAAATCGATTTTGAATCAAAAATGCCAAACATAGACTGCTTTGCCAGATACAGAGTCGCCCCCTAAATATTTTGTTTTGCAGAAATTTAGGAAACCCATGACTCGTGCCAAAGGCCACGTGTCCGTTATCACCAAGATTGTCTCGGCTCGGGAACTTAGGTACTAGAGGGAAAGGTCATGAATGAATTTTAGTACCCCCACTTGCCCGATCAAAGATCGGTCTCTACTAATCATGATATGAATCTTATGTACATTATACGCTCTTGTTCTGGTTTATTAGGCTAGTATTACTATGTGATGCGAACACACATAAGTATAGACTAACTTGCAAGAATTGGAACACTTGATTCATGTTTGTTTTTGAAAAATTGTTTTGAATATGTACCACTTGAAAAAGGGATTGTATATCAACATTGCTCAAATTATTCTAATTCAAGCAATAAGCCTTCATCCACAGGCATTCAAGCAATTTATCATTTAAACACTTAGCCTCATGGCAAGCATGCTAAACATGGCAACAACTACACTCATGTGATATGCTAAAGTGAGTAAAGTCTCACCTAGTACTCCGAGCACAAAAAAGAAATGAGTTAGAAAAAATGCATGATTCCTAACTATGCGAGATAACTAATGCAACACATGCGATATGCAATTAATAGGCTTGGCTACTTAACATGATATGTGAAGCAATTTGATAACATGTGGTCTAAGCACGTATTTAAAGAAGTATTTAAACTAACAATGCAAATTAGAATAATTGGCCGAGCCTCGGTGCATGCAATACAAATGGATGCAAACATAAAGTATGCTAAACAAAACATGATGTCCCTAAACTAACCATCATAAGCTAGTAAATAAAAGGGAGAAAGAAGTGGGGTTAGAAGACATACACATTATTACAACATTGCGCTCTCATGAAGGAGAGTCCGAATGAACTAAGCTAATTAACTAACTAATTAAAGCTAAGCTAATTATTACAAAACAAATGAAATTAGCTAAACTATTTAACTAATTATTACAACACTTGAATTAACTATTCTAGCTAACTAAAATAATTACAAAACGAACTCAAATAACTAGTTAACTAACTAATTAATTACAACACTTTACAAAATTAACTAGCTACAACTAATTAATTACAACAAACATCTAAGCTAAATATTTAAACTTAAACATGCCCGATATGCGTGGAATGCTCATGCACGTGCTTGGTTTTCACCAGAAAAGCCACTGTTTTGCTTCCAGAAGGCCTCTGTTACACAATAGAACACTAACACCTTTGTCCACTTCCAGAATAGCTCTGCTTTACTCAAAAAAACACACTGCTAAATTTTACATCAGTGGCTGGCCTACTAGGAGTGAGGACTTGCCGACCACCAGTGATAGCCGGCTGGCCATCAAAGGTGGCCCGCCAGCCATAGAAGGTGGCCTGCCAGCCACTCCTGCCCAGTTCATCTTGCTGCAACAGAGAACAAATAGAGTATGCACAGGGTATTCTCAAGGGTTTATTTGCACAACTTATCCCTTCTTTCTATGAACAAATCAAAGGAGTAGTAAAGTTGGTCCACAAACCATCAACTCAAGCAATTTCATTGCATGATGGCTTATGAACCAAAGTATGCAATTTCAATAAATGCAACAAAATAAGACTCCAACCTCCTCCCTTTCAGGAATTGATAATGAACCCCAAAGGGATTAAACCATTAAGCATGACATCTAAATCTCATGCTTTAAACAAACAAGTTATTTGAACCACTTTCAAAGCAAAACAAAAGCCAAGAAAGGATGGAGGTTACAGAGGTGATTAAGAGTGATCACAAGTATGAAAAGCCATAAATAAATGCAATCAACTCAAACAAGATGGTGTCTAAGGCCTAGAACACCAAACTCATGAGGACAATTAAACTATAAGCAGGCAAAATAAAGCTTAAATGCAGCTATCAACCAAAAATAGTGCTAAAACAGTCTAAAAATAGTCCTAAAACATGCTCGAATTAAGACAAAAAAAGCTAGATTAATAAGCTAAAACATAGTATAAACTTGGCTAGTAAGCAAGACACAAGGAGGGGAGGCTAACCCCTCCAAATTTGGACTTCAAAACATGATTTTGGCCATTGAAATAATTCTGGAAAATAGTGTTTAAAAACTCAAAAATAAATAGTAAAAGGATGGGAAACACAAGGGAAAAGGCCTCCAAGACAAGGTGCAAAGAAGGGTGAACCACCCCTCAACCTTTATTAGCCTTAAAACCCAAGCTTCAGCCCAAAAATACAGAGTTTTTATAGCCCAAAAATAGTTGGAAAATAGTAAGAATAATAGCAAATAAAACAAAGCAACAAGCAAAGCCTTATACCTCTTGAAGAGAAGACCAATTCTAGGCAACAAATCAAGACAACACACCCTTCAAGAGCTCAAACCAAGCTTAAAAGTACCTCAGCTCAAAGATGAGAAGGCTTGGTTAAGGGTGTATAGGAAAAGGTTAAGGATTTGTAGGCTAAAGTGTAGAAATTTGGAAGAGAGTGAGAGAATTGTAGAAAGAGAGGAAAAATTTTGCTCTAAAATTTTTCTAACCTTAAAACATGAGAGGGAGGCCCTCTATATATAGAAAACATGAATTCTCGTCAAGAACATCCAGCCCTACACGTACGAGCAGATGCAAGCATCTGTGCAAATAGCTGGCATAGCTGTCACAAAATATCTGCAAAAGACACTGGTGGCTGGCCGGCCATCACTGGTGTCCGGCAGGCCACATCAGTGGCCAACAACCAAGAATGACAAGAATGATGGCCGACAGCCCAAAAAGGTGGCAGCAGGCCACCAAGGATTATAGGCTTGAAGAACCAAGGTCTGGTCCAAGAATAAGGCAACAGGGGTGTAGGGTTTGAAAGGCTCAAAGTTGTGGCATTCCGCTGAGGACTTCGAGCACTTGACAAGCATATAGAATCATCATTGGGTGTGCATGCGATGACGTTCAAGTCGTAAGGGTCGTTAAAAATAGGGTGTCTACAGTTGCCCCTCTATGACAAAGCTCGAAGTCATGAAATGACGTGAGTGAATGTCAAAGCCCGAAAATGACCTATTTTGACAAGGCCGTAAGACTTAGGCAAACAAACAAAATGCATACGCAGTTGGTTGAACCCGAGGGTTACCTATGTATCCCGTTACAAGGAATCAAACCAGTGTAGTTCAGGGGCAAAATACAAATGATACAAAATATAACGAAATAATACAAATGATATGCAGTGCAATGCAATAATATAATCAAACCACAAGCAGTGCTAAACCACACAAATACCATAAAATTATGGAGATTCAAAATCGAACTACATTTTATACAGAAAAGAAGTGGGCACAGCCAAACGACGCCTAACACAGGCTAAGTGCCTAGATCCTCAATACTGGCCTCAGCGCAGCATGGATACTTACACATAACAGAACCATGTTTTAACGTGAAAAGGGTGTGAGCACATGCAAGACTATGTTTTTCATAGAAAGAGAAGTGTACAAGCAATTGGGTGATATGATATAATTGAGGAATGATCTGCTGGAGAAAGATAATGATCCTAAATGCTGAATGCAATAAGATAATGTACGCTACTATGGATGCAGTGAATAAGGGGCGCAAGCCAAACTACGCCTTACCTAGAAAAGAAATGGACACAAAACAAACCACGTCTAACACAGAAAATGTGTTGACACCCTAAATACTGGCCTCAGTGCAGCATGGGTACTTACACATGACAGAACCATGTTTCAACGAGGGAAAGGTATGAGCACATGCCGAACTAAGCTTAACATGGAAATGATGCAGGTGATGAAATGGATAATACAGTAAACGCATGCACTAAATTCTATATGCAATACGATAGAGGTGATGTAGTAGATAATAAATGCGATGTAGTAGCTAAGAAGTGAAAGTACCTTAAAGGGGCAACTGGCAATGACTCACCTTATGCTGCTGTGGATCTTCCTCTTCTTCTTGGTTGCGCTTCCAAACCACAGGTACTACTTTTCTTCCTGGCTATGTCCGCAACTTTCCCTATTCTCCAACAGGGTGACAGACTAGGTTGGTTCAATATCTAGAATTGAGGCGCATACACACTACCTCAACCTATAGGGCTTCCATACATATTTCAAGCCGATGATACACCCCTGGGTATTTAAACCAGACTTTAGTCTCGAAAATTCCGAACATTTGCATTCTAGGCCTCACCATTCGAACTCTAGTTTCTACCGTCTCAGTTGATCTCTTAGGAACTCACTACAAACACAGCCAAGTGGCTATACCAAACCACTTGAAGCCGTTCAGGCACGACAAACACCAAAGGAATTGCACCTTTAGAGGATTTAAGATGTCCTAGACCCAGAAGTGCACAAGACAGTGCGATGCGGATGAATGCGCAAGATAGTGCAATGCAGGTGCACAAGATAGTGCGAGTGAGAATGAATGCACAAGACAGTGCGATGCACAAGATAGTACGAAGTAAGTTGAAATGCACAAGATAGTGCGAAGGTGAAATGCACAAGATAGTGCGATGCAGATAAAATGCACAAGATAGTGCGATGCAGAAAAAATGCACAAGATAGTGTGAATGAGGTGCACAAGATAGTACGATGTAAGGTGAAATGCATAAGATAGTGCGAATAAGGTGCACAAGATAGTGTGATATAAGTTGAAATGCACAAGATAGTGCTATGAAGGTGCCCAAGATAGTGCGAAGTAAGTTGAAATGCACAAGATAGTGCTATGCAGGTGCACCAGATAATGCGAAGTAAGTTGACATGCACAAGATAGTGCGAATTAGGTGCACAACATAGTGCGATGTAAGGTGAAATGCACAAGATAGTGCTATGAAGGTGCACAAGATAGTGCAAAGTAAGTTAAAATGCACAAGATAGTGCGATGCAAGGTGAAATACACAAGATAGTGTGAATAAGGTGCCCAAGATAGTGCGATGCAAAGTGAATAGGATAGGGTGATACAAAGTGCACAAAATAGTGCGATGCAAGTGCACGAGACAATGCGATACAAAGTGAAATGCACAAAATAGTGCAATGCAAGTGAGCGGTGCATGGCATGTAGAGGGAAATGAGCAGTACTCAGAGTAATGCGTCATGTACCTTATGAGATGAGTTTAGGGCAACTTGTCATAACTCATTGAAATGCAACACAAAGGTAGGCAACTTGACAAAACTCTGTTCAAGTGTAGAACAAAGTTAAGAGCAAGAGCAACCAATCACGTAGTTTAAAGCAATCAGAGTGTATAACCATGTAGGCATAATCCAAAGCACGTGTATTAATCAGAGGGAATATGGCAATCCCAAGAGAGTCTTGAAATGGTCGGAGACAATTTTCGAAAGCTGAATCATATTAGAATCAACATGGGGGTAAACTAGCATAATCCAGGGAAAAGTGCTCGACAAATGGCTCTGAGCGGACTGAGGGAAAGGTTGGGTTCATGCCCCTTGTTCAGATGATGACCCAATCAGATGCATTGAAAATTGCCCCTAGTGTCTAGTCATTGGCCACCGGTTGGGCATGCCCTTTGTTCGATGGATGGCCCAATCAGATGTACTAAAAATTACCCCTAGTGTCCCGCCACTGGCCACTGTTTTCAACATTATGCAGGCATATGTAAGGGGAATCATCAGATACAGGAACAGTTGCCAACCAACCAGACTCATGCTTCTCTTCTTTCCTGACATGTTGAGAACTTACTCCAATCCCCTCCAAAGCAGTGACGAAGTCCACATATACATTTTACAATGATCATGAATGTAATGCCCCTTGTATGGGCACTTTCAGCTTGTTTATGAATACCACACATGGACTTGTTTTCGAGTTTGCAGCGAACATTCGTGTATGGAATTTTGACCATGCCACTCTGTTGAACTTTGAGCGACAGACATGCTATGGTGACTCGATGAAGAGCGCTTTTAAGTGACATACATGCTATGATGACTCGATAAAGAGCGACATGCTATGGTGACTCGATACAGAACAACATGCTATGGTGACTCGATACAGAACGCAGACTGACACAAACACCAGGCACGACATAACAGAACTTCTAATTGACCCAAAAGTAGAAAAGGACTCAAGGTAACTAATCATTCATAGTGCCCCTAGTACTACTTATGTTTTCTTTAGAAATCAATTTTTGAAAACCCGAGGTTCGATTCCTTTTTTTTACTTAAGATAGAGATTCTACTGATAAGTTCAAGTATTGAGAATTTCTCCACTTCTTGATTCAAGTTAGTTCTTTCTTACCCAACGCAAGTATGTGATATGCACAGCAGTCGGTGTAGCTCATGGATTGACACAAAGCTGACGACGTGATTGGGCAAGATGATCAGGTTGAGATGAATAGGGTGGATATGGTTGAAATCGAACTTCAGGATGAAGTTGCTTATGTATCCTAAGATAGGAATCAGGTAAACGTAGTTCATGGCTGAGGTTCACTCGGGTTTTGACACTCTCCTTTTGCGCTCTAACTTATGCTAAAGTCGCCCCTTTGGGGTTTTCAACCTTGCGAGCTATATTTTTTTGATTTCTCATTTTTCACGCTCTAACTTTTGCCTAGGTCGCCTTTTTGGGTTTTCGGCCTAGCGAGCCTCTCAAGGATAGCGTTACAACACTTGTGGTGAATTTGATCAACAGTCATCCTTGCCTTAACACTGGAACTGGCTTCGCCTTGATTTGAGCTTTGTTCTCCATTCTCTTATGCATGTCTTCTTCTTTTCTTTTGCTTCATTTGCAAAGTTAGTTCTTTTTGCAATGTCATACTTCCTCGCATTGGCTTCCCCGAATTCAAATAGAAGTTCCCTTCCTCACAATTGATTTCATTCCAATGGATGTCCCTTGCTTGGTGATTGGCTTCTTTTTCCTTTTTCTTTTCTCTTCTTTTGTTTCTTTTCTTTTTCTTTTCTTTTTTCTTCTTTTTTCTTTTTTCTTTTTCCTTTCTCTTTCCTTTCTTTCTCTTTGAAATAATGGAAACACTAGGGGAGAAATTCTATGATTTGTGAGGTCTGAAATCCGCCTTGTACTTGTAGGTCTAAAAGCCACCTTGTGTTTACCAACATGATCGCTTATCGGCGAAGAGAATCCCCAGGACAATGTAGAATACCACGCACAATTCTGAACCTATCTTCGCAAGTTTTGCAAAAGAAATAGCTTAATATTTTTGAAACCATGAATGACTTTGCGCTGATAAGTCAGAATTCACCCAAACCATTAAAGGGATCCTTCTCAATACTCGAGCTTATTAACAGAATCTCATTCAAAAAACAATTTCAAAAACAAATTCAAAGCCCTTTTCTATTTTCAAAAGGTCACACATGCATCACTATAGACACAAAAAATGATCAGAAACTTGACTCGCACTTTCTTATAAAGATGAAGACCTGAGGGCATACAAGAGCGACTCAAAGGAAAAGACTCAACTGACGCAACAACGCAAGAAAAGACAAATAAAACAAGACTCACAACAAATATTTACAAGACACAACTCAAAACAAAATAAGCATTTCTGAGACAAAAGGGGGTTTCCCTTCTCCAAGTCCATCTGCAGAATTTCAAAAACAACTTCAAGTAGCCCACGAGAAGGTCCAGACCTTCCTTCAATTCAGCAATACACATCCACACCCAGAAGGATTGATTTCAGACTTTTAAACTGAGTCTCACAGACTAAGCCTCACAATTATGTTGTCCCCACACATCTTCTTGACCGAAACAATTATTGTTTCACACCATGCCCCTAGTTCAGAATTTCCTTCCCCAGTGCTTTCGACAATTCCCCTAGCTGAGATTGAGGTTCATCATTCCAACCATCAGTGCTGGCAACACTACTTTATCAAGCTTGAACTTGCCAAGATCGAGTAAACTTTCCATCCCTTCAAAGATTTTGTTCCTTTTGCTCATATTGGAATTAGAAGATTCAAGAATGAACACAATGGGTTTGAGCTCAGTGGCGGGTATGCTGTGTTGGCTAGGGTAATGGTTGGTTGGTGGAAAGCTGTGTATGGGTGTTATGTTATGGAATGGCAATCTATTGCGGTCAGGGAGAGGGTTATTGTCAACTTTGGGATTGTTAGGTGGAGTGATGACTTTTCTGTAAATCAGGTCTTGAATTTCATGGCGAATACGAAAGCAACGGTCAGTATGGTGACTGTACTATTGGTGGAATTTGCAATATTGGGTAGACTTGTGTTTAGGAGGGAGAGGTCAAGGATTGAGCGGTTTGAGATACCCTTTCTTCATCAGTACCCGCAGTGCATATGTTAGGCTCATATGGAGTTGGGTGAAGGTTCATTTTCGGGAGGAGGAAGCACTAGGTGTAGAAACATTGGCAAATGGGTTGGCGGGTGTTGATCGGGTATTCATGGGCTTGGGACTAGAATTAGGATGGATATTTCTGGTAAAGCATCCCTTTTCATTGCTTGCCCCTTGATTCAAAATGCTCTGACCCTGGGTGACAAAAGTGTCATCCATAGTCTTTGCAACAACTTTAAGCACTTGCTGCTTATTCAACCCTTTGATCTTCAAAGTCTTAATAGCCCACTGAAGTTGTGCATATGGATCAATACTTGTTTCGGCTTTGTTCTTGCCACTTACTTCTACTTAGCCAAGGGTTTGGGTGGCTATATCGAAGCGAGGCCCATTTGTTGTTGATCTATCATCACCCAGACTTGAGATAGTTTCGGGTTGACCCTTTTCAACTACAGCTCGCCCCAAGATTGAGGAGTTTTTTGATGGGATCGAAACCCTAAATGTTAAATCTGCCACCATTTTTTAAAGGTTTTCAATTATTCCCAACATCTCAGCAGTAGTGGGTTCGACCATTTGGCGCTCTTGGCATACCCGAACTAGATTGGGTGCATCCATTATGCACAAATCGGTACTTTCTGGAATGAACACCTCAAGCTTGGGTAAATGGGCCGGGTGATGTATATGCTGGGATTGAAGGTAAATAGCAGTGTATGGATGAGGTTAAGGTGAGGAGGAGGTACTTGGTCATGGATGGGAAGTGGGTTGGTGGTAACATTGGGTTCTTGAGGTAGGGCTATCGTCTAGTTGTCAATGAGATTCTGAACCTCATGATGAAGACGGTAGCAACGATCGGTACCATGACCACACTACTGATAATACACACAGTATTTTGTGGGATTATGTCTAGCAGGGAGTGGGTCAGGAAGAGGTTGGGGATCGAGGGGATTGAGATACCCTCTTTCCGTCAAGATTTTTAGTGCGCTGGTTAGGCTCATATAGAGGGGTGAAAATTTTGCCTTGAGCTCGGGTTAGGCTGGCCATTTGTGGGCTTGGATTGGCAAACGGGTCGGCAATTTTGGGAGTGACAACAACGGTATTGATTTCAGTGGGTTTGGGAATAGCATTGGTACTCCCAGAAAACACCCTCCTTGTTGGTTCACTTGTTCTGGGAATAATCCCTCTGTTAAATGCACTATTCATGCAAAGTTTTGAAAGTGAATAGTGGAGCAACTATTAACTTTTGTAGCATATCAGGCTCAAGATTCTGCACTACTATCAACACTTGGTCCCTCTCAGAAGATCGATCTGTCATTTGTACAGCCTTTGCTCTCCATCTTGCAACAAATTCCACAAAAGGTTCTCCAGGATTTTGGTGGGTTGCTTCAAGCTCTTGAATGGTCATTTTAAGTTGGGTATTGTAAGAGTATTGATTGACAAACGCCTCAGCCAACTCTTCCCAATTCTACTTCACTTTATCCTCCAACTTGGCATACCAAGTGGCTGTTATGCTCGACGGGGTTCTTCCATACATAGAGAGTTTTTGAGGCTTAGTCAGACCCATCGGTTTTAGGACGTCCAAGAAAAGGCGGATATGTACATAGGATCTCCAGACCCGTTGAAACGGTTAATGTATGGCTTTTTGAATCTGTCTGGGAGTCTTACGGCAGCCTCGGTGTACATATCCTCAATGTCGGGAATGGACTTAATTCCCTATGCCTTTTTGAATTGCTTCTCAAGATTAGCAATTTTTACCAAGGTCGGGTCGAGGTCATTAATATCAAGGGAATAAAGCCCCTCATTAGGCTGCACCAAGGGTCTAAAAACTCGAGCTTGAGCCAATCCTTCTTGAGGATCCGGGTCATGCAAATCTTCAGCTGGCGGAGGTGGGTCAAAGTTCGGCTGGGGGCCCAAGACTGGATGTGTAATAGATGCCCCAGATAGGCGTTGCATTTCAGCATTGGTCCCATCTTGTATGGTAATTCCCTGGTTTAACGCTGCTATCATGGCCACAACTTCTTCTAGACTCTATGTCATCACGAGTCTGCTGAGTTGGCAATCGAGGAAATGGATAGGTGTAAGGTGAGAGCTGATTGACAAGGATTTCGACCTGGTTATACTTGATGTATCTGAGCTGGATTAGTCTAAATGGGTTTGATTGGATTGGTTTTTTAGAATGGGTCTTTCGGTAGTGGATGGATGCCGACCTTTTGGGGGTCAGATGGACTGGACATTTGCCTAATAGGTTTTTTCTAGGATTTGATGGATTGTGATGGAAGGATTTTCAGGTTGGATTGGGCTTGGCCTTTGCTAAGTTAGTTACTGCTCTTTCTTTGGCTCGAACAAACCTGGCATTTAAAAACAAAATGCTCCATTAGATCGGGATACCGGGTGTGTTGGTCAAAACAAAGCAAGATACAATTTTGGCCCCGATTCTGGTTTTATTGAAAATTCACCCATATCAAACACAAACCCCAAGATTTCGACCCAAATCTGATTCTGATATGATCCTCTAGTTTGAAAGAAACCGCCTCAAGATTAAGACTCTCTCGGGATTGCATCACACATTTCCAAAGATTTCATATTTTGCACAAAAGCATTCAAAACACCCCTATGAGAGGTTTAGGGTTTCCCTGTCCTAGCTTTGGAGTGATCTACGACTTTACTACTCAAACAAACGGTATCACATCATCCTGCATATGGGAGAGTATCCTGTCCTAAGTTGGAACAGTCTCTATGGCTTTACTATATGTAGCTAGGCCAAATGGTCAAAAAAAGGTGCCTCGGCAAGACTACCAAATATACCTCTCACACAGAACACTGAAAAGTGAAATGAAGATCAAGCGATACAGCGGTAGTCTAGATCCAAGGGTTGTGTTCCCATCATGGTAGAGCCCGTGACCGGTCTGCCTTTTGGCAAGCTTTTAGGCAAGCCTCCGGCAAATCGTCCAAGAATAGCAGATGGCAAACACAATGATTTAAACACACCAATGCAAATGCAATGCAAAGAAATATATAAGTGTAGATAAAATGTCACATCATAAAGTTCAAATCAAGTTCTCTAATTTCCCCAGCATAGTCGCCGAAAACTGTAGCTCACTTTTTCGCGCCCCATTTCGGAAGACGAATAGGCCCTATAGCATTGGACTCCCGAGATTCTGCATCTGATCTCATAAGTGCAATGTGAAATAAATAATCACCAAGGAGTCCCAATCTAGCAAATCTTTTTGGAAAATCGATTTTGAATCAAAAATGCCAAAAATGGACTTCTTTGCCAGATAGAGAGTCGCCATCTAAATATTTTGTTTTGGAAAACTTTAGGAAACCCATGACTCGTGCCAAAGGCCACATGTTCGTCATCACCGAGATTGTCTTGGCTTGGGAACTTAAGTACGAGAGGGAAAGGTCATGAATGAATTTGAGCACCCCCGTTCACCCGATCAAAGATCGGCCTCTACTAATTATGATATGAATTTTATGTACATTATATGCTCTTGTTCTAGTTTATTAGGCTAGCATTACTATATGATGCGCACACACACAAGTATAGACTAATTTGCAAGAATTGGAACACTTGATTCATGTTTGTTTTTGGAAAATTATTTCGAATATGTACCATTTGAAAAACGATCGCATGTGAACATTGCTCAAATTATTGCAATTCAAGCAATAAGCTTTCATCCACAGACATTCAAGCAATTTATCATTTAAGCACTTAGCCTCATGGCAAGCATGCTAAACATGGCAACATCTAAGCTCATGCGATATACTAAAGCGAGTAAAGGCTCACCTAGTACTCCAAGCCAAAAAAATAAATGAGTTAGAAAAAAATGCATGATTCCTAACTATACGAGATGACTAATGCAACACATGCGATATGCAATTACTAGGCTCGGCTACTTAACATGATATGTGAAGCAATTTGATAACATGCGGTCTAAGCACGTATTCAAAGAAGTATTTAAACTAACAATGCAAGTTAGAATGATGGATCGAGCCTCGGTGCATGCAATACAAATGGATACAAATATGAAATATGCTAAACAAAACGTGATCTCCCTAAACTAACCATCATAAGCTAGTAAATAAAAGGGAGAAAGACGTGGGGTTAGAAAACATACACATTATTACAACATTGCACTCTCACGAAGGAGAGTCCAAATGAACTAAGCTAATTACCTAACTAATTAAAGCTAAGCTAATTATTACAAAACAAATGAAATTAGCTAAACTATTTAACTAATTAATACAACACTTGAATTAACTATTCTAGCTAACTAAAATAATTACTGTGGGGGCCGAATATTGGGAGTTGTAAACAGGCCGAATGATGGGACCTGGAAAGTAAAATATTTACATCGTATTCGGCCCCGTCTTATACATTTGAATCTTGACTTATTCGGCCAAATAGCCGGTTGAGTAAGGGGTCGAGTGGAGAGGTTTGCAGCAAAAGGAGCCGAGTAAATAGTTATACAGCGAATCGAAAGTGGGCCTAGCCCCGAGGCCCAAGAAAGAAAAGATATAAATAGAAGAACATCAGCCAGGAAGAGGTATGTAAGAACTAGTATGCTTAACTTAAAATACAAGCAATTAAGAGAGTATACACTGACTTATCCGTCCGAGTGCTAATTCCGACACCCCCGACCGGAGTGTTCATTCCTTTTCAGGTGACTAGCTGAGGATCACGAGCGTCCCCCAGGATCAGAAGAGTATTTCCAAACCACTTCTCCACAATTGGCGCCGTCTGTGGGAATACTCAAATACATCCATGTCGGGCGTAACGGAAGACCCTCCGATAGTCGTTGACGAAACCACACAGAGAGATGACCTCACTCCACCAAACATGCTTAGACCGGAGACTGTCGCCGCAAGACGCGCCTTGAACTTCGCCTCACCCTCGATTTCAGCGCCTGAGACAATGCAGGTGATCATGGAACAAGCAAAGCAAAATGAACAGAGGTTGGAAAACATGATCGCTAAGAACGAACGTCTTCGTCAGGATTTGGCCTTGAAAGTGGCGAAGCCCAAACAAGCTGTACGCCAAGATCCGGAACGACCTCTGAGGGCAGGTGGTCGACGACCTCGAGCCCGACAACAAGACACTGATAGTGACTCCGACTCATTATCCCCGGAGCCCAAGAAGAAGGGACGACCCGAAACTACCAGTTCTTCTGAAGAGAGTCCACGTATAAGGCATAAGCAGAAAAGAAACAGTTCAGATGAAGAAGACCAGCACGATCCCTTTGTATGACGGATTGCAAGGGCAGTGCTACCCAAGAAATTCAAAGCACCGTCATTCACCTTGTACGACGGTAAATCAGACCCCACCGATCACATCCTCCATTACAAGCAAGCCATGACACTGCATGCAGACGACAAGGCTCTCATGTGCAGAATATTTCTGAGTAGTCTGGGACCACTAGCTGTCAGGTGGTATTATAAACTGGAGCCGGCTTCGATCAAGATCTTTCACCAACTCCAAAAATCCTTCAGGGCAAGGTTTATCACTAATGAGGTCCAGCCAAAGCAAGCCGATTCCCTCTGGGCAATGCAGATTCAACCGGGGGAAACCCTTCGTGCTTATTCGGCGCAATATTGGGAATGTTTTAATCTGGTGGACGATGCTTGCAATGACTCCATGGCCATCACCGCCTTCAAGATGGGATTACATCCCGACAGTGCCCTCCGCAGCTCTTTGACCAGACGGCTCCCCAAAACAGTATGGTCGTTAGTGAAGAAGGTTAAGGAATACTGCAAAGTGGAGGATGACGCCTTGCGGGTTAAAGCCGGAAATGTGGCTAATAAGAAGGCCCCTTCTGAAATTGCTCAGCCGATAAATTCTGTACCACCTCAGAGCCCTGCACCATGGCATCGGGCTAAACGAGACAAGAGACGGGATTCTTACCGATCAAGCGACCGATGCCCCCACCGAGCAAATGAACAAATGCAAGTCGATGGAAGGCGCACAAGGCGTGCCGACAAGAAATACATGGATTTATCAGAGCTGATCAGCGTGATCATGTCCAAAGTCCAACACCTTCCGTTCTTCAAATGACCGTCCAAAATGGTGGGACCTCCCGAAACGAGAAAACGGGATAGGTGGTGCGAATATCACAAGGATCATGGCCATGATACTGAGAGTTGTTACGCATTGAAGGATTACCTGGGGGAACTGGTACAAGATGGTCGGCTACAACAGTACGTCCAAAAAGGCAACTCAACCAAAGCAATAGCCTTACGACAGGATTCACCACTGCTCGGCGTGATCCACATGATTTACCGCCTGCCAATGTCATCCACGGTGCATACGATTCAGTCGAATCCTGACCCTCAAAATCAACTCACTCCAACTAAATGGCCCCATGAAGTTGCGAGCATTGCTTTCGATGATTCAGATTTGGCCGGAGTGACACTTCCACACATAGATCCCTTGGTAATCGAGTTACGCATAAACTGATTCACCGTTGAGCACGTACTCATTGACCCGGGGAGCACATCGGAAGTTATGTATTACAAGACTTTCACCAAACTCGACTTCTCCGAATCGGATCTTTCTCCAGCTCCTTACCCATTATTCAGCTTCAACGCGAATCCAGAATACCCGTTGCGGAAGATCACACTACCCGTTCGAGAGGGCTCTCGAACAGTGGATGTGGAATTCTTGGTCGTCAAGCTGCCATCGCCGTACAATCTCATCATGGGGCGAACTTGGTTGCATATTATGTAGGCCATGCCCAGCACCTATAATCAGCTGCTACGCTTCCCGACAGAACGCGGCATTGAGCAAATCCGTGACTCCCAGAAATCGGCACAAGCATATTATCTCTTTGCTGGAAAGACGCCAAAAGAGTTGCAAGTGAATTCAATTAGGTGCCGGATTGAGAGAGCCTCGACGATGTTGGGTGGCTCCCAAGTGAAAAGGCCACGGAAGCCCTAGATCGAGTTGAGATTGACGGCAACCCAGACAGGTTCTTCATGGTCGGCGCCTCCCTGAATCAAGCCGACAGGCAGTAGCTAATTTCCTTCCTGCTCGGCAACCTTGATGTATTTGCGTGGACTCCATATGAGATGCCAGGTGTAGATCCGTCAGTTTCGCAGCACCGTTTGAATGTTGACCCTAAATGCAAGCCATTATTCAAAAAAGCCGGCGGTCAGCCGCAGAGCACACTGCTATCGTTGTTGAGGAGGTTGACAGCTTGCTTGACGGCGGGGAATTAGGGAAGTGACCTACCCTACATGGCTCTCTAATACTGTGGTTGTGAAGAAGAAAAATGGGAATTGGCGAGTGTGCGTTGATTTCATGGACCTAAACAAAACCTGCCCGAAGGATTGTTTTCCCCTACCCAGAATTGACCAACTTGTAGATGCGACGGCACGCCATCAACGTATGAGCTTCCTCAATGTTTACAGAGGCTACCACCAAATCGCCATGCATCCGGAGGACCAAGACAAAACTACATTCCTCACCCCAAGAGGAACCTACTGCTATAAGGTTATGCCTTTTGGGCTGAAGAATGCAGGGGCAACTTACCAAAGACTGGTCACTGCCATGTTCAAGGAGCAACTCGGCCAGACTATGGAAGTGTACATTGATGACATGGCGGTCAAGTCGAAACAAGAGCAAACTCATCTAGCCGATCTGGAAGAGACATTCGGCATTTTATGCAAATACAAAATGAAGCTGAACGCTTCCAAATGTGCGTTTGGGATCGGCTCTGGCAAATTCTTGGGTTACATTGTCAACCACTGAGGAATCGAAGCCAACCCGAGGCAAATCATAGCAATCTTGGAGCTCGGCTCCCCTCGTTCAGTGAAAGAGGTTCAAAAGTTGATGGGGATGGCCGCCGCACTTAACAGGTTCATCAGTCGGTCCACAGATCGCTGCTGACAATTCTTTCATACACTACGGCAGGGCAAGGCTTTCGAATGGTCCCCCGAGTGCGAAGCCGCTTTCAACGGCCTTAAGACCTACCTTCGCTCAGTACCACTCTTGACAACACCTTCGGCAGGTGACCCGCTCATTTTGTATCTGGCAGTTTCTGACCGGGCCGTCAGCGCCGTACTGATAAAGGAATAGCTGGGGGAGTAGCGGCCAGTGTATTATGTGGGCAAGGCAATGGTTGACGCCGAAACACGCTACCTTCCGCTGGAAAAACTCATCCTAGCCCTAGTCATGGCGGCAAGAAAACTGATGCATTACTTCCAGGGGCATAGCATCGGGGTGCTAACAGATTATCCCTTCCGATTAGTACTGTGTTTCAAAGTGGACTCTTGAACTCGGCCAGTACGATATTTAGTTTCTACCTAGAACCTCAATCAAGGGACAAGTGCTTGCCGACTTTGTTGCCAATTCACTGGGGGTCTTGCCAACTTCAAGTTTGATGAAATTCGACCGAAGCCGAACTGGAGAATTTATGTTAGGGACATTTGGCAGTTGTACTGTGATGGATCATCCAATCAGCGGGGCAGTGGAGCCGGAGTTGTAATCATGGCTCCCGACGGCGCAATAATCGAGCAGGCTGTCAAGCTCGGCTTCGAAGCATCAAATAACGAAGCCGAATACGAAGCCCTTCTAACCGGTTTGCGGAATGCACACCTTCTGGGTGCTCGGCGTTTGCTTGTATTTTGCGGGTCAAAACTAGTGATCAATCAGCTAAAGGGGGAGTACGTGGCAAGAAACGACCGTATGGCGGCTTACATGAAAACGGCTAACTCCTTGCTGGCAAAATTTGACCATCATGAATTGAATCAGATAACACATGATTAGAACACACATGCAGATGCCCTGGCTTGCCTAGCCTCCGCCATTAACTCAGAGATTAAATGGACCATCGAAGTAGGTTTCATCTCGGAGCCGAGCATTGGGTCTTCGGAGGAAGTCCAGGTCAATGTCATAGAATCTGGACCGAGTTGGATGGATCCCATTGCTGCATTCCTGTCTTCCGAACAGCTCCCAGAGGATAAGAAAGAAGCGCACAAGCTGCGAAACAAAGCCCTGCGATACTACTTGGATCCGCAAGGAAAGCTTTATAAAAAATCCCTTGCTGGCCCATATTTGGAATGCGTACATCCGGACAAAGTCGAAGAGCTTCTGACTGAAATACATGAAGGCAGTTGTAGCGCCCATTCTGGCGGGCGCTCTTTGGCTCATCGAGCCATGACACAGGGATATTACTGGCCGACAATGAGAGCCGATGCCGAATGTTACGTGAAAAAGTGTGAATAGTGCCAGAAGTTCTCTCCTTTGACCCACCTGCCTGCTGAAGAGCTAAGCTCCATAACCAGTCCTTGGTCGTTCGCCCAATGGGGACTTGACATCGTCGGACCACTGCCTCGTGCCCCGGGTAACAAGCAATTTTTAATTGTCGCGGCAGATTATTTTACAAAATGGGTAAAAGCAGAGGCACTAACGCACATCCGAGATATCGACGTGAAGTGTTTCGTTTGGAGAAATATCATAACACGATTCAGCATTCCAAGAGCACTTATCTCAGACAACGGCACCCAGTTCGATTGTGGTGTCTACCGAGAGTTGTGCAGCAAGTATGGTATCCGCCCTTACTTTTCCACACCGGCTTATCCACAAAGCAATGGTCAAGTTGAAGCCTCTAACAAATGCATCTTGGACGGCATCAAGAAGAGGCTGGAGAAAGCTAAAGGCAAATGGGTTGAAGAATTGCCGAGTATGTTGTGGGCTCATCGAACTACGCCGAGGCGATCTACTGGGGAAACGCCGTTTGCTCTATGCTTTGGAACCCAGGCAATCATACCCCTGGAGATCGGCCTCCCAACCTTGAAATCGACAATTTTTGATATGGGCCAAAATGACATGATACTAGCCTTAGATTTGATTCTGATTGAAGAGCGAAGAGAGTGTGCCTTTGCATCCATGGCACGGTATCAACAGCAGCTTGCTAAGTCGTATAATCAACGTGTTCAGTTGCGCCGCTATACACCAGGAGAGTTGGTCCTGAAGAAAGTACTCCCAGCTGCCAAGAAACCGGATGATGGAAAATTGGGTCCTAACTGGGACGGCCCCTATCAGGTCGATTCGATCGCGAGAGTAGGGGCGTATCAGCTCAAAGACATGTCTAGAATGAGTCTGCCACGGCCTTGGAATTCAACGCATTTACGTAAATTCTATCATTGACACGACTTTGTGGGGCTTGATACTTGCACATATTTCACTTTGTAATGCAAAGTTTCTCATTTCTTCATCGCACAATTCAATTCACAAGTCTCCGGATTTGGAGCCCCATCGGTGCATGACACCTTTGGGCTGATTAAGCCTCCGGATTCGAAGCGCCCTTCGTGGATATCACGATTAGCCGATACAAGTCTCCGGATTCGGAGCCCCATCGGTGTATGACACCTTTGGGCCGATTAAGCCTCCGGATTTGGAGCGCCCTTCGTGGATATCACGATTGGCCAATACAAGTCTCCGGATTCGGAGCTCCATCGGTGCATGACACCTTTGGGCCGATTAAGCCTCCAGATTCGAAGCGCCCTTTGTGGATATCACGATTGGCTGATACAAGTCTTCGGATTCGGTGCCCCATCGGTGCATGACACCTTTGGGCCGATTAAGCCTTCGGATTCGAAGCGCCCTTCGTGGATATCACGATTGGCCGATACAAGTCTTCGGATTTGGAGCCCCATCGGTGCATGACACCTTTGGGCCGATTAAGCTTTTGGATTCGGAGCGCCCTTCGTGGATATCACGATTGGCCGATACAAGTCTCCGGATTCGGAGCCCCATCGATGCATGACACCTTTGGGCCGATTAAGCCTCCGGATTCGGAGCGCCCTTTGTGGATATCACGATGGGCCCATACAAGTCTCCGGATTCGGAGCCCCATCGGTGCATGACACCTTTGGGCCGATTAAGCCTCTGGATTCGAAGCGCCCTTCGTGGATATCACGATGGGGCCATACAAGTCTCCAGATTCGGAGCCCCATTGGTGCATGACACCTTTGGGCCGATTAAGCCTCCGGATTCGGAGCGCCCTTCGTGGATATCACGATGGGCCCATACAAGTCTCCGGATTCGGAGCCCCATCGGTGCATGACACCTTTGAGCCGATTAAGCCTCCGAACTCGGAGCCACAGCTGTGCATAACACGTATTCGGCCGAATAAGAAGTCGGAGCCTTAAATATTCAAATATTCAAAGTGAAATGCTTCGTTAAGTTAAGCTGGCAGAAACCGTATACGCGTCAAAATGAAATGCTTAATTAAGTCTCCGAATTAAAACGGCGTAAGCAAATTAAAACATACAAACATTCAAAATGACACGCAAACATTTAAAACGAAATATTTTATTGAATTAACCGAAAAATACATTCAGCTCAATACATTGGAGCGTTTACAATACGTTTAGTTCTATTCGGCGTCGCCCTCGTCATCGCTCTTTTCAATTTCGAAAGCGTCAAAAGAAAAGTGCTGACGTTGATATAATGGCGACGCTGATTCAATTCCTGCTCCTTGGAGTGCCTCTGAGGCTTGGAGAGCCTTAATCTATCCATGTCTAAAGCCCCAGTTCTCGCATCGGCAGACCTCCTCCGTGAGTTTCTCTTTGGTCTTATCTATCCTGACTTTCCGCCCGTCGTGGAAGCCTTTTTCATAACCCATGGTCCTTGCATTTTCTACGGCAAACATGCTTGTCATATCTCAATCAGCAATCGCATGACTTAACAGTCGTTGGGTCACCCTCTCCTCCACGACCGGGTTAGATTGACCTGCCGCACGCGACTCGGCGGTTTGAGCCTTCCTAAGCTCCCTAAGCTCACGCTCGGCATTCTCCGCGCAAGCCTCCAAATTTCGAATTCGTTCGTCCTTCTTTTCTATCTCCCTCCACGCGGCGCGCAGACGCATGTCAACTTCATAGGCGGTGTACAGCCCTCTCACCGCTCCGTGGATGCCCTCTCGAAATACTTCGAAATCCTGTCGAGTTCGGTCGACTGTACAGCCCTCTCACCGACCATCGACTGCTGGACTTTCGGTGGAAAAATCTGTCAAGCGAACTCGATTGCTACACCTGGGTCATTGACAATGGAGTCTGCCTCCGTCATCGGTTTATTCCCCACAAAAATCGCAAAACTCAACGGTCGCGGCGTCACGTCGGCCTCACTTCTCGGTCGCAGTCGTGGGGAGCTTCCCCGTTGCTGTTTCTCTTACGGGTGATCTGCTTCGACGACTTAGAGGCTGACATTTTTCCTGTTCCTTGGGCGTCCTACCTCTCGTACGTGTAGGCTCGCTGCTGCGATACATTGCAGTGTTAAGCTTAGCCAATGTTCGCCCTTTTCATCTGCTGTTGAAGAACAGTCTATTTGACATCCGTGTTAATCTGTCCTTTTGCAACAAACTGGTTTCAATCAAGTATAAACACAATAAGTGGAATTATGGGCGCGAAGAACCCACCCCATTTATCCTCAACACATGCAGCGCCCCCGAGGCGGTCTCATTAATTACTGACGGCTGGACATAGAGCCAATCGATTTGGCCGTAACCAATCCATGAGCTAACAATATTCAGCTTTTGGAAATCATGCACTGGCTGGGGCAAGGGTAGATTTATTAATTTGATCGGCCAAATATCTAAGCCCAACGCCGATCAATTTATGCTGCAGCCACTCCATAAGCTAACAGTATTCGGCTTCTGGAAATCATGCACTGGTTGGGGCAAGGGCAGATTTATTAATCTGATCGGCCAAATATCTAAGCCCGACACCGATCGATTTATGCCGCAGCCACTCCATGAGCTAACAGTATTCGGCTTCTGAAAATCATGCACTGGCTGGGGCAAGGGAAGATTTATTAATCTGATCGGCTATCCGTCGATGGTAAATTAGTCGACTGGGCGAAGTGCCGATCGATCGGTGCCGCAGCCACTCCATGAACTCATGGTTTTCGGCCTTTGGAGTTCACAAAATGGCTGGGGCAAGGGCAGATTTATCAATCTGATCAGCCAAACATCTAAGCCCCATGCCGATCGATTTATGCCCCAGCCACTCCGTGAGCTAACAGTATTTGGCTTTTGGAGCTCATGCACTGGCTGGGGCAAGGGCAGATTTATTAATCTGATCGGCTATTCGACGAGGGTAAATTACTAAACTGCCTAGCTATCTAATTGGCAAGTGTACGCGAATGTTTTATCCAAAGTACAAAGGAAATTAAGCAAAAACTGTACAAAGGAGATTTAATAGCAAAGTACATTCATCAATAGCAAAATTAAGCACAAATAATAGCAAGGAACAAAGAAAATTTTCATTAGTAAATTGGGCACAAACTGTAGCCATTTTACATGTGAAAACTACTAAACAAAAAGCTACAAGTTCGCATGAAAATGCCTAGCAAAAACCTTAAACTGTAGCAATACATAAAAACTACTAAACAAAAAGCTGTAACAAAAAATGTCGCCCTAATTAATTCTCGGAGTCAAACTCCAGCGGCTCAACATCCACTTGCTCGTATGGAATCGGCATAGCCAATGTCACATCAGCAGCAGCAAGGGCTTTGAGCCAGCCGTGTTTGAATTCCCGATTTTCAAATTTTGGGACTTCTTCTACATAATTTTCGAGAGCGGCGCTTTGCCCAGCCTCATACGCTTTGGAAGCCTTGGAGTCGGCTTCTTCCTTCGCCGCCTTCAATCCTTCCAATTCAACCTCCAGTTTGGATATCGCCTCTTGGGCTAACTTGAGCGCGTCTTCGCTCGCGTCTGCCCTCTTCTTGGTGGCCAATCTCAGCTGGTCCGCGTTTCGCGCCCTCTCTATCTTGGCCTTGGCCCTCGCGGCTTCCATTTTTGCCCTCGCTGCTTCGAAATCGGCCCTGCTCCTCTGGCCCTCTACTTCCGATTGTAAACGTCCGAGTCATTCGACGGTGTCATGCTGGCGACAGCCTATCTCGGCTATTCTCCCAACCGTCTGCAAAACAGGAAATTAAAACCAACACAATATTTGCATAAAAGGGAAAGACAAGGTCAAGGTATATACCAGAAGAGCCGATTGAGCAGCTAACGCTATCGCCAGTAGATCCGGCTCCGCTCGGAAAGCCGCCTTGTCAGCCGGCAATGAGACGGACGTAGCTATGCTCAACACCACGGCTGGGCCTTTAATAGCCGACGCATCAGAAGAGATCGGCATGTTTTTTTATTTTTGGTTGAATGACAAAGGGCACAATCACATTCGACTCCTCTAAACGCGGCCGTTTGTCAGCACGGTTTTCTTCAGAGCCGGCCGCGACCTCGGCAGGACGCTTTTCCGTCTGCTCAGCCTCTTCATTGGTTTGCACAACCGCCTCGGACTCGGCACTTCGAGTTTGAGCCGTTTCCTCCTCGATAACAGGCAGGGAGGGCTGATTTTCGACAGCAGGAGGCACTTCAGATCGAATGGCCTCTGCTCTTCGCCGCGCGGCCATTCTTTCCGCGTTTCTCTTTTTGGCGAGCTGTGTGAGGCTTAACCCAGCCATGTCTTCAAGATATGCGCTGGGTAGGTCCTCTAGACCGATAAAGATGTCATCAAACAGAAGATCCCCTCAGCCCGAAGTAGATGGAGGATTGGCTGAATTGAGGTCGGCTTCCTCAAAGGCCAACTTCAAAGCCTCGTCTACTTCGGCTTCCAACTCGTCTGACTCAGTGGCCTCAACTACTTCCACCCGCTCCGAATCGGACCCTCGAAACCAACTTGTCGCAAGTTTTTGAAGTCGGTCAAAATAAGAGCCGTAAGAAACTTTTCACCCTTCAGAATTGGGATGTTTTCTACCGCCGAAAATGTCGTATATGTCGGCTCGTACCGAAGGAGAATGTGAGCCGCCCTCCCTTGTTTCTGAAGACTCGGATGGCCGAAATACTTGAGCGCGACTTTAATTTCCGAAAGAACGGCGTCGTCGGTTGAAGTCAAGACTTTCTTCAAATCGTTTCCTACACAAGCAAAACCATGAGATCTCAAAAATTAAGCTTTATAAATGTAAGAAAAATAAATGCAAAAAGCTATACGGCCACTTGGTTCGCCCCTCCATCTGGGGATAGGATCAAGGCGATCCTCTCCTTCCCCGAATTCCCAGTTGCCACGGACAACGACCATAACATCATCGACTCGCTTCCCAGAACTGGAAAGCATAGTCACTTATTGGTGGTTGGTGTCCTTGGCCCTAAGGAAATAATGTCCATGCCGACCAGAAGACTTGGCCAAGGCATAACAATGCCGAACAGCAGAAATGTCGAGGTTAATCCTAAGGTGACGGTTTAGCTCTATAATCCCCATTACGATTCTAAAAAAGTTGACGTTGGGTTGGGAGGGGATTAGATCCCAATGGCGAAGGACAACTCTAAGAAATGGGTGAAACGGGAAACGGACTCCGCCCTCAGTAATTGATAAGAGGCGGAAGACAATTGTGTTTTCATCAACCCTCTCCATATCGAGGGTGCCGTCTGTCACAAGCAATAGACGGACGTCATCAGGGATTGAAAAATGGCGTCGAAAGCTAGAGATTCGGTCCGCAGAGAGGAGGTCTTTCAGATGCTTTGCCATTTCGGTCAGCCTATAGAAGCGTACAAAACTAAAGGCAAAGTAGGAAAAAGGATTCAAAGCAGAGAAGAAGAGAACTTACAAGAGACGGAGAGGTCAGTGAAGGATGAATGGAAGTTGCAGAGTTGAGTCGGAAGGCAGTCCAAAAACTATCATCCAAAAATACGTGTTTGAAAAGACGACAAGATTTTAAATCATAATAAATGGAAGCGTACGAAGGGGCGGGAAGTTGAAATGATAACCGAGAGGCGTGTGCTCTGACATCTGCGTTGGAAGGAGGTCCGTCGCCGAATTTCGGTTCTGACTCTTCGAGTTCGAAACCAAACACCCCAGCTAATTGTCGTTAGTGGAGTGCTTGGGGGGGCAATTGTGGGGGCCGAATATTGGGAGTCGTAAACAGACCGAATGATGGGACCTAGAAAGTAAAATATTTACATCGTATTCGGCCCTGTCTTATACATTTGAATCCTGACTTATTCGGCCAAATAGCCGGTTAAGTAAGGGGTCGAGTGGAGAGGTTTGCAGCAAAAAGAGCCGAGTAAATAGTTATACGGCGAATCGAAAGTGGGCCTAGCCCCGAGGCCCAAGAAAAAAAGATATAAATAGAAGAACATCAATCAGGAAGAGGTATGTGAGAACTAGTATGCTTAATTTAAAATACAAGCAATTAAGAGAGTATACACTGACTTATCCGTCGGAGTGCTAATTCCGGCACCCCCGACCGGAGTGTTCATTCCTTTTCAGGTGACTAGCTGAGGATCACGAGCGTCCCACAGGATCAGAAGAGTATTTCCAAACCACTTCTCCACAATTACAAAACGAAATCGAATAACTAGTTAACTAACTAATTAATTACAACACTTTACAAAATTAACTAGCTACAACTAATTAATTACAACAAACATCTAAGCTAAATATTTAAACTCAATCATGCCCGATATGCGAGGAATGCTCATGCACATGCTCGGTTTCCATCCGAAAAGCCACTGTTTTGCTTCCAAAAGGCCTCTGTTACACAATAGAACACTAACACCTTTATCCACTTCCAAAATAGTTTTGCTCTGCTCAAAAAACACACTACTGAATTTTGCATCAGTGGCCGGCTGGCCAGGAGTGAAGACCTGCCGGCCACCAGTGATAGCCGGCCGGCCATCAAAGGTGGCATGCCAACCACTGCTGCCCAGCTCATCTTGCTGCAATAGAGAACAAATAGAGCATGCACAGGGTATTCTCAAGGGTTTGTTTACATAACTCACTCCTCATTTTCATGAACAAATCAAAGGAGTAGTAAAGTTGGTCCACAAACCATCAACTCAAGCAATTTCATTGCATGATGGCTTATGAACCAAAGTATACAATTTCAATAAATACAACAAAATAAGACTCTAACCTCCTCCTTTTCAAGAATTGATCAAGGGAAATGGTGACCTTGGAAACTTGAACCATTTCATCACTAATGAGTATGAAATGCCTCAAGCTTCCATGTGTTAAATTAACGTCCGATTGAACGCAACACTTTTTATTATCTTACACCATTTTAGTCCCATTTTAATTACTTCATTTTAGATTACCATCCATTCTTTAATTCATTGAGTCCAATGGTGAGTTTAAGTCCTTTAATGGAAAGAGGGCTCAAACCAAGTGTTGTCTTAGGCATGAAAGAGACATCATACCGTTGGTAATGAACCTCAAAGGGATTAAACCATTAAGCATGACATCTCAATCTCATGCTTTAAACAAACAAGTTGTTTAAACCACTTTCAAAGAAAAAAAAAAGCCAAGAAAGGAGGGAGGTTGCAGGGGTGATTAAGAGTGATCACAAGTATGGAAAGCCATAAATAAATGCAATCAACTCAAACAAGATGGTGTCTAAGGCCTAGAACACCAAACTCATGAGGACAATTAAACTATAAGCAGGCAAAATAAAGCTTAAATGCAGCTATCAACCAAAAATGGTGCTAAAACAGTCTAAAAATAGTCCTAAAACATGCTCGAATTAAGACAAAAAAAGCTAGATTAATAAGCTAAAACATAGTATAAGCTTGGCTAGTAAGCAAGACACAAGGAGGGGAGGCTAACCCCTCCAAATTTGGACTTCAAAACATGATTTTGGCCATTGAAATAACTCTGAAAAATAGTGTTTAAAAACTCAAAAATAAATAGTAAAAGGATGGGAAACACAAGGGAAAAGGCCTCTAAGACAAGGTGCAAAGAAGGGTGAACCACCCCTCAACCTTTATTGGCCTTAAAACCCAAGCTTCAGCCAAAAAATACAGAGTTTTCATAGCCTAAAAACAGTTGGAAAATAGTAAGAATAATAGCAAATAAAACAAAGCAACAAGCAAAGCCTTATACCTCTTGAAGAGAAGACCAATTCTAGGCAACAAATCAAGACAACACACCCTTCAAGAGCTCAAGCCAAGCTCAAAAGTACTTCAGCTCAAAAATGAGAAGGTTCGGTTAACGGTGTATAGGCAAAGGTTAAGGATTTATAGGCTAAAGTGTTGAAATTTGGAAGAGAGAGAGAGAGAGAGAGAGAGAGAGAGAGAATTGTAGAGAGAGGGAAAGAATTTTACTCTAAAATTTTGCTAACCTTAAAACATGAAAGGGAGGCCCTCTATATATAGAAAACATGAATTCTCGTCAAGAACATCCAGCCCTACACGTAGGAGCATATGCAAGCATCTGTGCAAACAGTTGGCACAAATGTCACAAAATATCTGCAAAAGACACTGATGGCTAGCAGGCCATATCAGTGGCAGGCAACCAAGAATGATGGCCTGCAACCCAAAAAGGTGGCGGGCAGGCCACCAAGGGTTGCAGGCTTGAAGAACCAAGGTCTGGTCCAAAAATGAGGCAATAGGGGTGTACGGTTTGAAAGGCTCAAAGTTGTGGCATTTTGCTGAGGACTTCGAGCACTTGACAAGCATGTAGAATCATTATTGGGTGTGCAAGCGATGACGTCTAAGTCATAAGAGTCGTTAAAAATGGGGTGTCTACACTAAGCATCAGATTATACATACACCCTCACATTTGAATTGCACAACACATGTAGTCACATACACACACCCACCCACATTGATTTCTCTATACACACACCCAAATCTCAATACACCCACCAGAATTTAATCTCCTACAGTCACCATCACAAAATGCCCAAACACTTACTACACTTAATCAAATTTTAAATCATAAATAGAGCTAAATTAGATACTAATCATGCAACATCTTGGGCAAATACAATTAATCAAAGTTATCATAAAACTCAATTTACTCAGAATAGTTCCAATTAAGGCTCAATCCGATCACAGACAATTTTAGTAAACTGAATCAATTCCAATTAAACTTATCATAGTGTTCTTAAAATTCCAAATAATTTATTCATGTAACCAATTCTGATTTCGAATGCCGTTAAGGCTTTCAATTTTCATATCCATATACATATGATCACAATATCAAAATTAAATTTAAACACATAATTAAATTAATATAATCAAATTAATTCATTCTGAATCAGATTTTTGTAAAACTTCATATTAAGTCCTAAAAATCATGTTGATTATAATTATGTATTCTGTTCTAGTTTCTGAAGCCTCTACGGCCTTTAATTTGCAGTGTAAAGTTGCAATTAAACTATCTAAACACACCTTAACGAATCAGACGAAATAAATTTTCAATTAAACTTCCCAAATGGCTCTAAAAATTCCCATTAGCATATCCATGTACTCAATTTCAGTTTCTGAACCCATTAAGGCTGTTGATTTCAGTTTCAAAGCCGAGCTCACAACAGATAGTTTCTCAATTGGGACAGGTATGAACCAATTAAATCACATAGCACATATCTCATTTAGAATTTAACACATAATTAATTAATTAAATTCACGATTAGCAAGTCTGGGTCGTCACATTTTGGTAGAGTATCCACAGCTGTAATACATTCCTAGATATATGAAAATAAATCAAAATACGTGAGAAAACTTTAAATTAACTGATAAGTAATGTATGTAGGCAACAAAGAGGCATGCAACTGTGCCCACCTCAACCTTAATAGGCTTCTCCTTCTTCTTTTTTATAGGTTTTTCATCATCTGTTACAGTCCTTTTCCCTAGTAATGCATATATGTTTGCATCTATGAGTTGCTATTCCAAAAGACAACAAAGAAGTGTAACTAAAAAGATTATTGAAATACCTCAATAAGTCTCTGAAATTATATCATATGTTAAAAACTAAGAAAAGCATTTCATATCAAATATATATACTACTATACATAAATGTTACCTTGACAATCTTCAGATCAGCCCAAGGCTGCCTCTTTCGTACATGACCAAATAATTCACCAACTAAGAATATCACAATTCAATGTGTTAATTTAAATAAAGAAAATTACAAGAGAAGTGTAAACTGTTGAATTGTAGGCATCAAGAAAATATGTATATATATATGATTAGTTCAAATTCAGATTCATTTGCATGTGAATTTAAATTAAACTTCCCCTTCTTCTTATCTTTACAGTGGGTGCTAATTAGTGCAAGATGATGGCTAATACTACTAGAAGAACAATTCAATCAACATACAAATTCATATAATTTATATACATATGCATACGTATATATAGGGTAAATTATGCAAATAGTCCCTGTACTTTACATGATGTGTCAATTTGGTCCTTATAGTTTCAATTTGCTCAATTTTGCCCCTTAATTTAACGGATTGTGTCATTTTAGTCCAATAAATAATAGCTATTAAATTAATTTAACGGAAGGTCAAATAATGTGTTAATTTGGTCCTTGTACTTTACACGATGTGTCAATTTGATCCTTGTAGTTTCAATTTTCTCGATTTTGATAGGGACTAAATTGACACATTATGGAAAATACAGGGACCAAATTGACACATTGTTTGACTTTTCGTTAAACTAACTTAACATCCGTTATTTATTGGACTAAAATGACACAATCCGTTAAATTAAGGGGCAAAATCGAGCAAATTGAAACTACGGGGACCAAATTGACACAGCGTATAAAGTATAAGGACTATTAGCATAATTTTCCCATATATATATATATATATACACACACACACTCACTAGCAATGATGCTTTTGGATATCCCTGTGCTACATTCAAAAAATGCTTCTAAGTGCCATCCAGCAGACAAAGCAACGAAGAAATAAGGGTCCCTGCCAACCACTCTCAAAACACACCAGCCACCAAAACCACACACTACCCACCTCCACTTAGATTAGATTTTCAAACAAATGACCAAATGAAGTAGCAAAATACAACAGAAACACCAAAATACAATAGAAACATTAAAATAAAAATAAAAAATTGAGGTTTCTAAATGATAAACAAGAATAAAGGCAGCCATTAAACCCACAATCCTAAGTTCAAAACAGAACAACAAGTAAAGTTTCAACTCCTTTGTCAACTGCTCTTCTTAAACTTTGATTTATTATTCAACTCTATCTCAACAATTTCCCCATGGAAAACCTCTTTAATCCCGTTGAAATCAATGCCCAAATTCAAATTTTATATACATATGTATACAAATTCTGTTTTTTCTCTTCTTAACTTTTTTATATCATAAATCATGAATCAATACCATCAAACCATCAAAAAAAAAAAAAAAACCAAAATCATAGTCATTTGTCAATGGTGATGGGTTGGTCGATTTGGGGTTGGGTTTGTGTGAATGTATGCAAATAGAAGAAGAAAACCCTAGAGGCTAAAACTAAGGGAAGAGACTGAAAGACACAAAGAGAGAGAGAGAGAGAGAGAGAGAGAGAGCAAACTAGAGAGGACATACCTGGGGTAATGCTCCAATGGTGGATTGACAATGGTGCTTGTGTGCGATGGCGGTGATGCTCCTATTCCTGACGACGATGAAGACAAAAGCGAGAGAGAGAGAGAGAGAGAAAGAGAAAGCCGGAGGAGGGCAAAGACATGAGAGAGAAAGAGAGAGAGTCACAGAGTGAGAGACAGACAGACGTATGAGAGAGTTAGAGCGTGTAGGAGTGTATTTTTTAAACCCTAGTTTATTTTCTTTCTTGACTAACTTTTTTAGTCGCCAATAATAAATAAAGGCATTTTTTCCGACTAAATACTTTAGTAGCCAATTAATTTTCCCTCCAAAATCTAAAGTCCAATTTAAAAAAATTTTAATTACAATTGTCGAGTAAAATTTAGTCACTAAAAGTAAATTAATACCGACTAAAATACTTTTAGTAGCTAAAGATTGTACATTTAAGGACCAATTTTTTTTTAGTCGCCTACTGGGTAATTTTTTAGTTCTTTGGCGATTAAAATATTTTTTAGTCGCTGAAAATAAATTTTTGGTGACCAAACTTTTGGTCGCCAAAGATAAAAAGAAAATTTTTATTTTTCATTTGACGACTAAATAATTTTAGTAGCCAAAACTAACTATACAGTGACTAAAATATTTTTTAGTCGCCAATTATGGCATTTTTAGCTACTAAATTTTCTTTTAATCACCAATTGTTGCATTTTTACCGACTAAACTTTTTTTAGTCGCCAATAATCAATATATCCCGACTAAAAAAAATTAGTAGCTAAATCTTGTACTTTTGCTGACTAATATAATTTCTGGTCACCAATTCCACAACTTTTGACGACTAAATTTTTTTTAGTCGCCAAATTTGGTCGCCAAAAGTGTAATTTTTTGTAGTGCCACCATCACTACTACTATCACTACCTCCACCACTATGCCACTGCTACTACTACCACCATCACCACCACCATCATACCGTCACCACCACTACTACTACCATCAGCTTCATCAATATTGTCATTATTGTCATGAACATTACAATCATTTTACTACTACTATCATCGCTACCACTACGATCACCATTATCACAATATAAAAATTAAAATATACAATTTAAAAATAATAAATTTCAAATTTTATCTTACACATATAAAACAATTTATTTTTTAGTTTAGCACTTAAATTTTTATCAAATAGCTATTCAATTTAAAAAATTCAGCATTCAATTTTCAATACTTATGTAGCGTTTGGTAGAGTTTTAGAATTATGATTTGATAATAGAATTGTATTTTGAGTTTGTGAGTTTTGGAATTATGATTTGAGTGTAAAAAATTTGTTTGGTTTTGAGTTTTAAAAAGAGTTTTGAAATTATGCATGTGGATCATTTTAAAAAAACATAAAATTATTTAGGCTTGAGAGCATGAAAGCAACATTTAAGGGTGTAAAAATGGCCCGATCCACCCTAGTTTGGGCTCAGGCCGGTCTACCGTTGGGCCTAGCAAGCTCCTACCAAAAATCGGGCAGGCCCACTCACGAAAAATTGCTGCCCAAGGCTAGGCCTAGGAGGTAGTCAAGCCTTGGGTGCCCTCGAGCTGGGCCACCTGACTTGGGCTCGGGCTCGGGCTTAGGGCAAGCTTGACAATTTTTTTATTTTTTATATTTTTTTCCACTAAAATTTTATTTTTTCCTACCAAAATAGCTTAGAAATGACAGTAGGCCTCGGGCAAGCTAGGTCTTGGAGTAGGCCATGAGCGAGCCGATGTACTGGGCTTTGGAACAAGGCAATTGGGCCAGGCTCACTGGTCAGGCCAAGCCAGGCCAGGCCTCAAAACACATGACCCAAGCTCAAGGTCTCAAGTTGGTTCAGGCCTGGCCAAGCCTAGCTAGGCCGAGCAGCACCAGGTCACGGGTGGACTTTAGGTGAGCTCGAGTTGATGGGTCAAATTTACACCCCCAGCATTGTGATGGTTTGTGGTGTGGTAAACTTTTATTTTATTTTTTAAAATTGGGTAATTATTTATGGCTGGATTTTTCCTTTTTTTTTTTTAAAAAAAAAAAAAGTTGGGCTCATTGGTGTGGTGAATTAGGAAGCAAGTACATCTTTGTTGAGGTAGGGAGTTGGACCTTTATGTGGACTGAAGCCCATGGGCCCATTCTAATTAGATCAACAATTGTATCACGCAGCCCAAATGTGACCCATGGGCATCCTAATTAGATGCAAGATTCTGATCAACCGAGTTAAATGCGTAGTGCAGTCATATTTAGATGCAAGTTAAAAATAAATAAATAAATAAATTAAGATATACCATTATATAGATTAAGCCTATATGCATCAATGCTTTAAAATAAAAAATAAAAAATGATATGAAGAATTTTAAATCATATGATTTGTCAAATATTTGTTAAAAAAATGAAAATATTTTGATTATAAAATCATTTTGTATACCCATTTATCCTCCCAAAAGCGAATGGAGGCCCCATTGGACACTTGCCATCTCGAACCCTTTTCCAACACCTCACGGCCTTGGAGTAGGCTAGCCCACGCCCACGAGACTCTCGCTCCCTTTTGAGCATTGGCAAAATCAATGTTTGGAAAGTAGATACCTTTTAGCATTTGAGCGAAGAAAGAGTTTAGGGAGTTCATAATCCTCCACTCTTGACGAGCTAATAAGGCCTTGTTAAAAGACTTTTTCAAGTCCCGGAAACCCAGCCCCCACACCTCTTCAGAAGCACCAGTTTGTCCCAACAAGCCCAGTGAATACCCCTGCTTTCCGGATTGGAAAATGAGTGGAAACTCTAATTAGAGCTACCACTAGTAATGTGGTACTGGGTCTCACCCACTGGCACAGTTTGAATTTTGTCTTTTTTTTTTTTTTTTTTGCTTTGCCACCTCATTAGTGGTGGGTTTAGAGCCACTAAATTAGTGGTCTCTAGCACCACTATTCCGAATTTCCCTTCCACCAAAAATTACCAATAAGCAAATTCAATTTATCACGAACCCTGTTTGGGAACAAAAAACGGGCCATCACATACGTTGGGATTGCTTGGGCTACTGATTTGATGAGAACTTCCTTGCCTCCTTGCCATAATAAGCGTGCTTTCCAGCCTTGGAGCTTAGACAACACCCGCTCAATCAAGAAATTAAAAGCCTCGGACTTTGACCTACCCCAACAAGAAGGCAATCCTATATGCATCAATGCTTTAAATAAAATTAAAAAAATTGATATGAAGAATTTTAAATCACATGATTTGTCAAATATTTATTTAAAAAATGAAAATATTTTGATTATAAAATCATTTTGTATAAGATATTATAACTAAAGCTGTTTAGAAATATTGATTTTTGGTACACGTGATCTTCACAAAGAAACACATCAAATAGCAATTTTACATTTCTACAAAATGTTCAACTTTATGGCCAACAAAGTGATGATAATCAGGGTTATCAAAATCCTGAAATAATAGGATTTTAAGATTTTAAGATTTCAGTTTTGGCTAAATGATTCAAATTGTATTAGGATCTAAAATGTGGTAAAAATTTAGAGCATCTATGACCTCCGTCACAAATGTATAAACTTTTGTTTATTTGGTTTTTATAATTTCAATTGTATTAATTTTAATTTTTAATTTTTACATTGTATCAATTTAATTCAATTAATAACATTAATTAAGAAATTAGATATAAATCAAAGACAAAATAACTCATTCAAAAGAAAATAAACAATTTTGAATTAGATATCAATCCCTCAATTACTTTTGAGAAGAGTTAATAAATTATTTCCCCCTAAATTCCAGTCCAATTTGAGACCATCCATATAACAAAATTATCTATAAAACTGAAAGCACATACTAGTATTTTTGTTCTTGAAAAATCTATTTTGAATGATTACAAATTGTTGAACTCTTTTTCTCCACCTAACAAACTTTATTAAGAGCATCTCCAACGGTACATTTCTTTTTTCATCAAATTAGAGTAAAAAATGACTCATTTTACCAAATCTGATATTACTCGCTCCAATGGTAAACTTCATCAAATTTTTGTGTCGGAACAACCGGTTGGTCGACCGGTTAAGGCAAAAAAAAAAAAAAATTATTTTTATTTTTATTTTTTTTGAACTTTTTGAACCTTTTAGTGGTCGACCGGTTGGTCGACCGGCAAGGCAAAAAAAAAATTTTTTTTTTTTTTTTTTGTTTTTACTATTTGAACCTTTCTTGGAACTGTTTGAACCTTTTCTTGGACGACCGATTGGTCTCCCCCAACGGTCACAAACAGTGTTTTGATGAAATCAGTATTCTGTGCTCAGTTTGATGAATTGTTTGGTGAAATTTCATTTTGATATCGATTTAGTGCAACCGTTGGAGCATCAAACAATAACTTTTTTACCAAATTTTAAATTTGATGCTGGGTTTGATGAACCGTTGGAGATGGTCTAAGGGACTTACCAAAATTATATTAAAAAAAAAACAAAAAAAAAAATGTTTACAATGAATGCTTCAAATAGCAGTCTTACATTTTTACAAAATAGTGACCTCGTCATCACTGCATCAAAGCCATGCTTGCTAGTCAAGTACCATCAGACAGACACTTTTTGCTCTCCCTCACATTGGCCCCACATTTCTTTTCAATACTGGCCTTTAGATCTTTGATGAATCGATCAAAATTTGTTTCCGATGATCCACCTATGGTCAACGCATTTTCAAATGTCTTTTTCGCATCCGTAATCGCCTTCTTCAACGTATCCTTAGATTTTCCACTCATCAGACGGTTAATCTTTTCCGAAACCTCGATCCTCGTGATCGGTCTCTTAGCGCATAGATTAATCCCAACCTTTAGATCATCGACAACCACCTTACGATTAGTGAACTGATCAGTATACAGTGGGCAGCACAACAGAGGAACTTCGCACCAAATACTCTCTAAAGTCGAGTTCCACCCATTGTGAGTTAAGAACCCTCCGATTGATGGATGAGCCAATGCTTGAATCTGACAGCACCAAGGTATGATCATCGCACGATCACCAATATCCTCTTTAAATCCAACGGGTAAGGGATCGGTATCGTCAGAGCTCACGATATCGGGGCGAAGCACCCAAACAAAACTCACTTTGCTAAGTAACAACCCATGGGCTATCTCGTGCAAATCATTTTTGGCCACGTGGGCATAGCTACCGAAGGACACGTAGAGGACCGAACCGGGGGGTTTGGTGTTGAGCCATTGGGTGCAGTCAGACTCGGACCAGAGGCTGGTGGCGACGATGCTTTTGGTGAACCCGGTTGGGAAAATGGGTCCGATGGCGTAGAAGGGCATTTTGGATTGGAGGACCGAGACTGTGTCCGGTTCGAGCTCTGGGACCGTGTTGCAGAGAACAAAATCGGCTCCACGAACATCGTTGAATGCGTTGAAATTGATTTGGTGGCAGACCGTTGACGTGTCTGATTCTTGGAGGTATGATGTCATGTCTTTTGGATCGATTGATCGGACGCCTGGTATGTAATCTACTGGGTCCTCACGTGCATCTGATTATATTCATAACCAAAAAAAAAAATTATTGGAATCATGTGTAAAAATCACATATTGCATGGAGTATTTTCAATGTGGAACAAAAAAACAAAAATAATAATCCAGGCCAAATCAAAATGGATCTTACTAATAAATATTATTTTTTTAATTTTTAACATATTTCTAATATGTTTGTTTTTTCTTCAAATCCCATAGTAAATAATGCCTCAAGAACAATTGTGTAAATTTGTTCAATAAGTATTAAAATTTGTCTTATTAAAAGAAATATTGAGTCTTATTAATGTGTTAAGAAATTTAAATTATGAGCCTTATTACATATATTTTATACAAAATGAACAAGTATTTTGAATTTGAACCCATTAATATATACTTTAAGTCACAAGAAAACAAAATCCAATTAGTTTTTTGTGTTATCATGCAAGATCATTAGTAATTTGATACATTGAACAAGATTAAAGTGAATCGAAATTTTCATTTTTGTGTTTAAAATTTGGACAACCAATTAATACTACTAAATCACAAAAGACAATTATTAGACACATACAAAAATTTTGTATAAAATTTATAACAAAAATGATGTAACAATTATGAAATTAAGAACAACAATAGATGTTTTATATTTCAAATGAAAACATCACAAGTGCGATATAATTTTATATAAAAAATAATGTTTATATATCATCATGAAGTTACAAATTGAAAAATATTTTGCAAATAAAAAATTAATCACAACATGTCACATTATTTTGTGCAAAAATCAACGTTGATATATCATTACTCTACTAATTAGGTTATGCAAAGTGCCATATACCACATTGATTCAGGCAAAAAGGATTGATTAAAAGCAAATGAAATTGAAAAGACTTAGAAACATTACCAAGACAACCAAAGTGGCCATTCTTCCTAAGAAGATCCATATGATAATACAATGTAAAAACCAATGCAGGCTCAGTCCAAAACGAGACATACTTCAACCCAAACTTCTTCGCCACCTTCGACGGCCACACAAAAAACGTGTCGGCGATCAAACAACTCACCGGCGGCCCCTTCTTCATGATCTCCGCCACCACCTCCTCCACGTGGGCCGAAAAAACATGCAGGAGAGCCGCCATGAACTGGTCGTGGTTGAGCGACCTGTCGAACTCCACCGGAAGACCGTCGCTGACGGTGGTGTAGCGGATGTCGAGGCCCGACTGGCGGCGGACGGCGGAGAAGATGTCGGTGTCGCCACCGTGCTGGGCTTTGGATGTCTTGTGGTGGACGGAGTGAGTGTTGATGAAGGTGATTGTGAAGCCTCGTGATGCGAGCTTGATTGCCAGGTGGACGGACGGGATTACGTGGCCTTGGAGAGGGTAGGGTATGAAGATTGCATGAGGTTTTTCCTGTGAATCCACCATTGTTGTTTGAGAGAGAGAGAGACAGAGAGAGAGAGAGAGAGAGAGAGAGAGAGAGTTTTCTTGATTTTCTTGATGTTGTTATGGTTGTTGAAGAGGGAGAGAGAGAGGGAAGTAACTGGTTTTTTTAACTGACTTGACCTGAGAATTGACTGACAATGCTTGATATTCGGAGTTGGATATTTGTATGTATGTATATGTATACAATGGTTGAGCCTTCTTAGTTCTCGTTATCCATTTATCCATTTATACGAGAGCTCGTCTCACCATTGTTTATCATTAATGATTGATGTTCATCCAATTCTTTCTTTTTTTTATTTTTTTATTTGTTTTCATGAAAATACTCACCGGATAAATTACACTGAAACTCTATGAGCTTTTTGTTTAATATAAATCCTTTTTTTATGGCTAAAAAATTATATTTTTCTTTCTGATATTTGTAACCTCATTATAAATTATCTCCTGAGATATCATATCTTAAAATTTTTTAAATAATTATTTTGCACTTTTCCTTACTATTTTTTATTCATATCATCGTGACTATATTCTACAATTTTCTATCATTAAATTCTATCTGAACATATTCTTATTGAGTGATGATATACAAACATAAATTTTATATAAAAATTTTGAAACACAATGATATAGTTTAATGGTAACATTTCACTTTAAAATAAAACACTCCATAAACATGATTTATATTTACAACATCACTATCATAATATTTTTTGTATAAATTTTTATATATGAATATAATTTTTCCTTTTTATTTTATTTCCACCATTATTTTTCTTTCTCGTCTATTCATCCACGTTTATTATAATATTACCAAATACCATTATTCACATTTATTACAGTATTAGTGAATTTTTTTATTTTCACATTTTTTTGTATTTAGTGAATTTAAAAAAAATCACAAAATATTATATTTCTTAAGTATATCTAGATTCGGTATATCTAAAAAAAAATTTAAAATTTGCTTAAAATAATTAAAAAATTCAGTAAAAATAAAAAACATGAAAAATAAAAAATAAAAAAATAATTTTTTGTATGAGTTAAACCAAAGAATATGATTATTATTTTCTTTAAAATAACATGAATAAAATAATAATATTATTTTATTATTTTATATGTATAAAGGTTAAGGGATAAATATGTTATTTTAATCTAATAAGGAATAAATGTAATTTTTCAAACATGTAAAAGGAATTTGTATTTTTAAAAAAATCTCAAGAGGTCTTAGATCCGTCCAGCTTGGACTCGTGGGCTTACTATTTATTTATTTATTTTGATTATTTTATTTTTTAATTTTATATGCTTACATGTATAAATTATTTATAAAAAATTTAAATTAATTTAATTTTATTTTTATTTTTATTGATATAATATAAGTCTATATAAATCCCAAGGGTTAGTGGTAAAGATTTGGGGTTGTGAGTATGTTCTCTTTATGAGATTTTATTTTAACTTTAATTACGCTAGTGGATAGAGAAATTAGTATTTCGAATTAATGTCTTTAAAATCAGATATTGAGTTATCAAACTATATTTGATAACTCAATCTTTTTAAAAAAGTGATTAAAAAAATTAAAAAGTTAATAATTTATATTAAAAAAATTAAAATTTTCTTTTTCTCTTTACTTTTTGTATATTTTTTTATAAAAAGTTAAAAAATCATCTTAAATATTTCAATTTTTTTATCTCATATTTTAATCAAAAAATTAAAAAATTACTAAAATAATATATTCCTAAACAAGCTAAAATCTAATCTTGAATGTAAAGCTAAACATTAAAGCAAATTTTTTTTTTTTTTTTATATTGACTAGATTTTAAAATTTTAAAACAAAAGCAAACATTCCAAGACGATGTATTAAATTATATGAATTTTTTTTTTTTTTCAAATGCGTGTGTTTTTTAAAAATAATATTATTAACAATACATGACATTAAAGAAACTTTTTAAAACTAAAATTGATAAAATCTTAGTTAAGATCAACTAATTTGCAAAAAATATAAATAAAGGGAAATACTATGGTAAACACCCTTCAAAAGGTGTATGCCATATGCACTAAAGAAGAAAATGATGCAATTTCATATTTTCTTAGTCATAACTAAAAAAATATTAAAAAAATGTCAAAACCAAGCACAACATAAGACATAATTAAAAAATTCATTAGTGTCACGACCCAACCCCACCCTTATAGGTTTAGCGACGTAACCGACCAGTAATCCAGGGATTACCAAAGGCCTCTTAACAGAATAACAAAATATAAGGGGCTGCGGAAGCAATTATACAAAATACAATGTCCATAGAGTTGTGTCGACATACATGAGACAGAAAAGAAATTTTAAGCTTATATAATGTCAAACGTCCACAAGACTTGTATCACCATACATATAATGTCATGAGGGACTTAGCCCAGCGTACAGATAAGCAAAAACAAACAACAAAACATCTTCAACAATTCACAAAACTTGACTTCTTAAAAAGGAACCTCCCCAGAAGACACAGTGGTTAGCTGACCCAAAAGCACTCTAGACAGCAACTTAGGCCTAGTCATGCGTCTACTCACCTACATACATAATATAAATAGTGAGCGGAAGCCTAGTGAATAATAATAGAGTAAAGGGTTTAAATGAATGATGTCCATAACAAATTCAAAAATCAAAGTTCATATCAGAAAAAAATGTATATTCATATTCTTGTTCAAACTATATACAGAAATCAGAGTTCGTGCTTCATCATACATGGTACATCCATTAGCGTTATCATGCTTGTCAGTTCCATAAGGAACCTCCGGTACCGGGAACTTGTAATATACTTGAGACACGGTATTATTACCCCCGAGCAAGGGCCATGAGACCACGGTATTGTTACCGCCGGGCAAGGGCCTTGTGCTAAGGATGCCATGAATACTTGTCAAAAAATGGGACAACTATTCATCGTATAGAACATAACATTTCATAACATAACTTATTTCTTCATACAGAAAATAATTAAGGTCGAATATAGCTTTACTAAGTTATTACTCATAAGTGGCTCCAGATTCTGACAGACAGAGCAGACGAAATCAAACACCTTATGGCGCGTGACCTACACAACATAACAGATACATACTTGAAACACATACCCGGATAAAACTGAATTCATTTTATTCATTCCTAGTGTGTTTCTAGCCCGTAACCTCATTATTGTGTCTTGATCTTGGCCTAAGAATGCCTAGGATGCAATGAGGATATTAAAATGCACTTAGAAACACTTAACAAAACTTGTTGAAAACAGGGGTCCCGCTTGAGCGCAACTTCCTTCGGTCGAGCGGACATGCAAAAATGCGAGTGGTCGCTCAAGCATAACTTTTATCGCTCGAGCAGTCTGTAAACTCAACAAAAGTACTGGTTGCTTGATTTTCCCACTCGATGGTCGCTTTACGGTCGCTCGAGCGTGAGACTCAAGTCCTCGCTCGAGTGCAACTCTTATTGCTCGAGCGATCTGCAAAACATGTGAACTTCTGGGAGCTTGCATTTCATACTCTAGCGAACTTCTAGTCGCTTGAGTGGAAGTTCAAGATCACAAAGTGGTCGCTCAAGCACAAGTTTTGTCGCTTGAGCGAAGAGGTTGAATTCTGGAATTTCCAAATTCACCTCCAAGCTGCAAAACTCGAATTCGATGCCTTTAAACTCAACCTTTGGGTTCCAAAACTTGAGAAAACATGACTAAACTTGGAAAACATGGAGAATTAAAGATCATTTCATGAAATCAAGGCCCAAAAGCTTGCCAATTACCCAAAATCAAACTTGAAATTTGAAAATATGACTTGTACGTAATGATATGAGTTTTAACCTTCCAAAACATAATCAAATGAGGTAAAAACATATGAAAGGTGATGAACTTCCAAAAACAAGCCATGATCAATGCATGCATGTGTGACTTCCTCAAAATCAAGCTCTAAATGCAAGAGAATTTGCATGCATGTATAATCATCTTCTTAATTCTTCTTCCTAAGTTCAATTCTTGGCTTAATTAGCTAACTCTCTTGAATCCATGCATTAAGGACTATAATTATACAATTAAAGGAGTGAATTTCTACCTCAAGCTTTAAATTCTCAAGTGTGGGAGTTAGTTTTTCAAGTTCTCTCCAAATCTTTCACTTTTCTAGCAATTCCCTTTAATTGAGCTCAAGTCTCCTCTTCACCCTCTCTCTTACGTTTTTGTTGAAGAAGATGAGGATAATGAAGGTGTATGCAATATTCTAGAGTCAATTTGGCCTTATATAAGCTTGATTAGAAAATTCTAATTAAGCTTTGATTAAGCTAAGTAATGGCAATTATAATATTCTAATTATTGGGTTCCAAATCGAATTTCGATCAAACCTACCATAAAACTCCAAAATTTCCAAATAACGCATAAATCAAGTCAATTTCGTAATCAGATGTCAATAAGGCCTTCAATTCGCAGAACGAAATAGAAATGCAAACAGATATTTCTACGATAAACAGATATAAACACAAATGATATTATTTGTATGCAATTAATTCAGAATTTGATCTTAATCACTCATTAAGCATAATTAATCATGGCTTAGCAAGTAATCATGGATCGGGGTTGTTACAATGAGTTATAACTAAAATAATGTCACAAGTAAAGAAAAGAAATTGATTATAACTAAAGAAGAAAACGTCATAATTAAGAGTGTATATGGTGCACCTCTTTGAAGAGTGTGTATGTTAGAATTTTTCTTTAAATAGATTAGTCAAACTATAATTAAAAAGGATGTATTAGTAAACTTTGATATAAAGATTTAAAAGAAAATTTTTTAAATGTTCAATCTAAGGAGAATATGAAGCGTTAGATCTAGTGAATATTTTTTTTTTTATTGGTGAGAGGTCTACCCGTTGTGAAATAGCTTAGTGAGAAGTCCTTTTGTTGATTTTAGAGGATATTTTGTTTCTAATTTTACCCATTAATTTATTTGTTGACTTTTTTTTGACTATCTATTCAAATTTATATTTATCCGTTCAAATTATTTTCTATTTGTTCAATTTTTTGACTATACGTCAAATTTATATCTATCTACTGAATTATTTTCCCTATATGTTCAAAATATGTGGGTGTCTCTCTTTATCTGTTTAAAATCTGTGAATTTCTCTCTCTCTTTCTCTATCTATTTAAAATGTGTCTATGGGTTTCTCTTTCTACTTGTTTAAAACATGTGGGTTTCTTTCTCTATTTGTTTAAAAAATACAAAGGTCTGATTTATCAGTTTAAAATTTCACAAACTTGTTTTTTATCTGCTGGAATTATCCACTGCAACAACAACACACCAACAAATAAATCTTCACTGCCTAAACACCTATGAACGCTGTATATGAACAGATCTATGAATATATAAACAAATCTTCATTGCCAAATGGTAATCAAGGTATAGACAACAACAACAATAACAACTAACAACAAAGAACAATCAAGAACTAAAATAAAATAAAAGAAAAAGTGGGATGAAAAATTCTACTTGAATCTCCCAGAGACTCATGGAACTCTCCTATCCAAATCAACACTGCTCTTATTTGTTGAACCTATCTAATGAAAAATATAAGAGAAGTGAAGTGGGTTTCAAACCAAAGACCTCGCCATTGATGGAGTAGAGATGAATGAGTACATATCCAATTCTAGTGAGAAAGATCATGATGATGCTAGACAAGATTAGAACCCCTAATCAGGTGACCCAAATTTACGAATCACACATATCTGGATCTAGTTTATCGAGATCTGACTTATTCAGGTGGAAATTCGTTGCTGTTAAGAAAAAAAATAAAGTAGAATGGAAAACAACGGCTTTGAGGCACGATGAATCGTTTTCTTTAAGGTGAAATTTGCACCCACTCGTTTAGAGTTTGCTAAAGGTTCCTAGCAAATCGCCTCCAAGATACAACAAAACCAAAACCTACAAATAGCAATTTTGGAGGTTTTCTGTAGAATTTATACAATAAACTGTAACTGACTAAAACAAAGAAAAAAGGGAAGAAAATAAGATATATCAAAATGCAATGGATCTTGGGCATTTTATAGAAATAGAGGAGATGCAACTTGAAAAAACACGTCTGTTCAATCTGAATGAATATACTTGTTCAATTCAAATAAACTAAAAAAATGGAAAATAATTATTATTATTCAATGCATCTCGGCACATGTTGTTATTAGTAGATCGATCGCATTGCACGCACTTCTGTTCAATCTGAATGAACATACTTGTTCAATTCAAATAAACTAAAAAATTGAAAAATAATTATTATTATTCAGTGCATCTCAACACATGCTGTTATTAGTAGATCGATCGCATCGGACGCGCCAAAGTGCCAAGTGCGCCTCTAAAGTGCCACTGCCCACACCATGCGCGTACGTGTGCACTCCGCACTTGAAGCACATGGGATCCTCTCTCTTTATCTTGTACCAAGACAATAGTCCAAATGCGTCTCTTATTAATATATCTACAAAATTATCTCTCCACTAACGATGTGGGACTCCCCTTATTTAACTATTACAACCTATCTACTTTGAACGCCTCCAAGTATAACAGTTGCCGGTGGCTGAGTCTGGTTGTTAAGGGACTGGTTCTCGTGGAGAAGATTTGGAACTGTGAGACGGCGAAGGTTGCGCCAGTGGTTACCGTAGGAGGAGGCGACGACGATGGTGTGGTTTTAGCCAAAGTGTGACTCACTGAGTTGTCATCATTAAAGTGGAAGAGGACGAACTCAAACATCGAGAAGGGCTTTCAACAGTTATGATTCTATGATCGGAGGCATCTCTGAAACCTTAAAGACGGCCAGAGACTTATTCTTGGCCGGCTGAAGACGGTGGCGGCATTGGGTAGGTGGATTCCGGCAATGCTGATGGTAGAGGTGGTGGCAGCGATGGTAGAGAGAAGAGAAAGAATAGGTTTTGAGAAATGCGGCTGTGTTTGGTATAGCTCTGGAATCTTAATTCTAAAGTTATTTTCAACACATTGTTTGGTTTAAGCTTTCCAAAATTGATTCCAAATCACATTTCAAAACTCATTTGAAAATTTGTTTAACAACACAGTGAGTTTTTGAATTTTAAATTTTGAAAAGAGCGATTTTGGTCTACCTAGTCATCCTCCCGAACATCTCCCCAGATGTCCGACCAGTTGATCGAAATATATTTTTTTTTTTGGGGGGGGGGGCAAAAGGCACCTGTTATTTGGAAAGAAAATGGGAATTTTTTTTTAACAAAAATAATATATTTTTTATATTTTAAAAAAAATAATTCGAACCAAATATACAATAAAAGTTATTTTAAATCAGTAATAAAATATTTATTTTGAAAAAAAAAATTATTTCCTTCGTAATATTTTCAATTAAAAAAATTGATTAATGTTATTTTTTGTTAATAATTAATTTTTTTAATTGAATTGTAAAAAGAATTTGGTTATGAATATTGATCAAAATTTTAAATAAAGTTTTGAGTAGTGTGTTTGGTTTTTGAGTTATAACAATTTGAATTAAGTTTTGAAACTCTTTCCAAAACTCATAGCCAAACAAATTTTCTTATTTCAGATGTCACATCAAACATTCAAAACTCAATTCAACACTCAATTCAAAACTCATAACCAAACAAATTTTCTACACTCAAATCATAATTCCAAAACTCACAAACTCAAAATACAACTCTATTCTCCAATTATATTTAGAAAACTCTACCAAACGCTATCTTAAACTCGCTCCCCATTTTTTTTTTTTTTTTTAATTTATCTCAAAACACAAACCAAACACATACTACACTCCTTCAAAACTTCCCAGCAACGGAAAATTCAACCACATATGAAAGTGGTTTTCATGTATGGTACATAAAAAAATATAAATCATTAGATTTAGATAAAATAAATATTAGTTATTGGATGAATCAGCAGTAAAACTAGATAGAAAAGTAAGGTGATTTTTCAAAAAGTAAAGTAGTTTTGGTTAATTTTAAAATAAAAAAAGAGTATTGCTATTAACCCCTACATTTCTTCTTAAAACCCCCACCTCATTCATTTTTTTTTAATTCCAATTTTGTCACAATCTAAAATTCCACTTTTACCCTCATTCCTAATCTTCTAAACCTAATTTTCCAAACTCTAACCCTAACTTTAATCACCTCCACGACTATACCACCATCTCCGACCACCTCTCATCGCCGCAACCACCACCATCTCCGACTACCCCTCATTGCTGCAACCTTTACCATCTCCAACTACTCCTCACTGTTGCAACTACCACTCCCTCCGTCGCAATCAGCCATCACCTCCACCAATAAGCACCCTCATCCCTTACTGCATATTTGAATTAGAGAAGAGAGATCAAGCCATTCAGCACTGTATTATCAAACTAAAAGGATTCGTTCAGCACTATGTTGTCGAACATTCAAGATTCATTCAACATTATGTTGCCGAACATTCAGGATTTGTTCAGCACTGTATTGTTGAACCCACTCCGCTATCTTGACCTCCCCATCCATTGCGAGAGAGAATGCGCAAGAGAGAGAGAGAGAGAGAGAGAGAGAGAGATGAAAACCTAGGGTTTTCAAAAGAAGATGAAGAAGAAAAGAGAGAAGAGGGAGAAGAAATCACTCGCCATAGCCTGTAATAGAGGTTTTAATGGTGGCCATTGTTGATGGGTCTTTTCTCTTGCTCTACTTCTCATTCATACTTGATTTGAATACAAGAAAATAAAGAAAGCATAAAGAGAATCTAGATTAGAGAGAGAAGTGGAAGGGGCTAGGGTTTGGGTTTGGTTTTAGGATTAGGGGTATAATTGGTATTAAGGTGGGGGTTTAAAGAAAAAAAAATGTAGGGGTTTCATTTTGCTGAGTGGGGGTTTAAAGAAGTGGGTAGGCCAAAGTAATTAGGTGGGGGCAAATATCAGCCCTCTAAAAAAAAGATGTTAACTTATCATTTGCTACAAACATACTTACTATTTGGTATTCACTCACTTACTATTTGTTATGAATAAACTTACTAGTATTCAAAATATTACCTACTAAACAAGACACCTTCAATTCTTGAAAATTGTGTCTTCTTTTATATTTTAAATACATAAAACTAATGACATACCATATTTAACTATTTTCCCTTTATATTTTGTTTTGTTATGATTTGTAAAAAGTAAAATATGATATGTAAATATTAATTTATTAAAATTTGTTAAAATTGACTAATTTTTTTAAATAGTTATTATTGTGAAAAATTAATTTTTGATATAATATTAAAAATAAAAAAAAATAAAAAAATTGTAAATAGAATATTTTTAAATTATAAGTTATTTAAACTTAATTTTAAAAACATTAATTATTTTTATTTTACCTACAACACCTCAAAATAGTAATTACTATTTAAGGGTTTGTTTAGTAATGTTTATATTTATTATTTTCTATATAAGTATAATTTCATTTACTATCAACTTAAGTCTACTGAAGTGGTGTCTTATTGTGACAACCACCTCCTCAATTAATTAAGCTAATTATGTGATTTTGTGTTAAATATGAATTGTGTGCTATGTGTTAAATGCATTATATTGATTTGTATTGTCTTGTTATTGGGAATAGATATGTATAGAGATGAATTAAACCTGTCTGATTCAGTAATTTTAACAAGTTAGAATTAAATATTGGGATAGGCAATTAGAGCCTAATTCACATTAGCATAATTAAATTTAGTTTGACTTAAGTCATAAATGATGATGATTAATTTAATTTGAGTGAAGTTGATTTAAATTGGTTAATATGGTTTATTAGCCCATTTAAATTAAGCTTGATGTATGCATACTTAAAGAATTAGTGTTTCATCAATTGAATATAGAAGAGAGGACTAGAGAGAGTGATAGTGGGTCTTGTGTTGAATTGAGTCGTCCACGTAGAGAGAGAGGAAGAGACTTTGAGAAATAGAGCTCAAGTAGGAGAAAGAAGATAGGAAGAAGAGAAAGTGAAAGGGGACTTAAATTCTTCATAAATTCACAACTTAAGGTAAGAATTTTGCTTTAAATTTCATGAAGTTGAGATGTCATAGTTATCATCCTTTGAAAATTGAGTTGAATTATAGAAGAGATCATGCATAATTATGAGTTTAGTGGTGTAAATTGATGATAGGATCTCATATGAACAAATAAAGAAGAAATTGTAGCAATTTAGCTCAAGATCAACATGCATGGCATGAATTCATGATATTTTGTTTATATACATATTTTCTTGCATGATCTTCATGAATTCTACTAGTGTCAAAGAGCTTTCCTCATTAATTTTGGAATTGGAAGTTTGAAACACATGGTTCATACTTTTATAATGTCTTGGAGTTTTTGATCAACAAAATTAGAAGAATTAGCTCAAATTGTGGACATGCATGGTTTTCATTTTGTTTATACACGTCAATCCTTGCATGATTCTTGTAAATTGAGGAGGAAAATTCCATGGAATTCAAAGATTGGAACTAACTTTGTATCGAATATAATTTTGTATGTAAATTCAGGAGGTTGGACTTTTTGCATGGTTTTGAGCCTCAATTTGAAGTTATGAGTTTTGTTTAAGGTGTTTTTGACAAGTTATGGGACTTGAATTGCATAAAAATGAGGTTGAAATTGTAAACTTTGAGCTTCATACTTGCAACAAATTTTCGGACTCAACAACACCCAGTACCACACGTGCGGCCTAGAGCCCTGCACATGCAAAAAACAGGACATTTGAAGCTCAGCTACTACTTTAATTGCATGTGCGGGGCACACGTGCAGCTAGTGCCCCCGCACGTGCAATTGTAAGGGCGGTCCGAGTTTCGTTTTCGCTCCATTTTTCTACCCTCCGAGCCTCCATTTGCATAGTTTTAAAGTGTTTTTCATGTGCATTTGCATCTCATGAACACGAATGAAATATATAACGAAAAGTGTGAACCGAACGGGTGAACATCGAATAGAAATTAAATAAGTAAACAATCGATTGAATGATTGAATTGTGTATTGAGTTGTTGTGATTGAATTTGTTTGTTTAAGTTGGATGCCGCATCTTTAGTGCATCTTTAGCACGTGTTTCAGGGAGCCCACTGTGAGTAACACTATTGTAAAGCTATGTTCAATCGTAATTATTTTCCGATTGATTAAATGTATTATTTTCTAAAGTAATACCATGACTGAATGAATGATTGTCCTATTTTCTGAATTGTACTCGTGGCATCCATAGCATATTGTTATTGTTATTGTTATTGTTACAGAGATCTCTATCAGTTCTAATTCTTGGAACTATTGTTTATTGTATTGATGACCATCAATTGATTGTTCGGTATTTAGGACCTATTAAATTGTTCTGCTATTGGATATACCACGTATGACCATTATGAATCTAAATGATTGAATGCTACGAGATATTGATAGAGAAAATGATCTATTAATGAACCGATTGTTTCAATTATTGTAAGGACAACATTCATAACCTCTTTACACAGTTGTTATTCATTGGGCTTTAGCTTATTGTTTGTTATATATATATAGGTGATCAGGCACCAAAATTGAGTAGTAAGTTTAGTGTAATAAAGTAATAAGTGGAAACTCATTGAATAGTAAGTGAAACCAAAATTGAGTAGTAAATGAAGTATAATGAAATAGTAAGTGGAAACTTATTGAGTAGTACGTGGAGTCTAGTGAAGTAGTAAGTGAAGCTCATTCAGTAGTAAGTAGAGTATAGTAAAGTAGCAAGTGGAAGTGTCATGACCCAAACCCGCCCATAGAGGTGTAGATCATAACCGGCCAGTAATTACTTGATTACTTACAGCCTCATACAAACATACAGAATAATTATAATAATGGGGCCATAAGCGGAAGCATATAACAATGATGAAAGTCCATTGAGCTGTGCCAATACGATAACAAATAGACTTTGCTTTTATCATAGCACATTCACACATCAACATATCTATGCAAAACTTATGTACAATAGAAAACTCCACACTTATAGTTTACATATCCAAAACCATCATAGCAAAAGCAAATAAAAGTCGTAACATGATACAAGCCAAAAGACAAAAGCTCCATCTTGGAGACTTGACCAATTGGGTTCACAAAAACAATTCCTGAAGCAGACTCTAAGGTTGGGCTTCATGTTGGACATCGACATGCTGATCACCTATATATACATACATAATATAGAGTGAGTGAAACTCAATGAGTAATAATACAATAAAGAGGTTTAAATGAATGAGCCCATAATCAAAGTAAGTATAACATCATAAATTCGTAACTTTTTCATGATCATAATTACAGAACGACCTCGGGTTCACTGATATTACAGAACGGCCTCAGGCCCAACATTTATCCGAATGGCCTCAAGCCCACACATAGTACAGAATGGCCTCGGGCCCAAACATAGTACATAATGACCTCGAGCCTAAACATAGTACAAAACGGCCTCAGGCCCAAACATATGAACACATATTACAGAACGGCCTCAGGCCTACACATTAACAGTTGTTTAGAACGACCTCGGGTCTAATAATATATCATTATATCATTAACAGAATGGTCTCGGGCCCAAGTAGCATAAACGGAATGACCTTAGGTCCATATTGCACATGTCATATAACATTCATGAAACTCAGTCATTTCGATCAAAACACAATTTCAGAATAGGTCACCGTTCATGGATCAAAATAATTAATTAAGAACATATCTTTACAATACTATTACTTACAGTGATGTTGGCCGTGCAGCGATCCTTCTGGTAGGCAACCTACACGACATAACACATATACGAATTCGGTAAACAATTTATTCATTTCTTAGCCTTTTCCTTTATTTAATCGTTTTACGATTCGTTCGTTTCTGTTTATCTTTAGACATTCCGGAGGGTCTAAACATGTTCATAAATAGGTTCAGGGGGTCGAAGAGGTTAACAGAAATTGATAGATTTTCTCCTTATTTTTCGCACGTGCGGAAGGCCCTCACAGTACGCATGTTTTACCCTGTGTTTCGCACGTGCAGGACTTCCAGCCGCACGTGCAGTTCTTGGTAATTTTGCACAATCCGAAAATTCTTCAAGGTACAAGCTTCCAGACCCAATTTTAAGCCAAGAACTCATACAAAACTCTTCAAAAACATGATCTACTAACATTATATAAGTGTAATTTCAACTCTAACACATCAATCTTGCTTAAGGTTCAAAATCAAGATCTCATCTTTTTCATAATATCAAGAATCTCATGATAAAGCTCAAATACATATTATACATGGATGATCCTTACACAAATCGTGTTGTATGAAAACCCTAGAGCTCATTTCATGAAGTATTCTCAAGATTGAACTCAAATCAAACAAAGTTAAAGAGATCAATGCTCAATTTCTTGAATTTAGCTCAAACAACACACAACCCAAAACCCTAACTTATATAGGTTTTAAATCTTCAAATTGATTCTTGATTCCAAACAAAAGATGAGTTAATCCAAGAGTTCTAGTTGAGTTTTACTTACTTTAAACCAATTCTTGAGATTTCCCCTTGAATCTCTCCCAAATCTTTAGCTTCTCTTCTAAATTCTTGGAGCTCTCTTCTTTCTCTCTCTCTCTCTAACTCTCTAACAAGTGTTTTGTTGATATAAGGTGATCTCAAGACTTAAACTAAGCCAAACTAAGCCTTACTATATATATAACTTAGGCTAATACACTTACATTAGCTTAATCTAAGGTTTAGGCTAATTAAACCCAATTAATCCATTACGAATTGCATTTTTGTCAAATTTCACAGTAGGCTCTAAAAATCATGCTAAACACAGATATAAAGTCGGTTTTAGTTTTTGGCGCCTCTAAGACTTTCAATTTTCAGTTCAAAGTTCTAATAGCGACATATATTCCTACACTCAACAGATATAAGTTCAAAATCACGTAATTAATCATGCAATTTCATATCAAACACATAATCATGTGCATTATTTAGCACAATATGGGTTGGGTTATCACAGGAAGTTTATTGAGTAGTAAATGAAACAAAAATTGAGTAGTAAGTGAACTGTAATGAAATAGTAAGTGGAAGCTCATTGAGAAGTAAGTGAAACCAAAATTGAGTAGATAGTGGAGCCTAGTGAAGTAGTAAGTGGAAGCTCATTGAGTAATAAGTAAAACTGAAATTGAGTAGTAAGTGGAGTCTAGTGAAGTAGTAAGTAGAAGCTCAATAGCTGATCAAAAAAAAAGTAGAAGCTCAATAAGTATTTTTCAACTTTTTTGGACAATAATAAATCTGATAAAATAGTAAGTAGAGTCTAACTGAGTAGTAAGTGAGATTTAATTAAGTAGCAAATTAAGTCCAATTAAGTGGTGTCTTGTTGAGTAGTAGTGGTGATATGATGGTAATGGCGATGGCGGTGATGGTGGTGGTGGTAAGGATAGTTGTAGTGATGGTAGTGGCATGGTGGTGGTGACAGTGGTAGTGGTGGCAATAGTGGCATGGTAGCGTTGATGGTAGTGGTGTTACCAGTGGTGATAGAGGTTGCGATGGTAATGGTAGTAAAATTTTAGTAGTATTTATGACAACAATGACAATGATAATGAAGGTGGTGGTAGTAGTACTGGTGGTGGTAGTGGTGGTGGTGGTGGTAGTAGCAGTGGTTGAGTAATAAGTCAAGTTTAATTGAGTAGTTTGTGGAGTCTTATTGACTGATAAGTGAGATTTAATTGAGTAGTAAGTCAAGTCTAATTGAGTAGTAAGTCAAGTCTCAATTAATAAGATAAATGAAAATTATTTAGTAATTTTTTTAAATTCAAATATTTTTTAAAAATACCTAACATGTCTAAATAATTTATTTAACAATTTAATGTAGTAATAAGTGGACCTTTATTAAGTAGTAAATTATGTTTAATTGAATAATAGTAGAATTAGGTTGTAAATAATCATGTAAATTATTTTTATTTGTAAAATGATAGTACATTACTTGGTGTTCGAGTAAATTATGAATAATATTTTGTAATTATGTTATAAAATTACTCCTTTAGTTTGATTTGGTTTTAAAATTTTTGTAATTTGATTCTAAATTTCAAAAATCTATAAGTAATCATTTGGTTATTAGTTTATTCTTAAACAAATCAAATTAAATCATGCTTACCCCTCATAAAGAAGTTTACTACCATTTGTTGCAAGTTAATTTACTGCTAAATACAATTAATCTTATAAGTTTGATATAATTATACTCACAATCAATAACACAACGAGTTGTTATCAAAGATCATAAAGTTCATAACTAAACATATAGTACACATCCAAAAAAAGAATGTGTATTATAAAATTTTTCTATAAACACAACAATAAATACGAATTTAATGTATATATTCCAATATTAAATAAATAATATCATTTTTTTATTCATGTAACTAGCAAAATACTATTGAGAAATTAGTTAAATTTTATTTAAATTAATAAATTTTGAAGAAAGCTTAATATAATTATGTCAAATTTTATGGTACTTAATATATTTTTTAAATCTTAAAATAAATTAGTCTAATTTTTTTATATAAATAATTTAATGTGAAACATTATATAAATGTTATACCACTGAAAAATTATTTCTTAGTCTAGGGGCGTCACGTGGTCATACCCTTTGTCAATCATAAAAAAATGGTCAAGTCACATCTTGACCATTATTTCTCCATACCACTTGTTAGTTCAAAAAAATGGTCAAGTCACATCACATCACCGATAAAACCAGTGACTTCTGGTGACACAACCTTGTTAGATTAAAAAACTACTTATTAAAAAATCATTTTTCAAGTATTTATATCTCAATTAGTCCATAATATATCTTTGTATTTCAATAAGTCCTATTATTTAGACATTCGATTCACCAAATCTTAAGTCTCATATTTAAGATATTTTATAAATATTTTTTGAACTGTTAGCAAATTGATAATGTGAACGTTCACATTAACGGTGTGAATATTCATATTGACAGTGTTAATATTCACATTACGGAATATTCACACTATCAATGTAAATATATTACTCATAAGACTTATTGGAATATAAAAAATAATAATTTAATTAAGTAAAATATAAATAAATAAAGAGACACTTATAAATAAGTTTTCTTTTCTTTTCTTTTCTCTTTTTTTTTTCTTTTTTTTTTTTGTATGGTACATAAAAACCCTTTCATGTATTGTAGTTGGACCCTTCAACTAATGTTAGTTTCACTCGATTTTTTCTCCCCCAATCAGGTGCGTACATCTCATTCGTTTAAAACCCCAACCCCACCCCCCACCTCTCAAAGCTTTGCCATCTGTATCACCTGAGAAGTTAATGGTTGGTCCTGGAACATATGGTTCCCCTAACAAAATTGTGATTAGTGAAAAAGATGAAATCTACAATTTTGTGTTAAATAATTTTTTTTTTTTTTTTAAAAAAAGACATGATATATTTTGAATAATGAGCAATACCGTCGCGTGACACTTAAGAGCATCAAATAATTTTTCAATAACCTTTCACCTACCATTTAAAATATTACAATCACTAACCAACAAAGTTGTGTGGTTATTGTCCATGCCTAAAACAGCAAGAGCACCTAAATAAATCCCATTGTCAAAAAATGCCCACTATCATAAGGATTTAACACAGTTTATAAACTTCTTATTTTGCAAAATTAACACACTAAATTTATCAATGTTCTGGAAACTTTTTAAACAATTTGCCACTAGTTTGACAGGATGTCTAAATATTGCATTTTTCCTGACAATAACTTACAATTATCACAGTTAGTGCTACTATTAGACAAAAAGCAAACCCATCGTGGCCCAACCTGTTAGGGTTCTGGAATTAAAAAAGCCACTACCTCTAGACCTAGCGAGAGGCATAAATCAAGAGCCTACCATCCCCAATATATATATATGCATATATTCTTTATGAATTTTGTTTCTGCAGTGTGCATACCGAATACTGCACTAGATGATTATGAAGAGGAGCTCCGCACCTGATTGGTCTATCCAGGAATTGAGACCTTGCAACAGAGAGCACCGTTCGAGCTGCCCAGCCGGGGTTGGCCAGATAACCCCTTCGGTGTAGGAGTAAGTAGACGGAGAAGATGAGGGATCCTCTCTAAGTGTAGAGAGAGAGAATGTGTAATGAATTTAGTTGTGTTTAGTTGAGTGTAGTTCAGCTTAACTTAGTTACCTTCAATGTGAAGTGAGTGGAGTTTATATAGAACACCTTACTTGTTGCCCAAGATGGTTTCATGAAGCTTTGGTGCTGCCATGCTCCCTTTAACATTGCTCAAGGTAGGGGATCGCCAGATAGTTGACAATGGATGCATATACTCATTGTAACCATACTTATAACAGATTACATTCCCTTGATCAACTGTTTCTGTGATTCTAGGAGAAGGGACCAGCTAAGGTGGTAACCTGCACATACATGCATTCATATCTTCTACGTTTCTCTGAGAGGTTCTCTCAGCTCAGTACTGTTGTGCCCGGGCTTAGCCTTTCACAAGACTGTTTATAGAGATGGGCTAGCCCATTTAGATATATTTGTGTGGGCTCGATCCACTTTGGTTTTTGATGATGGGTTCGGCCCATCAGTTCGGTCCAAAGATTAAGTCTTGTAGCTCGGCGCAGCCCAGCATTGCGGCTAGACTGGCATTTCCACTGTGAGTTGGGCCCAAGTGTTTGAGGACTTGGGTAGACTGTGTGTTATGAAGATGGGCTCAGTTGGCTGGCCCATGCTGTCATGACCTGAACCCGCCCCTATGGATTAAGGTCATAACCGGCCAGTAATCATGTGATTACTTATGGCCTCAAACCTAAATAAACATGTTTCAATAGAAATAAAGGGGCCAAAATGGAAGCAGACTTAAGAATTTTGTCCAATGAGCTGTGCTTATATGGCATAGCAAAATTATTCCAAAAGCATTCCATAATAACTCACACATATAGGCAGAATTAACATCTTGTACATCCAGGAACTTCAAACATGTAGTCAGCCAAACAAAAGTTTATATACATGGGTAATCCAACGTATTCACCAAGGTAGCAAAAGAGTAAACAAAAGGACAAAAACAAAGTCTCGTACGTGAGACATTCGGGTTGATTCCACAAAACTTGACTTCCTCTCACATTCTTCACTGAGGCTGGGTTTGGACATTTCTTTGCTTACCTACATACATTTAAATGAGAGTGAACAAAAGCCCAGTGAATAATATCGAAATAAAGAAGTTACATGAATGAAATTCATAATAGTTATATCAAACGACCTTAGGCATATTCATATTTCTATCTAATATATCAAACGGCCTCGGGTCCAAACATATCAAATGGCCTTTGGCCCATCGTATCAAACGGCCTCGGGCCTAATTTATTCTTATCAAACGGCCTTGGGCCCAATTCATTCATGTCAGACGGCCTCGGGCCCAATTCATTTATGTCAGACGACCTTCGGCCCAATCATTCGTGTCAGACGGCCTTTGGCCTAATCATTCATATCAAATGGCCTTTAGCCCAATCATTCATGTCAGACAACCTTAGGCCCAATCATTCATGTTTATGCGCATTTCATACTTGAGATCATAATCATAATCATATTCCAATGGCCTTATTTGATTATTGGCATAACAAATATTCGTTCACAATTCAAATTAACAAATCCGTGAAACTTATACAGAAGTAAGCATTTGGAAAGTAACATACTTCAAAATATCCTTACTAAGATATTACTCACAGTGTTCTACCAATGGATTTACCTTTGTGCTTGACCTTACACATTTCATAACACATTGGGTCACAAACAATTCAATCTGTTCTTAATTTGTTTATTTCTCTTAGGCCTCTTTTTATCCCTTCTATTCTTTTACAATGTTCAATGCATGCCTAAGAATGCTCAAAAATGAAAGAGAACAGAAAACGGAACATAAAACAACTTTTCAAAATTTCTAAAACAGGGCTCTCCGCTCGAGCGGCCTGCAAAAGCCTGTAAAAGTACTGGTTGCATGAATTTTATGCTCGAGCAAGACTTCTGACGCTCGAGTAAGGAGTCTCGCAAAACAGGGTCTGCTGGTGCGCAAGGTTTGCTTCTCAAGCTACCTTGCAATTCTCTGCAAAACTTTTGGAAGCTAAATTTTCACGCTCAAGCGAGACTTTCCTCGCTCGAGCGGGCTGGTCGAATTCTGAGTTTTCCAGCAAGCTGTTTGAGCTTCAAAACACAACCCCAAAGTTCCAAAGTTTGCAAATTGATGTCAAAAACATAGAAAAACATTGTGTAACATATAAATTTAGATAATTTGAAACCAGTTGTCCCAAAATCATGGCCCATCTCCCAAATTTCCCAAATCATTTCAAGTTCTTCAAAACTCATGCAATCAAGTTACATACTTCATGAATCATGCATGCATGTAACTCATTAACTCTAATTCCATTTCAAGTAGTACAAATGATGCTTATAATCATGAAGCTCAACAAAACTATGCTTTCATGTATGATTTGGTACTCAATTCTTCATGATTATGCACATTCATGGTGATACTTTACATGCATGGAGATATCAACTTCAATTTCATCAAACACTATTCAAATTTTGTTCTTGATCACCAATCCTCTTGGAATTCACATAATTACAAGTTTAAACTCATGAATTAAGGGTTGGTTACTCACCTAAAGGCTTCAATTCTTCCAAATATAGCTAAGCCTTGACCTAATCCACCTAGTTCTTGAATTCCTTTGCAAAATCTTTAACAATGAGCCCTTTATCTCTCTAAATTCAGTTCACTCTCTCTCTCTAGAGTGTATATCTCAGATTTTGAGCTCCAAAATGGTGAGCTTAAGTGTAAATAGGCCCATATATATGCTTGCCTAATCAACCTTGATTAAGGCTAATTTATTATGCCTATTTTAATCAATTTAATCTAATTAATTTGGTCCAAATCAATTTTTAATTAAATTTCACCATAAGCTCTAAAAATCACTTATCATAAAGGTGCAGACAATTTCAGTTTCTGTAACCTCTACGGTCTTCAATTTTCAAATTATAGCAGTAAGTTGAACAGATTTTCCTACGATGAACAGATAGAAATTCAAAAACACATATAATCATATAAATGGCACTCAAAATCATATCAAGCTCATAATCACAATCATAAATAAGATTAATTAACGTAACACAAGACAGGGTTATCACACACGCATTCGTCTAACCCACTTGGACTTGGGTTTAGTGGATTGGGCTGGCCCAAGGTTTGGATCCGACCCATTTATATTCTGCTCTTTCATTTGGCCCCTAGCTCGCGATAAGGTTTCCCTTGGGAGGAGCTACTATCCAATACCCCAACAGTCATGTCACTTTGGATTTGCTTCATTTCAGTCTTGGTCGCAGTTCAATCCGTACACACATTTCTACATGCGTCCTTTCACTAGGACACGTGGCAATAGTGTGCAGAGATAGTGCGCCAAATCCATACAGAGAGACGTGATTTTGTACCATCACACCGTTCGGGGCTAATAAATACCCTAGAACTGCCGCCTCAACCTCTTCATCTGCTCTGAGTTTTGAAATCCCCAAAACCTTTTCACTCTCTCTTGTTGGTTCTGACGGTGCTCCGCCCAAACATTTGCTGCCACTTCTGAGGGTTGTGAACACTGCCGCTCTCGTTCCAATTTCAAAGACCTTCATTCCTTACTATTTCTTCATCGAATCCCTGTAAGTTTTCCTGAAACTTCTATTTTCTCTTGCTTTTCTGTTTATGTAGCCATTGTTGGCCCTTATGCCACTATTTTCGGCGACTGGTGCTATTTCTCTATTTCTTGCTTAGTTCAATTCTGCCCTTGCCTTTTTAGGTCTAGACAATAGAAAAATTTCAGGCATTGGTTGATACCCCTGAGGCGATGGCCCTATTCCGTCGTGACTACGGTATCCCTAATGATGTTACCCTCACGCTGGCTAAGGTCGACGCCAAGCGTATGGGTACAAAAAACACTGTTGCATTCCTTGTTGCTGCTATCGTCGAAGGAAAGGTTTGGTTCCCCCTGGAACCATTAGTCCGTCGCTTTCTTCACCAAGTCCAACTTGTCCTAATACAAGTATCTGTAAACCTGTTCCGAGTTGTTTACGGTGTTTGTGCTCTGAATAGACGATTAGGCTTGAATCTGGGCATCTGGGACATCCTGGATTGTTATACCCTTTCTCACAACAAAAACCATAGTACATATTACCTTTGTGTCCATTCTGCTGACTGTCACCTTGTCACCAGTTTGCCCGACTCCGACAAGCACAATGATGATTTCTTGCAAGTTGGTGGGAACTGGGAGTTCCTTACTGCAACCGAGTTCCAGTCTAAGAGGATGCCCCAAAAAGATGACTACCCAGGTCTTTTGTTTTGTTTGAATTCTATGCTAATATTGTTCCCCATTTCTGCAAAGGCTTCTGTAGACCGCCCCGGAACTCCGCTCTCCGCGCGCGAGGGCACAAATCGTTTTGTTCTTAGCTACTACAGTTCGGACTCGCGTCACGGTTCTGAATCTAATCTCACAAAGTGCAATGTAAAACCGATAAATCACCAAAGAGTCCAAATCCGGCAAATCGTTTTGGAAAATTGATTTTTAATAAAGAAGTGCCAAACATGGACTGCTTTGCCAGATACAGAATCGTCACCTAAATGTTTTATTTTGGAAAATTTAGGAAACCCTGACTTGTGCCTAAGGCTACGTGTCCGTCATCACCAAAGTTGCCTCGGCTCGGGAACTTGGGTACGAGAGGGGAAGGTCATGCAATGAGTACCCCCGCTCACCTGATCAAAGATCGGCCTTTACTAACATGATATTTTGTTTTTTAAAACACATGTGTTCTTATTCCGGTTATTAACCTTGAATTACTATGTGATGTGCGCAGCATACAAGTATAGACTAAATCGCTCAAGTTGGAACAAAACATCTCATGTTTGTTTGCTTGAAAATGGTTTGTAGTTGCTACTCGCAAGTAGGCTAAGTCGCGGATTTTGCCACCCTCAAGTGGGCTTAGAAAACATGATTTTGCCACTCTCAAGTGGGCTTAAAACTCTCATTTTGATGAATTGTTCCAATTCAAGCAATGAAGCCTTCATCCACAGGCATTCATGCAGTTATATCAGTTAAGCAAATAGCCTCATGGCAAGCATGTTATACTTGGCAACACTTACACGCATGCAAGGATGCTAAAGCGTAAACACTTACCTAGTACTTCGAGCCAAAAAAGAAGCTAGTTAGTAATCAATGCATGACCCTAGCTATGTTAAGAATGCCTAATGCAACACATGCAAAATGCAACTAAGATAGGCTCGGCTATTCTAAGATGTCATGTGAATGCAACTAGATAACATGTATTCAATTGGAATTGAAATGCAATGCAGTTAGCATAATGCGCCGAGCCCGGTGCATGCAAAACAGATGAATGGATGCACGCATGCAAGCATAAGGATGCTAATTGAATTATACCCTAAAACTAACCAACGAAAGCAGTTAAGTAAAAGGGAGAAAGACGTGGGGTTGAAAGACATGCATCACACACACGCACGCTTATTACAAAATTCGCCCTCTCGATGGAGGGTCCGAATAAATCAACTAACTAACTACGCTAAGCTAATTAATTACAAACCGAATTGAAACTAGCTATACTAAGCTAATTAGAATATTACAACATAGATTAAACTAATTAATTACAAAACAAGTAATTAACTACAACTAGCTAGTAAAGCGGTAAAAATGGCCTCGTGGAGAGGGGTGTATGCATTCTCGGTCGGCTTCGCTCGGAAATCCACTACCGTGCCTCATGATGCCTCTGTTTGCACACTTCTGGGCTTCTGAAAATTGTGCCAACTTCCAAGATGCCTCTGATCCACCTTAGGAACAATCTGAGGGGTAGTCAGCCAAAGAATAATGGTCATCGGCCAAATTTGAGGCTATCGGCCAATTGTTGATAGCCGATCAGCACACTTGATAGCAGATCGGCCACTTTTTCCTGCAAACTTCTCCTTTTGCTGCAACAGAGCACTAACAGAGGCATGGTAGTGTATTTGCAAGAAAATGTGTGTGCAACCACACTCCTTATCATGTTTAAAGCTCAAAGGAGTGTAGTGCTCAGCTCTCGAGCCATCAATCACGCATTTCAATGCATGATGGCCAAAGAAGCCGAGTTGCACAAATCAATATCACATGAATGCACAAAAGGCACAAAAATGCCTTAACCTCTATCATGCTTGATCAAAAGGGTCAGCGACCGAGAAATGAGGCACGTTTCATCACTTCAAGTATGAAACATCCCTCGTTCCTCGTGTTTGGACTAACACCCTATCCAAACACAATGCAATGCAACAAGCATGCAAAAATCATGCAATGCAACAAGCATGCGACAACATGCAATGCAACAAGCATGCAACAACAATACAATGGAACAAGCATGCAACAACATGCTATCTAACAAGCATGCAACAACATGCTATCTAATCAACATGCTAAACATCATGAACATGCAACAACATGCAAATAACAATGTCGTGCAACAATATGCAAACAAACATGCAATGGTAAGGACCATGTAATGCAACACTTAGGGGACTTAAACTGCATATGGACGGACCTAAGAGGGTCCAAAACAGTGGCCAACATACCAAAATTTAGGCACAAAAGGGGGCCAAGGACACATGCTCATGTAATGGCTCCTCAACTAGGCACAGGAACACAACCCTCAAACATGATGAAGAAGTGACAAATATAAAAGTGTGGCAATGAAGTAAACTCTGAAATTACATTCCAAATGAGGCTAAATCATGCCCAAACAACAAATAAAGCATGCTAGTGGGCTCAAAGCTTAGAGCTAGCCAAAGGACTTACACCATAGCTATGCAATACATGAAACATATAGCCAAGGCAACCCAAAACAGTCCTAGATCATGCCAAAATGAGTCTAAAACATGCATGGAGCATCACCAAAACAAGCTAACATGAAGGGCATGAAGCATGAACTTGCAAGGCTAATAAGGAGTATTACACTACACCTATCAAAACTAAGCATGAGGTGACTTCAACAACAAAAATCAGAGTTATATCATGGCAAAATGAGACCAAATACACACTGATATGGCAACTTACAAGCTTAGGCAAAATGGCATACGCAATGGCTTATTCTTAAGGCATAAAGAACCAACTCCTCAAAACATGGAAAGAGTGACAAATGTGAGGGCATGGCAATGAAACATGCTCTGAAATCACATAAAAAATGATGCCAAATCATGTGAATAGCCCAAGCAATGCATGCTAGTGGCTTGGAAACTCAAGGCTAATGAGCTAGAATGAACCATGGCTATACAAAGCAATGCATGTATGACCAAAAGAACACAAATCAGACCTTAAGCATGGTAAAACATGGCCAAAAGCTTTTTGGAGTTAAGCCAAAACATGCTAGAATGATGGTTCAAACACATGATGCATGTTAGGCTATCATGCAAGATGCTATCAAACCAACCTAAAACAGAGTTGAGGCATGCTAAAATAATGCCAAAAACTTGCTGAAATAGAACCAATATATGCTAGACAAACATGCTACTTTGATGAGCCATCTATACAAGCATGCAAGACACAAGGAGAGGGGATGACCCTTTCAGTGGTGGAAAGGTCAAACAAATGCTAAAACAAAAGCCTAAAGGGATAGCCCAAAACAAGGCAAAACAAGGCACTCAAGGGGATAGATCACCCCCAACACCAACAAGACCTTAAACAATCATTTCAAACACATGAAAATGAAGCTTTTTACAGTTGAGAGTTAAGCCAAAATAAGCATGCAAATAAGGCTAAGTAAGCAATGAACACAAAGCTTAAAAGAAGGCTAGTGACTCACCCTTGTAGAACAATTTCAAAGAGGTAACTTCAGCAACTTTCTGAGCTAAAAACCAAACTTTGAGTTCAGACAAAAACCTCAAGTACCTCAGCAACAAGAGTATGGTGTTTCACTAGGTGCTTTAGTGCAAAAGTGTGAAGAAATTACACTTTTGAGCACAAACAAGTGCAAATATAGAGAGAGAGAGAGAGAGAGAGAGAGAGAGAGGAAATATAGAGAGAGAGTGATATACATCTTCTATATCAAGATTTCAGAACCTCTGGAAAGGGAGAGGGGTCTCCCTTCTTATAGAAAATCAAATCTCAAGCTTGTTGAGCAAGGTTGAGACTTGTTTCAATCCTTCCATACACGTGTATGGAGGATGAAATCTGTGCTCACCAGCTGTCATAGCTGGCACAAAAATATTTGCAAAAGCAGGTGGAAAGGTCTCAGCCAAAAGATATGGCCGATCGACCAAAAATGGTGCCGATCGGCCAAAAAGAGTGTCGATCGGCCACCACCAATGGCCGATGGCAAGAAGACAAGGCCAATAAGCACAAGGCTTGGCCGATGGGTTGTAGGGATAGGCAACAAGCCACCCTCTTCCCTCAGAAGCAAAACCACAAGTCCTTGGTCCATAACCAAGCACAAAACAGACAAGTTGAGAGATCCTAAGGCAAGGCGCGCAGCCGAGACCTTCAGGAACTCAAAACGAACACGAGCATGGATGATCGTCGTGTGTTCAAATGATGACGTCTAAGTCTTGAGGATGGTCAAAAATAGGGTGTCTACAGCTTCCCATTACCAACGTAGACCAAACCATGAGAATGTTGAAGCGATTAAGGTCGTTTTAAGGTACAAAAAGAGGTCTGCCCCCGAACTATTAGACTATCAGGAAACTTACCGAACCACAATCCAGAAAAAAGCAAGGCTTGCTGCTTTCCTTCTTGATTCTGATACTGAGACTGACACAACCCCTGCTCTTTTAGTTACGAACCGTCGCCGTGGCCGAAGTTTATCTGTTGAGAGGACTCCTTCTCTTGCCCCCAGTTTCACAGAGGGGATCCATGTCCAAGAGAAGGGTGTTGGTGGACCTAGAGACGGAAGCTTTTAGTTTTTCTTCTGTCCTAGAGACTCCTTTGGCCAAGGCCAAACCAAAGAGTCTAACGGATGTGAATTGGAGATGGGGGCCTTTGGCCTTTCTACCGCTGCTACTGACCCTGTTGCCTCAATTGCTAAGAGGGAGAAAAAGAGGAGGAGAGAGATTGGCAAAGCCATAGTTGGCGAGGCTTTTGAGGAGCCTATTGTGGATGAGTCTTTTGAAAACTGGAAGCCGTCCATGCTGCATTAGGGCAGGCCCATTTCCACTTCTGATTCAATTATTGCTTCTGGAGATTTTTCTTTTGATTTGACCAAGACTTTGTTGATGCCAGTGGACATGGCAGAACATAACGGACCTCACAATATCGCAATTCTGAAGGGTACCCTTTGAATGATGACTATTATGAGTGTTACTGTACTTCTTTTTTATGTTCTTATTGGTTTGCACTGTCTCCTTTCTTTTAATACCTTGTCGTTTGCTAGAGTGTATCCAGATGATGCATTTGTCCATCACCCAAGCTGAAGCATTGGAAAGGGCCATACTGGAGGCTGCCATGAGTACTGAAAGGTTGACAACAAATTTGGAGGCCAAGAAGAAGTGCCGGAGGACTGCAGAAAGGGAGGTGTTTTGCCTGAACAAGGTTATTGCTTGTGTTGAAAAGTCAAAAGAGGCTATTATTGTGGTCCAGGCCCAACTTGAGGGGAAAGTAACTGAGCTAGAGGGGGTTATAGGAATGATGGTTGCTGGGCATTCAACTTTGGAGGGCAAGCACTAGCAGTAGGGTTGTGATGAAGCTAAAGCAGCCTATAAGAAAGAGGTGCTGGTACTTCGTGACAAGCTCTTCCTCAAAGGCTAAACGAGTGCCCTGGTTGCCGCTCAAGTTCCTAAAATAGCCTCTTTGTTTCATAATATTCCTGTTCCCTCAAAGTCCTTGGGTTTAAAGACCACTGCCACCCCTGCTACTCCCCTAGCAAAGATTTCCCCAAAAGTAATTCTGCAAACAAGACCCCAGAAAGCGGTGCTGCCAATGAAACAGTGAACGTTGAAGGGGGTGAGAACATGGAGACTGAAGTTGTGGGAGATGTGGTTAAGGAGGCTCCTATTCCTCAGGAAGTTAGAGCTACCTCTACTTTTCCTCCCCAAGATGGCATGGACAAGATCGTAGATGCTGCCCCAGAAATCCCTCCTGCTGATGAGAGTTAAGGTGGTCTTTTGAAAAGACTTGAAGTTGTTTTACATTTTTTTGCTTTTTCTTTTTCTTTCTTTCTGGTGTACTGGAGCTCGGTCTTCTTGATAAGTTGCCCCCTAATGCTTGTTTAAGACAATTGTTCTTCTTCTTGTTGCTATTTTGTGAGGCTAACTGTGCCTTTGTTGAATGATAGAATTATTTCCTTTTAACCTTTGCAATCTGATGCTTTCTTGTTTCAATGCTTGTGTTATTTGCACTATTTGCCCCCGGCCGATTACTGTTGGGACCTTAGGGCCGAATAACTGCTTGGTCTGGTTATTCGATATGCTACATGGCGGTGTTTGTCTTGTAATCGAAGAAGAGTGTCTTACTTAGGTCCAGATTGATGCTAAGAAAAACAATTGTTTGCCCCTATCTGGAGCTAAGTAAGATTGGTACTGAAGATCTTGCTCTATGGCAAAACTACTTAAGTTTGTTTCATCTTTAATAGCATGAGTGTTTTTGTATGGAACAAAAAGATACAAAGAAGTGATGTCTTACTGAAGTCCAGGTTGGTTCTGAAAAAACAATTGGTTGCTCCCACCTGGAGCTGAATAAGACTAATGCTTGAAGTTTAGCCCGAAAAGAATTATCCAAGACTGTTTCAACTCTGTTTGCATGTAGCAGTACTGAAGTGTGGATGTGATTGTACTTAAGAAAGTCTGTGATTTCCACACAAAAAAAATGATCATTGAAAAATTCGTTAGTGCGGTTTCCACCAAGCAATTCCACTTGGCTAAGATCCATTTTAGTTGCCAAACATAATTCCACTAAGCAATTCCACTTGGCGTGTTTGAGTGCTAACCAAAACTAAATTTCGTTCGGTCACTCCAAAATGTAGTCCGTTTGGTTAAAACCAAAGCTAATTCCGTTTGATAAATATCAAAGCTAAGTCCATTTGGTAAACACCAAAGCTAATTCCATTTAGAAAATACCAAAGCTAAGTCCGTTTGGTGAACACCAAAGCTAATTACTTTCAATTTGGAAATATGCCCCAAAGGCTTAGATTATAAAGACTAGGCTAAGTGATAATCTGTTCTGACCACAAAGCTGTACAGGTGTTGAAAACAAAAGTTCAAAGAAGTGGGGAGACATTCTCATTAATCAAAAGATAAATGCTTTTACACTTGATGGATGACTTGGCGGTATTCTACTGATAATACTTCTTGAGGTTTGCTATATTCTAGGGCCGAGGTATGGCTTTGCCCTTGAGATCCTCCAAGTAATATGCTCCATTCCCAGCTACGACTGTGACCTTGTAAGGACCCTCCCAGTTTGGTCCTAACTTCCCTTCGCCAGACATCCTTTTATGGTCCATTACTTTCCTTAGAACCAACTCTCCAAAAGTAAACTGCCTTGGGAGAACCTTCTTATTAAAACTCTTGATAAGTTGCTGCTGATAAGCTACAAGTCTGATTAGTGCTGCTTCTCTTCAGCCTTCTACCATGTCCAGCGCCTGTACAACAGCTTTCTCATTACTTGCATCTTCAAACAATTCCGATCAGAGGGTTGGGAGCTTGACCTCCAGTGGAATGAAAACCTCCATTCCATAGGTCAAGGAGTAGGGTACTTCTCCTGTCGAGTGTCGTGCCGTGGTTCGGTAGGCCCACAACACATGGGGTAGCTCTTCAACCCACTTCCCTTTTACACTCTCAAGCCGCTTCTTTACTCCATTAACGATGGTTTTTTTTTATGACTTTGCTTGTCCATTACTATGTGGGTAGCCTGGAGAGGAGTTCCAATATTCAATCCTGAGATCAGCACAAAACTTCCTGAAAATATTTTCATCAAACTGCGTTCCACTGTCTACAATCAATAATCGTGGGATGCCGAAACGGACAACGACATTCCTCATAACAAACCGCTTTGCGTCTGCTTATTTGATGCTTGCCAGTGCTTCAACTTTCACCCACTTGGTGAAATAGTCGGTTGCGGTGATAAAGAATCGTCTGTTCCCAGTCCCTTGTGCCAAAGGTCCAACGATGTCCAAGCCCCATTGAACGAAAGGCCATGGGCTAGTGAGCGGAGTGAGATTTTTTGCAGACTAATGAATTAGTGGAGCAAACCTCTGACACTTGTCACACTTCTAAATGTACTGCTGTGCGTCCTGCTGCATCTATGGCCACCAGTACCCATGAGTGAGGGCACTGTGTGCCAGTGACCTTCCACAGTGTGGCTTCCACAAATCCCATCGTGAATTTCATAGAGAACATTTTTTACTAGAATTGGATGAACATATAGCAGATAAGGGCTAAGGTAAGAACATCGGTATAGTTTCCCAGATGAAATCCAAAACCGGGCTAATCTGTGCCAAACTTTATTTGCTTCTTTTTTGTCTTTAGGGAGAGTGTCAGATCTTAGAAAAACAAGTATTGGATCCATCCAGCTTGGTTCCAAGTCAGCACAGAGGACTTGGTCTAGGGATGCGATGTTGTAGCTTGCTTTTCATGCTTCTTTCGGATACAATAGCCCTACAGTTCGGACTCCCATGGTTCTAAATCTAATTTCACAAGTGCAATGTGAAATAGATAAACACAAATGAGTCCAAATCCTGTAATTCGTTTGAAAAATTGATTTTGAATCAAAAATGCCAAAAATGAACTGCATTGCTAGATTTCAAAGTCGCCACCTAAATATTTTGGAAAATTTAGAAAACCTATGACTCATGCCAAAGGCCACGTGTCCGTCATCACCAGAGTGTCTCGGCTCGGGAACTTAGGTATGAAAGGGGAAGGTCATGAATTGAGCACCCCACTCACTCGATCAAAGATCGACCTCTACTAATCATGATGTGTTTTGTATATACAGTATATGCTCTTGTTCCGGTATATTAGGCTATTTTTACTATGTGATGCACACAAGTATAGACTGCTTCACAAAATTTGGAACACTTTGATTTCATGTTTGTTTTAAAATTGTTTTGAATATGTACCACTTGAAAAAGTGATCTCATATGTACACTTAAGCTAATCATTCCAACTTAAGCAATTAGCCTTCATCCACGAGCATTCAAACAGGTATATCACTTAAGTACTTAGCCTCATGGTATTTATACTTGATATGGCAACAATCACACGTATGCAACATGCTAAAGCGAAAATGCTCACCTAGTACTCAACCAAGGCAAGCCAAAAGAAATAAAATAGTAAGAAAAAATGCATTACCTAACGATGCAAAATGACTAATGTAACACATACAATATGTAACTAATGGGCTCAGCTACTAGTATGGCATGTGAATCAATGTCATGCTTCTACACACCCTGAGATGAAAAGCCGCTCAGGAACACGTCTCACGCATCTTGAGAAAAGCCCCAGGGGACAATGATCCTAAACACTATTTAGCGTAAAAGTATAAATGATAATAACGCAAGATGCAAATAAATGCAATAAGTGCGATAGATGATATGGCATGTGGTATGTGTGACAAGCAATGTAGTGGATGATGCTCAGGAAACACAATAAACAAAGTGGCGCTTTGGAAAGCACCTCATAGGGTGAGTGGCAATGAACTGCTCTACCCTTACGAGGATCTCCCTCTTGAGTTCTTCGAACTCTTACTTTCAACTCACAGTTTCAAAGGTCCTCAAATGCTTACAAGAGGTAGAATCTACATGCAGAAACCACGGATGTTACTTTTCTCCTTGATCGTATTCACAACTTTCCCTATTCTCTAACCGGGTGACAGACTAAGTTGCTTCAGTATCCAAAATTGAGGCGCACACATGCTATCTCAATCTATGGGGCTGCCATACAGATTTCAAGCTGAAGATATACCCTTGGGTATTTAAACCAGACTTTAGTCTCAGAAATTCCAAACCTTTGTGTTCTAGGCATCGCTATTCAAACTTTAGTTTCCACCGTCGCAGTTGGTCTCCTAAGAACTCATTGCAAACACAGCCAAGACACCTCTGGTAAAGAATGGTGTTCAGGGAAAGCACTTTTGATCGCTATTCTAACTTTAAGCAGACTTGAGCTCGATGTCGAGGTACACTCATACTCCGGACAAATGGCAAGACTTGAGAAGGTGTATCTGGGATGCAATCTCGGAATTCGCCGAAGTTGAAACAAACTCAGATGCTCCAATTTTCCCTTTTCTCTTTTGCTTTGTAGTCCAAAGCCTATGTAGTTTCATATTGGTCCTTGTTCTGTTGCTCTCTCTCTTGATCGAGGTTGGACTTCACAGTTTATAAAGGAAAGAATTTTGTTTTGCACATCATGTTGAGAATGGCACGAAAATTTTAGCACAAAAGGATCTATTTTTGAAATTGAAACCGAGAATGAGTTCTTAACCGGGGTATTGAGCTTACGATTGACCAAAAATCAAAATGACTCAAAATGAAGGAAAAACGAAGTAAAAACAACCTAAACACAACATTTGGATGTTTTCCACCGATGGGAGACCTCTCGGTTCACGGGGAACCCAATGCTTCTCGAAGAATTGTTTCCCACCCTTTCTTATTTATGATGCTCACATCACTTTGGCACTCAACATCTTTTTCTCTTAAAAGTTCTTTCCTTACTTTTCCTCTCAACACACATCTCTTTATTCATTAATCTCTCTTATTTTTTATCCTTTCCCAGGTGTGGTTGATGGATAAGCTGGAAGTCATGAACCCTATGATGGGGGGTCGAATGTCCAGCTTTATTTCTAGTTCGTGTTTCGCACTTGGCTTGATACCTCTCTACTTGGAGGTGGAGAGAGTTTTTGGCCCCTTCGGCTAGCTTCAATTGTGCCCTTTCTGGCTAGTGTGTTGACAATGGGAAAAAGACAGAAAATCAGACTTGACTGTGCCCCTAGTTCATCACTTGGACTTTATTTTTATTTTTAGCTTTCTGTTAAAACAATTTTGACCAACATGAGAATTCAGATGAACATGCTTTTTTGATTTTCTGTTTTGAAATCATGTAAGTCAAACTATGAGCACTGAAAATTTTTATTTTATTTATTTTTTTGTCTGAGAAATGGTCCAATTTTGGAAAAATGGAATAATTTCCCAGAAAATTAGTCAACTTCATTAAAAATCCTCAAAACTATTTTTGCAAATGACCACTACTCAACCAACATAGAATTAACTCTTGAGATGCACGACCTCAGATCTGAATTTGATTTGTCTTGCAGCTGAATCTTTTAATGGAATAGGACAATCGATTTTGAACGAAGATGAGCACGAAGATGAACCAATTTGTACGTGGATAGGATAGTCGAGTTGAATAAAGATAAGCCAATCAATATAGATAAGACAAACAGGTTGAAAATGGTTGGGGATGAACTTCAGGATTCAATTGCCTACATATCCCAAAGATAGGAATCAGGCCTTACGTAGTTCCTGGGTTAAGGTGCACTTAGGTATTAACTCTCTCCTTTTACACTCTAACTTTTGTCAAAGCTGCCCTTTGGGTTTTCAACCTTGCGAGCTCTATTTTTCTTTTCTTTTTATTTTTCTTTCATTTTCTTTTTCTTTTTCTTTTTTTTTGTTTTCATTTTTTTTTTTGTTTTTTCTTCTTTTTCCATGCTCTAACTTTTGCCTGGGTTGCCCTTCTAGGTTTTTGGCCTAGTGAGCCTTTCAAGGATAGAAAAGTTTGACTTGTCCATGTTGATTGGTTGTGAGATCTCTAAGCCATCTAAATCCACGAGAATGGCTGGTGTTTCTAACGAAATAGTCACTGATAATGTAAGGGCCCATCCAATTGGGTCTGAATTTGCCCCTAATGTCGTGGATAGGAACCCGATTGTCCTTCTGCGAAACAAAAATTTCTTCTCTTAGAATATGGGATTTGGCTTTCTTGTCAATCTCCATCAGCTTGAGAAATGACCTAATTTTGAATCTTCGAGCACATCTAACCTTTTTGCCCCAAGTCCAAGGGTTGCTTCTAATCCAGTTGTGCAAACTTCCTTCAATCACATATGAACTTATTGCCCCTAGTTCAAGAGTTTCTTCCAATTCGGCCATGCAAGCCACATATTGTGGTTGATCGTTGAACATTCTGAATCAAGTTTTGAAAGCAGAGGGGTGGAATATTGAGGCCAAGAATGATCCTATGTTGTATGAGCTCAAGATCAAGTCCAAGCATGTCTTCGTAGGACCACACAAAAAACATTTTTGAAATCTTTTAATAAAACAACACATCGCTCAGGCTTCTCTAAAGACAATGTAGAACCAATCTGGACCAAGCTAGGATCCTTCTCAGTACCCACATTAACAGACATGATTTCATTCATTAAGGGCTTAGCACGCCCCTCTTCCTCTCAGACAATCAAATTTGCAAATCCCGAGAAATTCCTCCCTTTTTGTTTTCACCACAATTTTGGAAAAAGTTTTGAAAAAACTTTAGTCAATGCAATGATTTAAAGGCACAGAGAAATAGGTGAAAGGTACCGTAGCTTCATTCAGAATTTCTAGCTCAACTGGCTCAATGATAGAAACAGACTCAAAAGAAAGAGTTAAAAGACAAACAAAAACAAGACAATGATGTCTGAGTTAACACCCCTGAAATCACCAAACTCTGACACAACAAGACTGACTCAACACCCAGTTCAGAAAGCAAAATAAACAACATTTTCAAATTGCTAAACTCAGTGCGTGCCATCCACTATGCCCGGAGAAAAATGAGCGCCATCAATAGGTGGTTCATCCCTGATCACAGCTCGAGTTACATTATCCCCCAAGTTCACTGATCCAGCGCCGATAGACTTTGTAGGACTTGGTGAGGCGATGACCTTGTTGCCAATCAGATCTTAAACTTCATGGAAAAAGTGAAAACAACAGTTAGTGTCATGGCCGATTTGTTGAAGGAAAGCGCAGTACTTGGCAGCATTATACTTGGTTGAAAGGGGATCACGGAGAGGCCAAAGGTTAAGGGGTTTGAGATGGCCTTGTCCTATGAGGATTTGGAGAGCTTTGGACAAGGTCATGTCAAAAGGATTGAAGGTGCGCTTACCAGTCCTGGAAAGATTGACAGAGGGGTCTGCAGGTGTTGCCTATCTTACCCCCTAATTCAAAATGCCCCTAACCTGAGCAACAAAAATGTCATCTACAGTTTTTGCAAGCACTTGCTGTTTGTTCAACCCTTTGACCTTGAAAGCCTCTATAGCCCACCGAAGATGTGCATTAGGACCAATACTTGCCCCGGCCTTGTTCTTGCCAGCCTCCACTTTGCCAAAGGATTGGGTCGCTATATCGGAGTGAAGCTAATTTGTTGTTGCCATGTCACCACCTAGACTTGAGATAGTGTAACATGCCCAGGGGGTACCCGCGCGCGTTAAACAGTTCGGACTCCTGAGATCTCTTTGATCTCATGTCTCACGAGTGCAATGTGAAACATAGATGAGAGTCCAGATTTGGCAACTTTTATTGAAAATCCATTTTATTGCAATTTTGTCAAAAATGGACTGCGTCATCAGAACTCGGTGCCAAGGCCACTGTTCGTCGTAACCAAGGATGCTTGGCTCGGAACCTTAGGTATGAGAGGGGAAGGTCAATAATGAGTACCCCCACTCACCTGATCAAAAGATCGGCCTCTACTAAACCATGATATGACTTTTATTTTCTTTATATGTTCATGTTCTGATTAGTGAATAAATCCTAAAATTTACTATGTGAAGCATACAAGTATAGACTAGTTTGCTCAAATTGGAACAATTCAGCTTCATGTTTGTTTTCCGAAAAGGGTTTGAATTTGCCACTTGACAAAGTGGGCTTAAAGTTTGTGAATTTGCCACTACAAAGTGGGCTTAAACCGTACAGTCGTTGAATCATTCCAATTCAGGCAACAAGCCTTCATCCACAGGCATTCAAACAGTTTATCATTTAATCAATTAGCCTCATGGTAGGATGCTAAACATAATAAGAAAATCACACATAAATGAGATGCTAAAGCATAAAAACTTACAGATTGACCAACGTCCCTCGAACAACTACAAAACAAAGTTAGTAAAATATGCATGATTTTCTATACAGAATCCTAATGCAATTCACTCATGAGATGCACTAAAGATTTGGCTTCTAGAATATGGCATGTGAATCATCTCAAAACATACGATAGCACACAAAATCATGGGATAATCAATTGAAGCATAAAGATGCAAATTTAGCCAAATCTTATGCATGAATCATGGATGTAAAGCAGGGATATGCATGACATGTCAAGATATATACATACACACAGTTAGGGAAAGCGATAAAAGAATGGGATAGAAAGAAGCGGGGTGGGGGGATTATTACAGCACCTGAATTATTACAGATCCGAATGAAGGAGAGAGGAGAGAAAAATAAAATAAAATAAAACCTCACAAATACTCAAAATAAAAATAAACTAAAGCGGTAACACCTTAATCACTCTCGGCAAAATGGCTCAAGCACAAACTAAAAATGACAAATTTAAAAGTGAGGCCCACCACCCATAATCATCAATATCCACGTTGGTCCAATATATCAAATCCCCTTCTTTTGTAACAGCCCACATGCTTTACACCCCAAATAAAACATTTGAACACACATGGATGGAAAAATACCACAAACCAGCCCATGGTAAAAACAGCTCGTGATTAGCCTATACAAAACCATCGTCCAATATCCAAAAATTGAATTTCCCACCAGAAGAACCTACACGAGGTGGACCTCTTCCTTCCCCACGGCCATCTTTCTTCTTCACTTTTCCAAGTCCGATTAGCCCACACAACTATGTACCTTTGTCTATGTATTTAGAGAGAAGATAGAGAGAGAGAGATGAATGTTAATGATGTGTGGGTGGCCGGTCTCTCTCTCTCTACCGTGGGTGTCATGTGTGCATGTGTGGAGAGAGAGAGACCCAGCTAGAGAGAGAGAGAGAGAGAGAGAGCAGAGAGAGAGTGTGGGTCTTCTCTCCTGTGCCGTGTGTGTGTGCATCAGTGTGTGTATCATGCATGTGTTGTGTGTGGTCTGGTGTGTCCGTGTCCCGGTGTGTGTATGAGTGTGCATGCATGTGTAGTGTGTGTAGTGTGCTAGCCGTGAGGGTGTGAGCTTGGGTGGCTACTGGGTGTGTTGGTGTTTTAGAGAGAGAGAGAGAGAGAGAGACCGAGACTGAATCTGGGTGTCTCTCTCCCGTGCATGTCTGTGCATGTGGGTGTGCGTCTGTGTGTGTTCTCTCTACATGCTGCCTGTGTTGTGAATGTATGGTGTGATGGTGGTGTTGTGAGGTGCCGTGTGTGTCCGAATGTGAGCTGGTGTGAGTGAATCTCAGTTGGTGTGAGTGAATCGCAGCTGGTGTGAGTGTCTCCCCCGTGTGCTGTGTGTGATGTGCTGCCGTGAAGATCAGTGATCTCCTCCCTCCTCTCTCCAAGCCCGTGTGTGTTATGTGAGTGTGTATGAACTGTGGTGTTTTGGTACGGTGGTGAGTGTTAGTGAGAGAAGAGAGAGAGTTGGGTTTTTGTGTGTCTCTGGGTGTATGCTATGTGTGTGTGCATGGAGCTCATTCTCCTCCTCTCTGTCAACCCGTGTATCTCCTTACATTTTTCTTAGAGAGAGAGAGAGTGAGATGGTCTGTGTATTGAATGGGTGTGTGATTGGCCTCCCCTCCCCTCACCCGTGTAGCTGTGTGTATATCCCCCTGAGCGTCTGTGTGCATCCCCCCTCTATGCCCCCGAATCTGCTGTCCCTCAATCAGTGTATGTGTGTGGGTGTGTGGGTCATGTGTGTTGAGTGTGTCTGTTGTGTATGTGTGTTTGTGGCTGTAAAGGTGCATGCATGTATTTTTTTCTCCCTTCCTCTCGTGTGTCTGTGTGTCTTTGAGGCTGTAAAGCACCCCTCTCTTCTCTCCACACTCAAAACCGAGAGAGCATCCACCTAACCCCCATTTTCTTCACATGGCTCACCAGCTTTCTATCAACAAAATATTCTTCTCCCCCCACCAAAACAAATACCATCATCCTCCTTGATCATATCTCCCCATCATCATATATTCCTTGACCCTCCATTTTCTTCTCTCTTTTTTTTATTTTTTTTTATATATATATATTTTTTTTGTTTTTAATTTTCTTTTGTTATTTTTTATTTTCTTTTGTTGTTTTTTTTTAAACATAGTTATCAATTATAAAACACACTTAAAAGATATGCACACACCTAATTTAATACACACACATAAAATTATAAAACACTACAAATTACCAAAATATTAGTGATGGCCAAAATGGGTGAGGTTTGGAATTTTGAAATTTCAATTTGATTTTTCTGGTGAGGATGGTCAAAATAAAATGCCCAAGTCTTAAGGCTGGTCAAAATGGGGTGTCTACAGATAGCTTCGGGTTGACTCGTTTCAATTACAGCTTGCCCCAAGATTGGAGAGCTTTTTGATGTGAAATTCCTGGCATGTGATGTGGTTGATAATGGAACCAAGATCTCAAATGCTAAATCTGCCACAGTTCTCTAAAGATCTTCAATCATGCTCATCAACTCAGAAGTAGTAGGCTCGGCCATTGGTATCCGCGATATATTTGATAGGGTTTGAGATGATTGAGGTTCAAGTTCATCCATCATACACAAGTCCATGCTTTCTGGAATGAACACCTCAGACTTGGGTAAATGGGCTGGGGTAATATATATGCTGGGGTTGTAGGTAGATAGCGGTGTATGGATTAGGTTGAGGTGTGGAGGTAATGGGTTAGTGTTAGCCTGAAGTCTTTTTGGTGGAGCTATGATCTATTCGTCAATGAGATCCTGAATCTTATGACGGAGGCGGATGTAACGGTTTGTATCATGACCATGTTGTTGATGATAAGCATAGTATTTAGTGGGGTCATGTCTTGGTGAAAGAGGACTTGGGAGGGGTCGGGGTTCTAGGAGCTCTAGGTACCTTTTTTCTAGCAGCATTTTCAAAGCTTGAAAAAGACTCATGTAAAAGGGATGGAGATTTTGGGCTTGAGGCCGAGTTGAAGTGGTTGGTTTTAGGTTGATGGGAGTGGTGACAGTGTTTACTTCTGAGCATTTTGCAGCTGTGCTAACACTGGTAGTAGCATTGGAACTGCGAACAACATTCTTCCTCATAGGCTCATTACCCTCCATAATGATCCCTTATCTGATGGCATCCTCGATTTGAACCCCGATTTCATGGAGGTTTTTAAAGTTGAATATCATTTTCTGCAATATCTCAGCTTGTCGAGCCATATATTGCTAGAGCGAATCTACTGATTGTTGAAAACGGATTAGTAAATCCTCTAGATTTGTCAAAGGCTAAGCCATGATAAGAGTAGATGGTTATGCCCAAGATGAGCTAAGCAAAGGTGATTTAATTGGTGACTACCAGAACCGATGAACCTTGGCTAGCCTTCCTTCGTCTTGCCACTAGTGACGGTGAAGTAAACACTGGCTGTCCCTGAACATAAATCTCCGACCTGACAAAGTCTATCGACACTAGTCCAGAGTACCTAGGGGATATCAGAGCCTTCTGAAGCTATGGTTCTAGGACTACCTTAAAAAAGAGAAAATAAACAGCATTTCAGTCCTAATTTCATCAAATGTGATCACAGTTGAATGACTGTACTCCCCACTGAATTATGCCCCACAAACTGATATCAACTGTACCACTGACATGAAGCACCCCTGTACAGTTTCATTGTAAAGCACATACCAGGTAAAGAGAGCCAAAAACACCCCTATGAGAGGATAGGGTTACCCTGTCCTAGCTTTTGGCATGATCTAGGGTTTCACTACTTCAACCAAGTAGTTTCACAAAATCCTGTATACGGGTGAGCATCATATCCTAAGTTGGAACATTCACTGTGGCTTTACTATATGCAACTAGGCCGGTTGGTCAGAAGAGGGTACCTCAGCAAGACTACCTAATATACCTCTCATACCTAACACCGAGAAATGAAAGGAGGATCAAGTGGTACAACGGTAGTCCAGATCCACGGGTTGTGTTTCCAACATGGCAGAGCCCACGACCAGCTAGCCTTTTGGCAAGCTTTTTAGGCAAGCCTCTGGCAAGCTGTCCAGAAATAGTAGATGAAAAACACAGTGGCTTAGAGTAATGATGCAGATGCAATGCAAAGAACATATATCTGTAAATAAAATTTCACATCATGGTCAAGTTCTTTAATTTCGCCAGCAGAGTCGCCAAAAACTGTAGCTTGCTTTTCATACTCTTTTCGGATACGATAGCCCTACAGTTCGGACTCTTGTGGTTCTAAATCTAATTTCATAAATGCAATGTGAAATAGATAAACACAAATGAGTCCAAATCTAGCAATTCTTTTGGAAAATCGATTTTGAATAAAAAAATGCCAAAAATGGACTGCATTGCTAGATTTCATAGTCGCCACCTAAATATTTTGGAAAATTTAAAAAACTTGTGACTCGTGCCAAAGGCCACGTGTCTGTCATCACCAAAGTGTCTCGTCTCGGGAACTTAGGTATAAGAGGAGAAGGTCATGAATTAAGCACCCCACTCAGCCGATCAATGATAGGCCTCTACTAATCATGATATGTTTCGTATATACAGTATATGCTCTTGTTCCAGTTTATTAGGCTATTTTTACTATGTGATGCACACAAGTATAAACTATTTCACAAAATTTGGGACGCTTTGATTTCATGTTTGATCGAAAATTATTTTGAATATGTACCACTTGAAAAAGTTATCGCATATGTACACTTAAGCAAATCATCCCAACTTAAGCAATTATCCTTCATCCACAGGTATTCAAACAGGTATATCACTTAAGCACTTAGCCTCATGGTATTTATGCTTGATATGACAACAATCACACGTATGCAACATGTTAAAGAAAAAATGCTCACTTAGTACTCAACCAAGGCAAGCCAAAAGAAATAAAATAGTTAGAAAAAATGCATGATCCTAACGATGCAAAATGACTAATGTAACACATACAATATGCAACTAATGGACTCGGCTACTAGTATGGTCTGTGAATCAATTCAAAATATGTGACGAAGCATGTATTCAAGTAAGAATTTGAAATTTGACATTGGTTAGTATGATGACCCAAACTCTTATGCATGCAAAAATGGATATTGTAAGTATGACAATGATATGAAAAATACAAAACATGATGCTACCATTATAAGCACATAAATAAAATGGAGAAAGAAATGGAGATTGGAATACATACACAATATTACAATTTTTTCCCTCATGCAAGAGGGTCCGAATAAATGTCCTACTTAATTAACTATTACAACACCGAAATTTTAACTAGCTATTCTAACTAATTATTACAAATTGAATGAATCTAATTACTTAATTACAACACGAATTTAATTAACTACGTATTTAATTATTACAAGTTCAAAGGAATTAACTAATTTAAGTACGACATACTACTATTTAATTAACAAGCTACTGGAAGCACGGAATCACCTATGCATGAAACAAGAATTTCCACCTAAAAATCCCTCTGTTTTGCTGCCAGAATTGTTTTATTTGGCAATCAGAAAATTGAACTGTTTTTACTTGAGCCTCTGCTCTGTTCTACCATGAAAATGGCACTGCTGGTCTAAAATAAGATGGCCCGCTGGCCTTGAAAAGTGGTTAGCCAGATGATTATGTGGCCGGTCGACCACTATTTTTCCCTTTGTTTTGCTGTCAGAATTGTTCTGTTTTGCAGTCAGAAAATTGAACTTTTTTCACTCCAACCTCTGCTTTATGCTGCCATAAAAATGGCATTGCTGGTCTAAAATAAGATGGTCGGCCAGCTTTGAAAAGTGGTCGACCAGACGATTAGGTGGCCGGTCGGCCACTATTTTTGAGCTCTGCCCTGCTGCAACAAAAAAGAAACAAAGCACAAACAGAGTATTTTCAGGAGATGTTTGTCCACTCTACCTCTCCTTATAATTAAACAGATCAAATGAGAGGTAGTCTCAATTCACAAATCATCAATCGACGCAAACTCATTGCATGATGATCTATGCATCAAGGGACAAAGTCTCAATAAATGACAATGAAAGACCAACAAAACCTCCTCCCTATCATGGAATTGATCAAGAGAAGTGGTACATCTTGAATCTTGAACCATTATCATCATTAAAGAGTATGAAATGATTCAAGACTCAATGGGTTCAATTAACGTCCGATTGAACCCAAATCATTTTTATTACTCTTGTTACCTCTTTTACTCCATTTTATTAGTCCTTTTTTAATTACCTTTCCATTCTTTAGTCATTTTAGTCCAAAAATGAGAATTAAGTCCACTAATGGAGAGAAGTGTCAAACAAAGAGTTATTCTTGGCATGAGAGAGATGTAATGCCTTGGTAATGAACCTCTGAAGAGATTAAACCATTAAGCATAGAAAGGTCTCTTTCTCAAGCTTTGAACAACACTCACTTGAAACGACTCTCAAATAACGAAAAACCAAGAAAGGAGGGAGGTTGCAGAGGTGATTATGCAAAGTGTGGACATATGTATGAATGCTATGAAAATAAAGGCTATCAACTTAAATAGGTTGGTGTCTAAAGCCTAAACCACCAAACCTATAAGGACTACAACACTACAAGCATACTATACAAAGCATAAATGAAATAAACACCTTAAGAAAGTCCTAAAAACAGCTAAAACAATGCTGGAATTATCATGGAAAAGCCAAAAAAAAGTGAAGTACAATAATGGAGAAATGAAGCTAGTAAGCTCTGGAAAAATCTAAAAAATAGTAGGAAAAAGTTTAAAAAATAGATGGGAAACACAAGGGCAAAAGCTTGGAAAATAAGGTTGAAAGAATGGTGGTTAACCCCTCTACCTTTAATAGCTTTAAGCCACAATTTTTAGCCCATAAAAATAGGGTAAAAACAATATAAAAACAACAAGTAAAGATAGGGAAGAAGTAGTGTAAGAAGCTAGAAGTTATACCTCTTGAAGAGGAGTAACACTTTGATTCACGAACCAACAAATTCTCACCCTCAAGTGCTAAAATTTAAGCTCAAGAATCTCAGCAAGAAGCCCTAAAAATTTGGTTGAGGGAGTATAGGTAGGGTGTATATAGGTTGCAAGAGAGAGAGAGAGAGAGAGAGAGAGAGAGAGAGAGAGATTTTCAAGAATTTGAGCTCATTGAATTTTTTCTAACATAAAAACATAAGGTATGGCTCTCTATATATAGTACAACTAGTTGATATCTCGGAAATACCTATATTGAGCCAGCTGGTGCAGTGCATGCATATGAGGGGACAGCTAGCAACAAATATCTATTTTATCGAGAAACATGGTCGGCCGGCCAGGTGGGAGACGGTTGGCCACCTTTTGGCCTACAAGCTTTTGGGTGGTCAGGCTTGAAAAAAATCTGTTTTGGTCCAAAAGTGGTGCAAGGTTTTTAAGCTTCTGATTCTGAGACTCAAAACTGAGGCTTCTTACTGAAGAAATCGAATGTTTGTCCAGCATAACTTTTCATCATCAGGTGACCAACCTCAGGCACCTAAGTCTTAAGGGCAGTCAAAAATGGGGTGTCTACAAATGCTTGGTTCTGGCACAAACTCAACCCAAACTTTTCTGGCATCTTTGGTATCGACTGATGAACCAAGGCAAGCTAGAGCATCTGCGTGACTGTTTGTGTCGCAATTGATCCATTACACTAGTATGGATTGAAATTTCTTAAGTAAATCACGTGCCCTGTCTGAATACATAGCCATTCTTTCATCTCTTGCTTCATAGACCCTAGTGAGTTAGTTTACGACCAACTGAGAGTCGCTGAAAACCAAGAGTTGATCTACACTAAAGTGCTCGACACGACGTAATCCAGCCAGTAGTGCTTCATATTCTGCCTCGTTGTTAGAGGCCTTCCATCCAAGCTTCAGGGCTTGCTCCCAGATGAATCCTTCTGGAGATATGAGTATCACCCCTGCCCCCCAAGCCTCACTTATTGGATGATCTGTCAATGTAGAGCTGCCAGATGTTACCAATGAAGAGTTTTCACACTTCTGAAGCACATTGTTTTCCCAATTCAGTGGTGCGTGGCATCTATACCGAGCTGGAGTTCTAATGTTCGACGCTCTGGACTGGGGCAAATTCAACGACAAAATCTGCTAAGAGTTGGGCCTTGATTGTTGTTCTAGGCTGATACCAAATGTCAAACTCACCAAGCTCGACCGCCCATTTCGTCGGTAGGTACCGTGTCTCAGCATCTATGAGAGTCTTGCTGATGTAATACACCGACCTCTATTCCTTTTCAACTTCGCAAATCAATAATGCGCTTACCGTACGATCTGAAACTACCAGATATAGGTACAGTTCTTCCCCTGGTTCTGGAGTGGAAACAAGAGGTGGTGTACTGAGATATTTCTTGAGGTCTTGCAACGCTTCGGTATATTTGGGACCCCATTCGAATGCAACCTTTTTGTAGACACCCTATTTTTGACCGCCCTTAAGACTTGGGCGCTAATGATGGTTTACTTGGTAGTGAAAGTTGTGCAGTGCAAAGGTTCAATTTCTTCAGCAAGGAAAGAGTTAAATCCCAACGTCACACCTCTTTTTGGACCAAAACTATCTTGATCAAAAGATTTTGAGACCCTGAAACCCTCTCTTCCAAAATACTTTTGAAACAAAGTTCCTACAATGTTCCGAGGCTCGCATTTTGTTAAATGTTACGCTTTTCGGTAAACCGAGCAAGGACAAAGTGGAAATGAATGAAAGAGAGATGAAATCTTTGAAAAATCTTTCAAAACACCTTACTTAGGGGTTTGGAGTTGAAGAAAATTATAGAAGAGGGAAGAAACCAAGTCGGGGAAGAAGATGGGCATGAATCGTTAAGAGAGAGTCGAGCAACCCTCGCTAAATTGGGCCTATCCATTTGTACACTTGGATTTCATCTATGAGGCCACCACCGTTGGAAAGAAGACTTCCAGGGCTTCATTTTTCATTCAAGAATCTCCTCAAGCCAAGTCCGGATGGGAGAGATATGGTTGTTGGAAGTTAGACATCAATCCGGTTGAACCGAAACTGAGCAGGCTTCACTAAAAGAGGGATATCTCTTAGCACACTTGGAATTTTCATGTGAGGCTACCACCATTGGAAATCTTACTTCCGGGGCTTCAATTTGCACACAAGAATGACCTGAAAATACATCCAGATGAAGGAGTTAGGCTTGCTTCAAGTCGGGGACTAGGACTGATTTTTTCTGCCGGCCTCTATGGGAGTGTTCCGGCCATGAATGGCTAATGCCGGCCCTATGCCATCCAAAAGTGACCCCCTTCCGGCCAACAATGGTAAGGTGCCGGCCAACAGTGGTACAGTGCCGGCCACAGATGGCAGAAAGTAGTTTTGGACAGATATTTTGCTCCAGCTGTCTCTTTTGAGATATTTTTGACCCAAGGCCCTCCTCTTGCTATATATGAAGGCCATATCTATCATATTCAAGGGTTAGAACAATTTGGCAAAGGCTTGGGAGCCTCTCTCTCTCTCTAGAACTCTCTCTCTCTCTCTCTCCTTATTTTAGGCTTGAAAGTGGGAAATCTCTACATATTTGCATACAACCTCTTGACCAAATACCTTCATCTTGGAGCTGAGGTCCTTGGAGGTCCTATTTGAGGTCTAAAGCTTGGTTTTAACTCAGAAATCTTGCTATTTTGTTATTGTGCTTCAAGGGTAAGAACTTGTCCCTTTTAGGCTTTGTTTTGCATGCTTGTTTTACCACCTTTGCAAAAAAATTTTGGCATGGTTTTGAACTGAAGAAAACTCTATTTTTCAATCCTAAAAATGATGGTTTAGGCCTATTTTGTGTTAGGGGGTTGTCTCTCCCTTTTGTTCCTTAGCTTGTATAGCTTTTGAGCCATCTTTCAAGGCCTTTCAAAACAAATTTCGTGGCCTTTTGACCATTGAAATCTAGAGAATTTTCAGTGGTAAAAACCCTGTTTTGAGGCTCAAAATAGGAGGGAGTGGTCCCCCTCCTCTTGTCTTGTTTGCTTGTCTTGATAGCCCACCAAATGAGCATGTGTTTCTACTTCTTTGTGGCTTTGTTCAAGTACTTTTTTGTGACTTTTAGGACATTCCATAACTCTATTTTTAGCTGGTTTGGTCTTTGGTTGCATGCTTCTTGCACTTGTAGTGTAATCCTACTTGTAACCTTGCAAAGTAGCATGTCTTTGTGCCTTGAATTTGCTTAGTTTAAGCATGTTTTTAGCCATTATTTGCCATGCCATAACTCTGTTTTTGGCTAATTTGGTCACCTCTTGCATGCTTTTGGTACTTGTAGTGCAATCATGCTTGTTGGCCTAACATGCTTCATGCTTTAGTTCATTATTCTAGCATGTTTTGGCTCTACTCCAGCAAGTTTTCATTCATGTTTTAACATGCTTTAGCTCTATTTTGAGGCTTCTTGGTCGAATGATGCTTGTTATGCATGCTTTTGGTACTTGTAGTGCAATCATGCTTGTTGGCCTAACATGCTTCATGCTTTAGTTCATTATTCTAGCATGTTTTGGCTCTACTCCAGCAAGTTTTCATTCATGTTTTAACATGCTTTAGCTCTATTTTGAGGCTTCTTGGTCGAATGATGCTTGTTATGCATGCTTGTAGTGCAATAGCTTCGACTAGCTTTGAGTTTTGAGGTATCTTGCATGCTTGACTTGAGGTAGATGCATGTTTTGGCATCATTTGGAATGATATTTTAGAGCATATAGTGTTGTTACACTTCCATGTTTTTTACTCTTTAAGTGCTCTTGAGAGTTGTACCTTTATGCCTTATTTGTGAGTCATTACATGAGCCTCATTTTCTTGCCTTTCAAGCCATCATCTCAGTCCATTTTGGCTACTATTTTGGCCTGCATAAGGTCTGTTTGGGGCTGGTTTGGCCATTTGTGCATTGTCTTGCATGCCTCTAGTGTAATACACTTCACTAGCTTTGATGCTTAAGCCTTGCAACATTCATTACATGGGTTGTTTGCATGATTTTCAGTCATTTAGCATGGCATTTCAGTGCTGGAATATATGTCATTATACTCCATGTTTCACTCTTTCAATGCCTTTGGAGAGTTGTGTCTTGTGCCTTAATCTTGGATTAACATGTATGCGTGTTTGTCTAGTCCTTTGAGTCTCCATTTCAGCATGTTTTGCCACTGTCTTGGGTATAATGTAACTCTGTTTTGAGCTGGTTTGGATGTTTGAGCATTGTAATACATGCTTATAGTGTTATCCTCTTCACTAGCCTTGGTGTTCTTGGCCCCTTAACATGTTGTGCATGAATGTTCGCATGATAGAGTTTTGCATGCCATCTTAACATGTCAAGATTAGCATGAGAGTTTTGCATGTCATGTTGTTTGTGTGCATTGCATTGTGTTCAACCCGGTGTTGTGTTTGAACACAAGGTGGATTAGCTCATTTCATACTTGAAGTGATGAAATGAGCCAATCTCCCTTGGTCTCCATTGCCTTTGATTTCTCATGATAAGGAGATGGTCTTGGTGTCTTGTTTGTCATGCATTTATTGAATTTGCACATGTTGGATCTTTGGCCGTCATGCATCGAGATACGTGATTGATGGTCTTGGATCCAATGATAGCCCCTCCATTGATGTTTTAAAGTGATATGGAGTGGCATAGTGCGTACATACCCTTGGGAGACCCTCCATTTTCTCTATTTTGTGCTCTGCTGCAGCTTGGTGTCCCAACACATCAGTGGTCGGCACCCTCTTATTTCTGGCCGGCAGCCCTTCATCCTTGGTCGGCAGTGTGCATATTTGGTCAGTAGGGGGGTCGGCAGTAGCTCTTCATGGCCGACAAGCCACTGGTGCACTCCTTAGCACTATTTTGGTGAGATCCAGCAGCTAGTTCTCAAGGACACCCTGCAAACAGAGCCTCAAGAGAGCAACCAGAGAGCTTTCCGGGATGGGAATCGAGCATGCATCTTCAACTTCTTCAAGGCAGAGCTGAGGCAGCCTAGTTCACATACTTTAACGCTTAACATGAATGTGTAATTTAATTAATTCATTTGTTAATTAGTTAAAGTTCTGTAATAATTAGCTTAGTATTTGCTAGTTATTCAATTTGGTTGTGTAATAATTAGTCTAATTAGATTATTAGATTAGTTAGATAAGCTTAGCGTAGCTAGTTAGCTTATTATTCGAACCCTCCTTCGAGAGGGCGAACTGTTGTAATAAGTGTGCGTGTGTGTGATGCATGTCTTCCAACCCCATTTCTTTCTCCCTTTTACTTATCAGCTTTCGATGGTTAGTTTAGGGCATATCTCGATTAGCATACTTTATGCTTACATGCGTGCATCCATTCATCTGTCTTGCATGCACCGGGCTCGGCGCATCATACAAACTGCATTGTATTTCAATACCAATTTGAATACATGTTATCTAGTTGCATTCACATGCCATCTTAGAATAGCCGAGCCTATCTTAGTTACATTTGCATGTGTTGCATTAGGCATTCTTGACATAGCTAGGGTCATGCATTAATTTCTAACATAGCTTTTGTTTTGGCTCGGAGTACTAGGTAAGCTTTTATGCTTTAGCATCCTTGCCATGAGACTATGTGCTTATGTGTTTAACTGCATGAATGCCTGTAGATGAAGGCTTGATTGCTTGAATTGGAACAATTCATCAAAATGTGAGTTTTAAGCCCACTTGAAGTGGCAAATCATCGTGTTTTCTAAAGCCCACTTGAGGGTGGCAAATCTGCGTCTTAGCCTACTTGCGAGTAGCACTTTCAAACCATTTTCAAAAAAAACAAACATGAGATGTTTTGTTCCAATTTAAGTGATTCAGTCTATACTTTTATGCTGTGCGCATCACATAGTAAACTAGTCTAATAATCGGAATAAGAGCGTATGTGTTTTCAAAAGCAACATATCATGTTTAGTAGAGGCTGATCCTTTGATTGGGCGAGCGAGGGTGCTCATTTCAGGACCTTCCCCTCTCGTACCTAAGTTCCTGAGCCGAGGCAACTTTGTTGATGACGGACACGTGGCCTTAGGCACGAATCAAGGTTTCCTAAATTTTTCCAAAATAAAATATTTAGGTGGCGACTCTGAAATCTGGCAAAGCAGTCCATGTTTGGCACTTTTGATTAAAATCGATTTTCCAAAACGATTTGCCAGATTTGGACTCTTTAGTAATTTATCAGTCTCACATTGCACTTTGTGAGATTAGATTCAAAACCGTGGCAGGAGTCCGAACTGTAGTAGCTATGAACACGATTCGCGCCCTCGCGCGCGAAGCGGAGCTTCGGGCGGTCTACACTTTTTCCTCAATAGCTAAAAGAAAGGCTTCATTCGATCCGAGTACTTGCTAATGAATCGGTTCAAGGTTGCCACCATTCTAGCCAACTTCTGTAGTTCTTTGGCCTTTGTTGATATCTCTATTTCCTATATTGCTTTGATTTGATCCAGATTTGCTTTAATTCCTCTGTGAGTTACCATGTACCCCAAGAACTTCCCTGTTCCTACCCCAAAAGTGCATTTCGAGGCATTGAGGTGAAGTTGATGGGTTATCAAGATGTTGAAAACTTCCCTTAGATGTGTGAGGTGGTTTGTAGCAAGCCTGCTTTTCACCACCATATCATCTATATATGCTTCTATAGTCCGACCGAGTTGCTCTCTGAACATCCCAGTTACCATCTGCTAGTAGGTTGCTCCGGCATTTTTAAGGCTAAATGGCATTACTTTATAACAGTAAGTGCTTCTTGGAGTGATAAACGTTATCTTCTCTTGATCTAGACCGAACAGTGGTATCTGGTGATAGCCGCTGTAAGCGTCCAAAAAGCTCATACGGTCATGCCCTGCTGTCGAATCCACAAGTTAACCTATGCAAGGCAAGGGAAAGTTGTCTTTTAGACAAGCTTTGTTAAGACAAGTGAAGTCAACATAGACCCTCCACTTTATGTTCTTCTTTTTTACTACGACTGTATTGAACAACCAATGTGGGTATTGAACTTCTCGGATTGCTCCCGCCACTAAGAGCTTATCAACCTCTGTAATTACTGCTTTGGTGTGCTCAACTGAAGATCTTTGGCTCTTTTGCACAATGGGCCGAGCAGAAGGGTTGACGTTGAGCTTATAGCAAGCAAATTATGGATTCAGCCCAGGAGTATCATATGCTGACCACGCCAATACCTCTATATATTCCCTCAGTAAATCCAGCAATTGAAGTTTCTCATCAGCGCCTAACGAGGTACCAATAAGAAAGTACTTCTCTGGGTCACCCTATTTTACCAAAACTTTCTCCAGATCCTCTACAATCTTCTCGACTAAGGTTTCCCCAACGTCTTCCAGGATATGCTATTTGTTACTTCAACTGTTTGAACCCGATTGTAGAGCTATTTAGCCTTCATGGCTACCATGAAACAATGCTTTGATGCAACTTGGTCCCTTGAGATCTGCTCTACTCCGTGCTTCGTTGGGAAGTGAATAAGCTACTGCTTTCATTTGATGAATCCAAGGCCGATCAAGGATGGCCTTGTAAGGAGATGGAGTGTTAATAACCAGGAATTCTATCTGAAGAGTCTTTGTCCTAGCCACTACAGGAAACACTATCCTGCCAAATGACCATTCGGGTTGAGATTTGAAGCCGACCAACGGTGCTTCTGTTGGGGTGAGGTGTTGCTCAGAAAGACCGAGCTTCCTAAACAAATCATAATACAGTATATCTATGGCACTACCCTGGTCCACCAGGACTCGTTTCACATCAAATCGTTTCCCAATTCCCACAGTTATAATTAAAGCATCAGTGTGTGGATATTGAATACCTTCTAGATCTTTCTAAGTAAACAAAATAGTACACAAGGGAGACTTAGGTACTGTTCTCACCTTTTTGATGTTAGACCAATTGACATCACTTGTTGAATCTATACAGCTTTGGCAATTTCCTCCTGGAGTATCTCTTCGCGCTCGTGACTGACTATGCCATGGATGACATTGATAACTAGTTGAGGTGGATACTTTGCATTTGGTTTTGGTGGGGGATTCCCCTGCTCGGTTACCACATTGTCTGGATCGATGTATTCTTGGAGATGCCCAGCAATTACCAAATCCTCAAGGTGTTGTTTCAAAGCTCTGCAGTTCTGAGTCATGTGCCCCTAATCCCTGATGATAAGTACATCTAAGCTTTTAATTACACCAAGATGGATCTCCTAACATCTTTGGTGGCCAAGTAAAGAACAATTCTCTCTTGATTTTTTCCATAATACGATAGATAGGTTCCTTGAAGACTGTGACAACTGCTTCATGAGATTTGAACTTATCCACCTCATTTACTACGACTCCTTGAGGTTCTCCTCGGTCTACTTTTCGTCAGTTTCCTCGGCCTGACTGTTTAGCTGAAGACACTTCGATGGGAATCTGATCATCTTCGAGGCGAGCGTATTACTCAATCCTGGCACGTAAATCCATTAGTGCTGTGGTTGGGCGCTTGGTAAATGATTGCCTCAACTTGCTTTCCGGCTGCAGACCATGCTTAAAAGACATTACGGCTATCTGTTCGCTATAGATATTTTCCCCCAAGTCATTATACTCTTCCCAGTACCTCCTTGCATAATTATGCAGTGTTTCCTTCTGTTCCTTTTGGAGACCGAACAAGGTGTCCGGCTCTTTAGGGATTTTGGTGTTGGAGACAAATCTGGCTAGGAATTCTTCAGAGAGTTACTTCCATTCGTAGATCGATCTAGTAGGGAGACGATTGAACCATCGGAGTTCGAACTCTCCCATGCTGGATGGGGAGACCTTGCACATCAGTGCCTCATCCCGATTCCACAAAGTCATCATCTGTCGATAATGGCTGATATGTGTGAATGGGTCTGACTTCCCATCGTATGGTGTAAATTTTGGTGGAGTAAACTTATTAGGAGGTTTCATAGCTTCGATGTATGTGGAGAAAAGTGAAGGGACGAGTCGATCGAGTGCTTGGTGCTCTCTCTGATGGACAATACGATCAAGATACTAAGTATGCCGCTCTTATCATTGCTCATTTTCTTTATTCTCAACCAACTAGGTACAGAGATCCTGAGGAGGATATTTTGTCTGTTGGCTAGCCATTTTCTGCCTTTTAGCCCTCTTCCGGTGTGAACCACGGGTGTGGCTGCTCACTGCTTCACTTTGCATCGAGATTGGCTGACTTCGTTGCCCATACTCATAACTGGGGACCTTCTTCACTAGTGGCTCAAGGGATGGGCTTCTCCAGGGCAAATGAGAGGGTTCTACGTCGGTCCTCTTCTCCGTCAGGTCGCCTATCATCATCTTGAGCTGCGCTTTCAGTTCCTGTATCTCCATTCCCATGGAATCGATGATATGATCTCTATAATCTTTCTCCAACTGAAATTAGTGAGAAGAACCACCAGCAAAAGGCTGTCGATGCTCAATAGATTCTGGAGTCCGGTTGTTGTTTCCAGTCTGCTCCTCCAGAACTGTTGGCAGCGCCAAGCCTGTATCCTTCATCTTCTCCATTTGTAGAGTCAATGCAGTGGGTGGAATATCCTCAAGTCCCATTGCCGGAATCAGATGCAAAACTCAGAGATGAAGAATCCACATTCACCGCACCAATTGTGCAAACCGAATACCGCACTAAATGATTATGGACCGGAGCTCCGCACCTGATTGGACTATCCAAGAGTTGAGACCCTGCAATAGAGAGCACCGTCAAAGCTGCCCAGCCGGGATTGGCCGAATAACCCCTCCAGTGTGGGAGTAAGTAGACGAAGAAGATAAGAGACCCTCTCTAGGTGTAAAGAAAGAGAATGTATAATGAATTCAGTTGTGTTTAGGTGAGTGTAGTTCAGCTCAACTTAGTTATTTTCAATATGATGTGAGTGGAGTTTATATAGAACACCTTACTTTTTGCCCAAGATGGTTTCATGAAGCTTTGGTGCTACCAGGCTCCTTTTAACATTGCTCAAGGTAGAGGACTGTCAGGTAGTTGACAATGGATGCATATACTCATTGTAACTATACTTATAGCAGATCACATTCCCTTGATCAACTGTTTCCATGATTCTAGAGGGAGGGGACCAGCTAAGGTGGCAACCTGCATGTGTATGCATTCATATCTTCCACATTTCTCTGAGAGGTTCCCTCAGCTCGGTACCATTGTGCCTCAGCTCGACCTTTCACAAGACTGTTTATAGAGATGGACTGGCCCATTTAGATATCTCTGTGTGGGCTCGACCCACTTTGGTTTTTGATGATAGGTTTGGCCCATTAGTTCGGTCTAAAGATTAAGTCCTGCAACTCGGCCCAGCCTAACATCGTGGCTGGACTGGCCTTTCTGCTGCGAGTTGGACCCAAGTACTTGACGACTTGGGTAAACTGTGTGTTATGAAGATGGGCTCAGTTGGCTGGCCTACGCATTCGTCTGACCCACTTGGACTTGGGTTTAGTGGATTGGGCCGGCCCAAGGTTTGGATCCGACCTGTTTATATTCTACCCCTTCATGCAACATAAATATAAAGTAGTTCAAAACTTCAATGGAAAGTTAAACCAAGTTGTGAATGATGTTAAGGCATACCACCAACTAGATGGGTCTCTAAACATATACTCTCAAATTTCTGGTGAAAAATGTTCAAATTATCCAAATAATATATAAATTTACACTCTGTTTGATCATTCAAACAGTTGGAAGTAGTAGAATAAAAAGGAATCGATTAGAAATGGATTGATAACCAAACATACAACTAGTTTCTTTTTCCTATTTGAATTAAAGCCAGGAATCACAAGAGTGCTGCTAGAAATCGCGGCTCCTTTATGCATTAATGTGTTCCCATGCATTACCAAGTCTTATGCTTTGCTAATGCTGTAATATGTCAACATCATTAAATTCAACTGTAATGTCTCTCTTATTTGGTTTTCTCAACAAAATCATAGAATCACACATACTTGAAAAAATACCAATACAACCACAGGCCCAGAAACAAATCACAAACCATAAAAACTTGTATTACCAAAAAAATTGTTTGGGTTTACGGATATCCATTGACTATCAGATACGTCAGTAGGACTATACAAAAATCCGAACCACCCCTCAAACCGACGAAACCAACTCAAAAAATCAGCCAATGGTCAGTTTTTATGCATTGAACGATCGCTACGGTTGATGAGAATGAAAATTTTCATTTTCTCGGATAGGTATCAAGCTTAAACAGATTGTGTTCATCCATCGAAACCGAACCGACCGACCGAGAATAATTTATAATGATACAATTACCCATGCCATCAATCCATTGGTTGCGCAAATTAAAAATTATCTCTATAGCCTATAGTATAGACATCATTAGTTGATTGTGTCACCAATCTTAACCCCACTATCCTCTGTCTATCTCATGTGTTCACTTTTTTCTCTCTCTCTCTCTCTTTCTCTGTTCTTTCGTTTTTTTTAAGGATGTTTTGAAAAGATAGTTAAAAGCTGATTTTTTAGTTTTTTTTGGCTTTTTGACTTTTTTTTGTGAGAGAGGAAGTGGGTTAAAAGTTGGGAAGTAACTTTTAACCCACTTCCCAAAATGAGCCTTTCACTATCTTTCTCTCACATGTTCACCATTTCTCTTATCCTCTCTCTCTATCCTTCCCTCTCCCTCCCCAAACAAATCTATGACCTACATTAGCAATGCTCACAATTATTGCATTGAACTCTGAAATATTTGGCATCAATGTTAACTAATATTCCCTTGATTTTGTTTCAAATGAACTCCCTTACACTAACGAATATCAGAATCACTAACCAACAAAGTTATACGGTTATTGTCCATACCTAAAACAGTAGGAGCACCTAAATAAATCCCATTGTCAAAAAATTCCCACTGTCATAAGGATTTAATACAACTTATAAACTTCTTATTTTTCAAAATTAACAAACTAAATTTATCTATGTTCTGGAAACTTTTTAAACAATTTGCCACTAGTTTGACAGGATTTCTAAATATTGCATTTTTCAACACAACAGAAGAAGATCGAGGGGTTTCGAGAGAGGGAGATCAGAGGGGTTTCGAGAGAAAGGAAAGAAGATCTTTACCATCGTGACAATCTCACAGTTTCCGCAATGATCTTGATGCCACCACCGCAATGATCTCAACGCAATCTCACAGTAGCTATCACTGATCAGGAGTTTTGGACCTTGCACCATCGGATTTCAGAAATCAGGATGATCGGAGTAGGAATTATTTTTGGAGAGAAAGGGGTTTTGGGGGTGATGAATTTTAGATTTGTGAATGGTGGAGAGAAAGGGGTTTTGGTGCGGGACCGACCAAAGTCCGATTAGCTTTTTGATTGCTTGAAATGATCGGTTTTGAACCATTGTCCGGTTGGGATCGGTTAACGTTAACTCCAATTTGAAAAGTTCGTCAATTCGAGTACGGATGGCCGGCAAAACCAATCCGATCCGACCCGTAATGCCAGCTACTTGTGAGTTCTATATAACAAAAAATTATTTGTTGGTGACCCATCACAATTTACCATGCCGCTCAATCTTCCCAATCCTCCATTACAAAATCACAAATCTCACTCTCTCTACCAATCACAACAAATATGGCCGTGCACCAAGACCACCAAATAACTTCTCCTATATCCACCAAATAAGTTCTCCTATATCACTCCTTTCTTTTTCGATTTTTAAAAAGAAAAAGAGATAATTACATTTTACCCCCTGTGGTTTCACGCATTTTCACATTACCCCCCTGACATTGGTAAATGTACTCATAAACACCCTGTGGTTTTGACTAAAGTGCAAAAGTGACGGGACATGAAGGAATTATGAAAAAGACTAGAATACCCCTAGATATTTATATTGCTTACATGTTACAATCCCTTCAGTTGTTTGATTACGATTTTCAGAGAGAGAGAGAGATACACATAAGTTAGGGTTTCAAAGGATTTGTAAATTGAATCAATAACAATCGATTGAGACTACAAAGAATCTGCTTTTCAAAATTTTACTCCTGGTAACAATCAACGAACCGTACAAAAAATATATTTTGTGTGACTATTTGCTGGTTTGATTGCGATTTTGTAAATTTATTGTATAATATGTTTGGAAAATGACTTGTTTAATGGTTGATGTTTTCAAAAATTTTAAAAAAGGGCTTTATTGGTAGGGTTTTTGCTTTACGATGTATGTTTGTTGGCTTGTTGTTACCTTTTTGTTAAGGTTGTTGTCTTATAGTTAGCTTTTTTGGTAGAGTTTGTATTTTGATGCATAACTATGATTTTTGTGCATGAAGGTGGGGTTGATAGTGGTGCCCTAGCTGTTTGTCATGTATATCTAGAATAATAAATTTGGGGTTTTTTATTTTTTATGTAAAAATGGAAACAAATTTGGGGTTTTGTTGATTTTGATGCATGACTATGATTTTTGTACATAGAGGTGGGGTTGATAGTGGTCCCCTAACTGTTTGTTGTGTATTGGGAGACAATATGTATGTTTAGTGTTGGGCTTTTTATTTGTTTATGTATTCTTTTTTTCTTTTTTTCTTTTTTTTTCTTTTGTGTGTTATAATGTTCAGGCATTGATTTGTTTATGTATTATTTTTGTCTTTTGTGTCTTGTATGATTAATTAGGGTGAGGTGATGGCAACAGAGTTTAGTGTTGAGTTACATCATGGAGATTACTTTACTAAGCCTCCAAATATAGTGTATAAAGGAGGGAAAGTTAATTACTTTCAATACTTTGATCTAGATAGAGTTAGGTTTTTTAATTTTCAGAAGTTGTACTTGAGCCTAGGTTATCCCTCTACTAGCCAACAGTATTACAGAGTTCCTGGGGAAATACTGGACATTGGTCTTAGGGAGATGAATTCAGATAGGGATGTAATTGATATGTTATTCCATTATATGGGTCTGAATATGGTTGCCTTACATGTGGAAAAAGGTCATGAGGCACTTCAGGTCTTAGGTCCAAATGGGGAAGTCATAAAAAAGCCACAAATTTCACAAATAGAAGCACAAATAGAATTGGATAAATAAGGGATAAATGGGCTTGAAATGGAAAAAGATAAATGGGGAAATGGGACCAAAATGGAAGAAGAATAGGGAGGTGATAAGGAAATGAATGATTGTGATGGTGGTGATAGCACAGATCCAGAATGGATGAATGATGGATTAGAGGGGAGTGAAGATGAAGATATATTTGCTTATGTTGATAAAGATGTGGGGGTAGAATCAAATGTGGGTGTTGAGACAAACTTGGGGGTTGAATCAAATGTAGAAAATGAACCAAATGCTTCAGGTTCTAATGAATAGAATTCAGATCAAGATTTTGAATTTGTATGGATCATCAGATAAGGAGGAAATTGATGATAGGTTTGTAGAATTTAATAAGGATGTGGATATGGTGAAACCTGAACTAAAAGTGGGGATGAGATTTAAGAATGCACAAGTTTTTAGGAATGCATTGAAGGAATGGCAAGTGCAATAGGGATATTATTTGAAGTGGGTTAGAAATGAAAATAAGAGGATTATTGCAGTGTGTAAACAAGAGTGTGGGTTTAGAATTCATGCATCCCAATGCAAAATGAAAGCACATTTCAGATCAAAAGCTTAAAATTACTTCATTCATGTGGTACGACTTATGACAACCATCTAGTTACCTCAAGGTATTTATCACAAAAATGCCTTCAAAGATTGAGGAATTCTCCTAACATAGATATCTCAACCATGCGAAAGGACATTCATAGAGAACTAATGGTTGATGTAAGTAAGAGTCAAGTGTATAGAGCAAAAAAAAAAAACAAAGGAAACAATTGAAGGGGATTTGAGGAAGTAGTATGCTAGACTTTGGGATTACGGTGAGATAGTCAAACAGCATAATCCAAACAGTTGTTTAGTGATTAAATTGGACAAACCTATAGTTGAAGAAGATGATGATGAAGTAGAAAGGCATAATAGACAACTTACACCTATTTTTAAAAGGTTGTATATCAGACTAGATGCACAGAAATAAGGTTTTGTACAAGGTTGCAGGCCTGTTGTTGGGTTAGATGGTTGTTTTTTGAAGGGCATATATGAGGACCAACCTTTAGCAGCCATTGGTCTTAATGGGAATGACAGCATGTTTCTCATTGCCATTGCTACAATGGAGGCTGAATTCAAGAATTCATAGGTATGGTTTCTGACCCAATTAGTAGAGGACATAGGAGCTGGCAGCGACATTGGTTGGACATTCATTTTAGACAAACAAAAAGGATTGGTGCACACCTTTACACAGATTTTGCCTAATGTTGAGCATAGGTATTGCTTGAGGCACTTCTACATTAACTTTAAACAGAAGTTCAGGGGAAAAGAGTTAAAGGAATTAATGTGGAAAGCTGCAAAGGCTGGGACAAAAAGGGAATTTGATTATCACATGAAGAAGTTGGGGGAATTGGACAAAGAAAACAAGCCAAATGGGTGGTTGATGCAAGAGAATCCTGAAACATGGGCCAGGTCTTACTTCAGCACAAGATCCAAGTGTGATATTCAAGTGAATAATCTAGGTGAGTCTTTCAACAAATACATTTAGAGGAAACTAATGAACAGAATACAAGTAAAGAAAAATGGAATGAAAAAATATGGTGGCTCTATTTGTCCAACTGTGCAATAGAAACTAGAGTCAAACAAAGAGGATGCTAGGAATTGTTTTGCTAGCTTTGTAGGTGACTTAAAGTTTGAGGTGGATTGTTATGATACAACTCATGTAATGGACTTAAGGGCAAGAACATGTGGGTGTATGGATTGGGATCTAACAAGTATACCTTGTAAACATGCCATAAGTTGTATATACCTTAATAGGGAGAAACTTGAAACTTATGTGCATAATTACTTCAGCGAGACATACTTGAGGACATATTCTTTCATGATAAATCCTGTGCCAGGGGAACATGACTGGATTAAAACTGGATATGATGCCATAGCCCCTCCTTACTATAGAAAACCAACAAGGAAAATAGAGGAAGAAAGCTACTGATGAGCCCAATAATCTACATAGGGTGTCAAGGAAGTACAAAACAATGCAATGTGCAAAGTGTATAGGTTTTGGATACAACAGAAGATCATGCAAAGGTCCAGTACACAAGAAATCCATGATGTTCAAGAGGAATGGTAGACCAACCACCAGTTCCAGAAAATCTGCAAGTCAACCAAGCAAGGTAAATTCATTTCAATTTTAGTAATTTCATTTGTTTACAAACTAAATTCATTTCAATTTCAGTAATTTCATTTTATGCATTTCAATTTGAATTGAATTCTTATTGCAATTCTCAAATGCTTCATCTCAACATCTTCATCCCAACCAGCTGCCACTCATCTTGTTTTATCCCAACAAGCTGCCTGTACTCACCCATCTTCATCCCAACTAGCTGCCAGTACTCAATCACAACCAACAATGTGCCTGTTTGGTGCAGCTTAAAAGCTGCTTATTTCAGCTTTCAGCTTAATTTAAGCTATTTTGATGTGTTTGGTTTAGCTTATAGGTTATAGCTTATAGCTTTTTGGAAGTCAGAAATCAGCTTATTCTTTTAGTGGGGCAGGAGATGCTTAATTTATAAGTCAGAAATCAGCTTATGTTCATAGTTATAAGCTATAAGCTGTTTAGGCATAAGCTATAAGCACTTTCCCACAGCTCTACCAAATTGGGCCAATGCCTTGTGGAGCAAGTGCAAGTGGAAGTGGACTTGCAACACTTGTAATGAATACAAAGGATAAGGCAAAGGGTTTAAGGGATTAGGTTTAGGTCGCCTATCTTATGATTCAAACAGAATAAGTTTTTTGTAATTGAAATGTTGTTGACATGTTGGAATGTTACCTTCCTTTGAATTGAATTGTACTCACAGTACCTGTTATTTTTGTTGACATGTTAGGATGTTATCTTATGTTATTTGTAATTGTAAGGCCTATATTACCTTCCTTTTGTATGGCCTGTTTTTTGTCAATGCACAAGTTTTTGTAATTGAAATGTTGGAATGTTGTTGACATTAAAACAAGTTTTGTAATTCAATTGTTGAAATGTTGGTCTTAGGGAGTAGGTTTTGTGAGTACAATGTTGATATATTGATGCTTAATAAACATGCTTCAGTGTTGGAATTGAACAGGCTTTGTAATGCTTCAAAAATGTATTTCATTTATAGCAAAAATAGTCTTCAATATTACATATCTTCCTTCCTCATATCAAGTTACATAACACTTTTTTTTTTTCTTTTTTTCTTTTTTTTTGCTTTCATTTGGAGTACATGCAATATAGCATAAAAATAGTATCCAGCTTCCTAACAACATTCTTTGATACAACTTTCCTTTTTCTTTTTTTGGGCTTTTTCCACTTCTAACTCCATATGATTTAATCATTGCACGAGTCTTAGTAGTAGATCACGCGAGCAGCAGCACAATGGTGGGTCAATCCACTCAAAATATTCACAAGTGGCATGAATCTGAAAATTTTAATAAATAAGTTTAGATTTTTATTTCACTATTATATAACATAACAAATAAATAAATTAATTACTTAATTATTAAATATTGAAAGTAATTACCCCATAATTTGCACATCCTATAATTCTTCTTCTCATATTTGCATTTGTCCAAGCTGTTCTCACCGAAGATCTTTGGCCACAGTAGCATGTACGAGCTAAACTTTGTCCACTATAGTGGGAACCTTTGAGGATGACATCTGTTCGACAATTTTCACTGTATTTAAATAGATTAATTCTGCTGTATACTTAACAACAACTAGAATATAAAAGAAATAAAGGAAATGAGAGAATTTGTTTGATTACAAAAATCAAACTAGAAATAAAAATAAATAAATAAAAACAGATTTTATTTTGTTACCAAAACAAAATTAAAATATGATTTAAATAAATAATAATAAAATAGAAAATAAATAAATAACTTACTTGATTAATCTATTGAATATTATTCTGATCAAGTCCAGTGTTTGACAGTGTGTCCTTAAGACAGATTCGTCCTCTCCTCGGTGCTTTCAGAATGTGGACGTCTATCTACAAGGATGAATTGATCAACTACAAACAATAGCAGCACTACAAATTGTTTGCCTAACGAACACACTAAGTATTTGTACTCTTTCTTACAAAAATTAAATGCAGCAAAATGAAGAATAAATTTGTAGAGGTGAAGTACGAAATTTCTGAATGTTCAACATCAAATGAGGGCTATCATATTTATAGATGTATTGGTAGCTGCAAGTTTTGAATTAAACAGGTGCAAACCTGTTTGGACAAGTATGAAACCTGTTTGGTTTTGAATTTAAACAGATTTGAATCTGTTGGGTTCACAATTCAAACAGATAAAAACGGGAAGGGCCCTGTTTGGGTGTACAGTAAAACTGGACCAGTTTATTTCCGAAATTAATTTGAATTCTGGATTTTATTTTACCAAAAAATAAAATTAAATTCAATTGTTTTTGACCCAAAAAGATAGGTATTGGGCCGGACAAGCCCAACCTAACCTCACACCACGCACCCGCGCCCAAGTCCAGGCCCGCCCAGCCCGTTCGACCGACCAGACGAACGGACGGACGGCGGCGCGCGCGCGTGTGTGGTGATTTTTGGGTCTAATGGGTCTAGCCCATTTTGCCCATAACCTCCCTCTCTAAAACACTTGGGTACCCCTTGGGACACACCCCAAGTTCCAATCTCATGCCTTATAAACCCATTCAAAACTTCCCACCAAATCAATGTGGGACAAGCCTTATTCAAACCTTTAAAGATTTTCCACCAAAACTCTATTTCCATGGAGCATACTGTGGCTTCAATTTCCCATTCACTCGGTAATGGTTTTGAGCAGCCAAATATACCACGTGAATCACAACGCGGCATAGAACGCGTTACCACTTTGACCTGCGAAAATCGACGCATGGAGCCCACCTAAAAAATAGACCAAACTTAGGAAAAAATTCTGGTTTTACCCAGAATTTTCCAACCATTTCCAACAGTCCCCCACATGAATGGAATTTGATGACAATGGAAATGCAACAATATGCAGACTTTATCGAAAGAGTATAATTCGAAAATATCTTGCATCAGGATAGGTAGCTTTCGGCCTTGAACCTTCCCTAATGATAACCTATCGGACTTACTAGCTAACCAATAGACGCGATGCCTTGAATTGTTCAGCCGTTTGTGTAAGCCAAGACAATAGATTTCACACAAAATATCTTCTAACACATCGTGGTTCTCACTGTTGTGTTCATTTTGGCCTTGAACGCTCCTGGTTTTCATGAGTGTTTCTAGAGAATTTAGCCTCTTTCATTCTCATAGAACCGGCCCCAATTCGACACTCATATAGGTGATTCTTATTGTGAGTATCTCTTTATACTCGTCTTGATTTTATGCCTCAATCAAGATATAAGTAATCATTAAACGCAAAGCTTATCCTTATACCCCTGCATACAACATATGTTGTAGATATCACTCTCACCATAGGAATGGGTAGGGAATTTTAATCCCTTGGTGATTTATGGCGAGCCACACATAACTTAGTTGTCCCTTTGAACTTAGTTCTTGGGATCTCCAGTCATATAAGTAGGGTTACCATTATGACGACTCTTATGTAGTAGGCTTTAATCCCATCCCCTTCAATGAACTATACACTAGCTCTTTTGTCAAACCTTTTGTTAACGAATCCGCAATATTCTCTTTAGATTTTATATAATCTATTGAGATTATTCCATTTGACAACAATTGCCTTACGGTATTATGTCGACGACGAATATGTCGTGACTTACCGTTATACATGTGATTCTATGCCCTGCCTATTGCAATTAACTATCACAATGAATGCAAATAGCTAGCACAGGTTTTGGCCACATTGGAATGTCTTCTAAGAAGTGACGAAGCCATTCTGCTTCTTCTCCTGCTTTGTCTAAAGCAATGAACTCGGATTCTATTGTGGATCGCGCAATGCATGTTTGTTTCGTGGATTTCCAAGAAATAGCAGCGCCTCCCAGAGTAAAGACATATCCACTTGCGGATTTTGAATCTTTAGTATCCGATATCCAATTTGCATTACAATAACCTTCAAGTACTGCTGGATATTGAGTAAAGTTCAAACCATGATCTCGGGTGAATCTTAGATATCTAAGAACCCGAATGATCGCCTTCCAATGGTCTTCTCCGGGGTTACTAGTGTACCTACTCAATTTATTGATAGCATAAACTATATCAAGACGAGTACAATTCATTAGGTACATTAGGCTTCCAATGATTTGGGAGTATTTTAACTGAGACACTGCGTCACCTTTATTTTTCGATAAATAAAGACTGATGTCTACAGATGTTCTAGCTACATTCAAATCATCCTTGTTAAATTTATCAAGAATTTTCTCAATATAATGAGATTGAGATAATACATATCCGTCAGATGTTTTAGTAATTTTCATTCCTAATATAACATCTGCGACCCCCATATCTTTCATATCAAATCTTTGTTAAGCATTTGCTTAGTTGATTTGATCATGTTTTGACTACTTCCAATATAAGCATGCCATCCACATAAAGACAAACTATGGCATATCCTTGGTCAGTGTTTTTAACATAGACGCATTTGTCACATTCGTTTATCCTAAACCCATTAGTAAGCATTGCATGATCAAATTTTTCATGCCATTGCTTAGGTGCTTGTTTTAATCCATAAAGAGACTTTACAAGACGACAAACTTTCTTTTCTTGCCCCGACACTACAAACCCTTCGGGTTGCTCCATATAGATCTCTTCATTTAGATCACCATTTAAGAAAGCTGTCTTAACATCCATTTGATGTATTTCTAAATTAAACAACGCTGCTATAGAAATAAGCATGCGAATGGATGTTATTCTTGTCACAAGGGAATATGTGTCAAAATAGTCCAGACCTTCCTTTTGTCTATAACATTTCACTACAAGTCTTGCTTTATACTTGCCTATTGAACCATCTGCTTTCATTTTTCTCTTGAATATCCACTTATATCCAAGAGGTTTAGAACCTGGTGGAAGATCCACCAATTCCCAGTATGATTTTGCATAATGGATTCAATTTCATTATTAACAGCCTCTTTCCACAAAGGTGCTTCAGGACCTGTCATTACTGCCTTAAAGCTTTGAGGTTCATTTTCTAACAGGTATGTCAGAAAATCTGGACAAAAGGATTTTGATGTTCTCGCTCTCTTACTTCGTCTTGGTTCATCATCAGTTAAATCCTGTTGGTCGAAACCATTACTAGTCTCTTGTGTTTGATTGTCATTAGTCTCTTGACTTTGTGTACAATCATAAGTTCTTTTCTGTGAACTTAATTCTTGTCCTTTCTTGTAAGGAAAGACATGTTCAAAAACACAGCATTCCTTGACTCTATAATAGTGTTCACATTTATATCAGGTATTTCTGATTTATAAGTCAGAAACCGATATGCACTACTATTCTGAGCATAACCAATAAACACACAATCTACTATTTTTGGTCCAATCTTAGTCTTTTTAGGAACAGGAACTTCAACTTTTTCCAAACACCCCCATACTTTTAAGTATTTGTAGGAAGGTGGTCGACCTTTCCACAATTCATAAGGAGTGCTGTTGATTTTCTTGTGGGGTATTATGTTAAGAACATAATTAGCAGACAATATTGCTTCCCCCCACAAGTTCTGTGGTAAGCCCGAACTTAGTAACATAGCATTCATCATTTCTTTTAGGGTTCTATTCTTTCTTTCAGTAATTCTATTTTGCTGAGAAGAATAAGGTGCTGTAGTTTGGTGAATAATGTCATATTGTGCACAAAATTCATTTAATGGTGCATCATATTCACCACTCCTACCACTTCTAACCATTTTAATGGTTTTACCAAGTTGATTTTCAACTTCTATTTCATGGAGTTTAAACATTTCTAAGGCTTCATCTTTACTTCTAAGTAAATAAACATAACAATATCTTGTGCAATCATCGATAAATGTTATGAAATACTTTTTGCCTCTTCTAGTTTGAACAAATTTTAGATCACATACATCAGTATGAATTAATTCTAGAGGTTCAGTTTTCCTTTCAACCGATTTAAAAGGAGCCTTAGTTAGTTTCACTTCTACACAAATTTCACATTTATGATTAGGATTAATTTCAAACTTTGGTATATAATCTAAACCAATTAATCTACGCAAAGCATCAAAATTCACATGTCCTAATCTACCATGCCATAAATTCGACTCAAGAATATAAGCAAAAGATGTGTTATTCTTATTCATAGCAACTTGCGGTACAACTGTCATTACATTCAACTTAAAGAGACCATCACTCATGTATCCCTTACCAACATACATACCACTCTTTGTCAATACAAATTTATCAGACTCAAAAACAAGCCTAAAACCATTTTTACTTAACAAAGAACCAGAAACTAAATTCTTCCGAATGTCAGGTACATGCAGTACGTTGTTGAGGGTCAGTTCTTTCCCTGATGTCATCTTCAAGATCACTTTCCCTTGTCCTACCACAGTAGAAGGAGAAGAATTTCCCATGAAAAGTTGTTCACCATTTGCAGCCTCATTGTAGGTAGTGAACATCTTCTTGTCCGCACAAATATGACGAGGTGCTCCAGTGTCAACCCACCACTCCTTGGGATTTCCAACCAGATTAGCCTCAGACACCATAGCAGAGAGATTGATGTCATTCACTCCGTCAGAGATGTAATCTAGTTCAGTTACATTGGCCTGATTGGTAGTCTTCTTGCTTGTACTTCCATGATCCTTCTTAGGGCGGTGTAGACGTCCCCCGAACGCATCCCGGGGAGGAGTGCGAGTCCCCCCCCGTTCTGGTTCGCTTGTGGGTCACTACAGTTCAAGGACTCAAATGTCACGGTTCTTAATCTTGAACCAAAGAGTCCAAATCCGGCAAATCGTTTTTGAAAACAGATTTTTTGAAAAAAGTGCCAAACATGGACTGCTTTGCCAGATACAGAGTCGCCACCTAAATATTTTATTTTTGGGAAATTTAGGAAACCCTGACTCGGTGCCAAAGGCGACGTGTCCGTCATCACCAAAGTTGCCTCGGCTCGGGAACTTGGGTACGATTGGGGAAGGTCACTTCGTGAGCACCCCTGCTCGCCCGGTCAAAGACCGGCCTCTACTAACCATGATATCTATTTTTGAAAACATTGTATGTTCTTATTCCGGTTATTAGCCTAGGTTACTATGTGATGCGCACAGCATACAAGTATAGACTGTGTTTCCTGAATTGGAACAAAACATTTCATGTTTGTTTGTTTGAAAATGGTTTGATGGTGCTACCCGCAAGTAGGCTAAGACGTGGATTTGCCACCCTCGGGTGGGCTTTAGAAAACATGATTTTGCCACTATCTAGTGGGCTTAAAACAAACATTTGATGAATTGTCCCAATTCAAGTAACACAACCTCCACCCACAGGCATTCAAGGCAATTATATCACATAAGCAGTTAGCCTCATGGCAAGCATGCTATTCATGGCAACACTCACACGCATGCAAGGATGCTAAAGCATAAAAACTCACCGAGTACTCCAAGCCAAAACAGAAACTTATTAGAAATCCATGCATGATCCTAGATACACAGAATTGCCTAATGCAACACATGCAAAAATGCAAACTATAGCAGGCTCGGCTATTCTAAACATGGTATATGGAATGCTACAACTAACACGTATTCAATTTGGAATTGAAATACAAATGCAGTTTGTATGATGCGCCGAGCCCGATGCATGCAAAACAGATGAATGAATGCAAACATGCTATCATACTGTATGCTAATTGAAACATGCCCTAATCTAACCATCATAAGCAGGTAAATAAAAGGGAAGAAAGACGTGGGGTTGGAAGACATACATCACACTCACGCACACTTATTACAATTATGCCCTCGCACAGAGGGTCCAAAAGAATATACAGTCCCGAATGAAAGAATAGTACAGTCCAAATAATACAGTCCAAATAATACAAATTCCTAATTAATTTACAAATTAACTAAGAAAAGAAAAGACTGGCATGCAAGCCGGGGACTGCCTTGATTCTGATGAATGATGTATGTTTGGGCTGCCTTGCGCGGAAATCCACTGGGATGCCCCAATTAGCCTCTGTTTCGCAATTATTCTTGGAAAGCGCGTCAAGCCTCGGAAGACGGCTGATTCTTGATATGCTGCAACAGAGAGCAGGAAAGGGGCATAGCAATGTATTTTCACAAATGTATGCATGTCTCGATTCTCGTACCACCAATCACGCATCTCGATGCATGATGGCCGAGGAGCCGAATTGCACAACTCAATATAGAATGAATGCATATGAACACTACAACAAAACCTAACTCCATCATGGATAATCCGGAGTGTCGGTGACTTGGGAATTGAGACACATTTCGTCACTCGGAGTACGGAACGTACCTCGTTTCCCGTGCCCAGGCTAACTCCTATCCCGAACACGATGCAATATGCATGATATGCGTGAAATGCAACTAAGATACAATCCTAACATACACAATGTTATGGAATGGCATACACGCTACACGAGGTGATACACAACCGAGCATACACAATGCTATGGATGAAATGGCATACGCAATGCAATATGGGCTTACACCAACATGAGAGAGCCTCAGCCACACTCACATAAGAGGCCATTAGATGAAAATGAGACAACTCAAAATACGTGCACGCGTGCACGCAAACCGAGGACCGAACCTACAGCACGGAATGCCACTCTAATGAGACATGGCAAGACATGGAATATGATATGCAAACATGAAAATTTCAGAGGCAAAATGACATGCAAAACAGCCCCGAAACATGGCGAAATGAAACCCGATGCAAGGAACGAGTCCCGAAACATGGAATTAAGCACATGAAATGGCCTATAGCTATGCAATGCATGCATGATTCGTACATGAAGTGTGAAGACAGAAGCTAGGCAGCCCAAAAACAAGCATTTTTACAGTTTGAAGCATGGCCAAACAGTGGGTACAAATAGGGCAAAATTAGCATGCAAAAATGGGGGGCCAAGAGAGGTAATGAAGCAAGTCATAGCTGCTGATCTCAAACACAGAAGGCCCCTTGTAAAATGTTGAAGAGAGGCCAAAAATATGATGTTTTATAGTTTATGACAACCCCCAAAAACAGATACAAGTATGGCCAAATTAACATGCAAGAAATGGGCCAACAAAGGGGCAAAGAAGCAAGTGGTTCACGCTGGCCCCAAACAGGTTAGGGCCCTTCAACAATGTTGAAGAGGGGCCCAAAATATGGCTGTTTACAGCTTATGATCAGACCCAAAACAGAACACAAGCATGCTCAAAGTATGATGCAAGATGAGGCCACCAAGAGGGCTATAACATGAAGTATACCAAGGATGCTTCAAACAGCCCTAGATCCTTAATGAAACATGAAGAGGGGGTCATTTTAGGGCCATTTTCAGTTCTGACCAAGGTCCAAAAACAGAAGCTCAATAAGCTAATAAATCATGCAAAAATGGGGACCAAAGAGGGGTACAATGGCAAGTGATACATGGAGGTCTCAAACAGTGGTGAGCCCTTCTTCAATGTTGAAGAAGGGCTCAAAATAAGCCTATCTACAGTTTACCTCATGCTCCAAAACAGATTATATATAGGCCAAAAATATCATGCAAAAAAAATGGCATCCAAGAGGGTAATGAAGCAAGTGGTAGTGGGAAGTCCCAAACAGGTAAGAACCCTTAATCAAACAGAAAAATGAGCTCAAAAAAATGACAATTTCAGTTTTGGACGGAGCTCAAAACAGCAAGCAAGAGGGACTAAGAAATAGACCAAAAAAATGCAAGAAAAGGGGAAAGTGGGACTCACCCTTGAAGACTAACCCTTAGTAACCTCTTGGACCAAGTCTGGGTGCTCCTTGCCTCTGGAAAACAGCTTCAAGCTGCTGGAATGGAATGAGGTGGAGTGGTGTTAGGGCTTGTAGGGAAAAGGGTGTAGGAACTTAAGGGTTTTTGAGAGTTGAAGTGTAGAAGGAGAGAGATACAATACAAGAGGCTCAAAGCATTTTTTCTCACCCTCTAAACCAGAGCTGGAGGGCTATATATATAGGCAAAATGGGTGGAAAAAGAGGGGGGAAAATGGGGGGGAAAACAATTCAAGTTTCCCCCCAAAAGGCCAAACCCTCGGACAGTGGGTTCAGTGTGAAACAGCTGGCACAGCTGGCGTCCATTCAACCTGTAGAGTGCACCGGAAGGTCGTCGGCTAGCAAAAATGGTCGGTCAGCTACTTTAAATGGCCGGTCGGCAATCTATTTGGCCGGTCAGCACTCTGTTCTGGCCGGTCGGCCATATATTTGGCCGGTCGGCACTCTGTTCTGGCCGGTCGGCAGGAAAAATCTGCTCTGCAGGTCCAACTTCGAACGGGCATAACTTCTTCATATGAACTCCTTTTCAGGTCATTCTTGTGTCCAAATTGAAGCCCCGGAAGTAAGCTTTCCAATTCCGCAAACCTTGCATTAAAATTCCAACTGTGCAGAAAGTTATGCTTGTTTTGGCAAAGGTTGCTCAGTTTCTGTCCAACCGGGATGATGCCCAACTTCAACCAATCATATCTCCGCCATCCGGACTCGGGTTTAAGAGATTCTTGTATGAAAAATGAAGCCCCGGAAGTCTTATTTCCAATGGTGGTAGCCTCATAACTTAACTCCAAGTGTATAGACAAATAAGCTTGATTTAGCGAGGACTGCTCGTCCCTCTCTTAGCGATTCTTGCCTATCTTCTTCTCCAACTTGGTTTCTCCCCTCTTCTCCTCTTTTCTTCAATTTCAAACCCCTAAGCAAGGTGTTTTGAAAGATTTTTTAGAGATTTCATCTCTCTTTCATTCATTTCCACTTTGTCCTTGCTCGGTTTACCGAAAAGCACAACGTTTGATAAAATGCGAGGTTTGGAACATCGTAGAAACTTTATTTCAAAAATGTTTTGAAAGAGAGGGTTTTTAGGTCTAAAAACCATTCAAAATAGCTTTGGTTCAAAATGGGGTGTGAAGTTGAGATTCGCCTCTCTCCTTGCCGAAGAAACTGGACCTTTGCCCTGCACACCTTTTTCCACCAAGTAAACCATTAGTAACGCCCAAGTCTTAAGGGCGGTCAAAAATGGGGTGTCTACAGGCGGCGGCAGTCAGAAGCTCGATGTCCAGTCTTGCCACAGTTATAACATTTTCCTTGAACTTCTTGTTGCTATCGCCTTATTTAGGACCATCTCCAGTAAACTTCCTCTTTTTGTTATGTGGTTTATGAACTTGTTCAACCACATTAGCCTTGGACTTAATGGGATTTTTTCCATTCCTCTTTTCAGCCTTACGGTTATCTTCCTCAATTCTCAGTCTTACAATAAGTTCATCCATGGTCATCTCTTTGCGTTTATGTTTTAAATAATTTTTGGAATCTTTCCAAGCCGGTGGTAACTTTTCTACTAAAGCAGAGACTTGGAAAGACTCGCTCAGAGACATACACTCAGAATGAATATCATGTAAAATTAATTGAAAACTTTGAACTTGAGAAATTACCGTTTGGGAGTCTACCATAACAAAGTCCCGAAATTTACAGACAACATATTTCTTCGTGCCGACATCCTCTGTCTTGTATTTCTTCTCCAAAGAATCCCACAATTCTTTTGCTGTTTTCAGAGGACTGTAAACATTGTACAGCATGTTGTCAAGGCCATTGAGAATGTAGTTTCTGCACAAGAAATCTGAATGTTTCCAAGCATCTACAGCGGCAACAACTTGCCGATCACTTTCACCCTCTTTAAGTGTTGAAGCCTCTTCATGAAGAAACCAGGCCAAATTTAGAGTTGTAAGATAGAACAACATCTTCTACTGCCATCTCTTAAACTCAGTACCATTAAATTTTTTCGATTTTTCTCCATGATTTGTTGGTACATGAACATGGTTCTGGATAGGGACCGGTGTTGGTGTAACAATCGGAGTACCACTTCCAGTTGCAGTTTCAGTTGCAGTAGCCATAATTTCTGATTACAAAAATCAGAAAAAATTAAAACATAAATTAATTTTCTAGTTACTAAAACCAGAAAATAAATTATTACACAAAATAATTTTATTTTCCTTGTTACTAAAACTAGAAAAATAAAATACCACAATAATTTTTTGTAACACAAATTAATATTCTACAATTGTTAATGACACCAGTATATTACTACTAGTTGTCAAAGAAAAGAGACAGTATATTACTACTATCTGTTAAATAGCATAAACCACTATTTGTTTTTCCAACCAGAATATGTCTTTATGAAATCACAGAAAATTAAATACAATGAAGATACCAAAAATGAATCTGTCTTAAGATTGTTTGACAATCTTCACTGTATTTAAATAGATTAATTCTATTGTGTACTTAACAACAACTAGAATATAAAAGAAATAAAGGAAATGAGAGAATTTGTTTGATTACAAAAATCAAACTAGAAATAAAAATAAATAAATAAAAACAGATTTTATTAAAATCTGATTTAAATAAATAATAATAAAACAGAAAATAAATAAATAACTTACTTGATTAATCTGTTGAATATTATTCTGATCAAGTACAGTTTTTGACACTGTGTCCTTAAGACAGATTCGTCCTCTCCTCGGTGCTTTTAGAATGTGGACGTCTATCTCTCAGGATGAATTGATCAACTACAAACAATAGCAGCACTACAAATTGTTTGCCTAACGAACACACTAAGTGTTTATACTCTTTCTCACAAAAATTAAATGTAGCAAAATGAAGAATAAATTTACAGAGGTGAAGTACGAAATTTCTGAATGTTCAACATCAAATGAGGTCTGTCCTATTTATAGATGTATTGGTGGCTGCAGGTTTTGAATTAAACAGGTGCAAACCTGTTTGAACAGGTATGAAACCTGTTTGGTTTTGAATTTAAACAGATTTAAACAGATTTAAATCTGTTGGGTTCACAATTCAAACAGATAAAAACGGGAAGGGCCCTGTTTGAGTGTACAGTAAAACTGGACCAGTTTATTTCCGGAATTAATTTGAATTCTGGATTTTATTTTACCAAAAAATTAAATTAAATTCAAATGTTTTTGACCCAAAAAGATAGATATTGGGCCAGACAAGCCCAACCCAACCTCACACCACGCACCCAAGCCCAGGCCCGGCCCGGCCCAGCCCGACCGACCGGACGGCGGTGGCGCGCGTGTGTGGTGATTTTTGGGTCCAATAGGTCTAGCCCATAACCTCCCTCTCTAAAACACTTGGGTACCCCTTGGGGCATACCCCAAGTTCCAATCCCATGCCTTATAAACCCATTCAAAACTTCCCACCAAATCAATGTGGGACAAGCCTTATTCAAACATTTAAGGATTTTCCACCAAAACTCCATTTCTGTGGAGCATACTTTGGCTTCAATTTCCCATTCACTCGGTAATGGTTTTGAGCAACCAAACATACCACGTGAATCACAACGCGGCATAGAACGCGTTACCACTTTAACCCGCGAAAATCGACGCACGGAGCCCACCTAAAAAATAGACCAAACTTAGGAAAAAATTCTGATTTTACCCAGAATTTTCCAACCATTTCCAACAACATCTTCAAAAATGGAAATGGTCCCATAAATTTTTGGCTGAAAAAAGTGGGTTTGGAATTTTTTTGGCTGGAAAAGTAGGTTTGGATTTTTTTTGGTTGCAAGAACTAGGTTTGGTTGCTTCATGTTTATATAGGCAAGTGGATGGCCAAATTGGGGGCAAATTGGTCATTTAACCCTTCCATTTTGGCTTCAAAACACTTAAAACCAGCGCAGACACGCTTCACGCACGTTCCACAAGCGATGTTAAGTCTATCGGATCCCATCACTTTTGCACTTTAATCAAAACCACAGGATATTTATAAGTACATTTACCAATGTCAGGGATAATGTGAAAACGCGTGAAAACACAAGGGAGTAAAATGTAACTATCCAAAAAAAAAAAAAAAAAAAGATGACCCCTTTTCATTTGGGTTATGATAGCATTAAAACAGTTGCATATTGGGAATTCGGGATACGAAATCACAATAGTGAGATGAAGAATACTTTATTTAACAAAAATTTACGACGCTATTGAATCATGGAGATCCAAATAATTACTGTTAATTATTCTGTACTTTCCCTAATGGCACGATTTTGTAGATATAACAAACAATATGGAAAAACTAAAATAACAACAATAACCAAAAAAAAAAAATCACCAAATTTGATATTATCCATGGTTTGTTATCTTCTACGTGGTGTACTTAAAGTAGCTTCTCTGAATCAGCAAACAAAATAGGACCCAGAATAACAAACTCAAGGATCAAAACTCAATCTGAGAAGATGGACCACTAAAACTCCATCATAGAACTACAATCTTGAGAGAGAGAGAGAGAGTGCATCATCTTTGTCGGCAAGAAGACCACATAGCAATACAGAGAGTCGGTGAGATCATGAGAGAGAGAGAGAGAGCTTGAAAAAGAGCAGGATTTTCAAAGAGAGGAAATCGATTAGATATGATCGATTTTGTTGATAATTGAAGAGAGACTGGCTTTTGGGGAGAGAGAGAGTTAGAGAGAAAAATGATATTTTGAGATTATGGGTTTTGATCTCATAGTGAATGATGATCTAAATACGGGACATCCGACGGTCAAAAATAAACAATTGAACAACGTTATCTAGTTTTAAAAATAAAAAAAAATAAAAAGGACAACAACAACAACAACGTTATCAAAAGTAACAGTCCTTACCTTGTAACATTATAATTTGATATATATGTCTATTTTATCAAATAAAATATTATTTGTTTGTTTATTTATTTATGTATATTTGATAAAATGGATTTTTTATACTATTGATCTTTACGAAATTTATGTGATGAGTTGTTCAATTTCTAAACCTAAAATAGGATTTATGAAATATAATATTGAGAAATATGAAAAACAATAATATGAAGAGAATTCATTCCCAATATAATAATTTAAATAAGTTTTGAGCTGACCATCCCTTTTGCTTCTTTGGACATAAACTTTCACTAACTTATATCACTTTTACTATCAATAAAAATAAAAGTAAAACACCACTTGTATTTCATTACTGTTGATAGAATTCTTCAACGTGCTCATAACAATCCTGAAATAACATACAAGTCAGAATATTAATTCTTTGATATATATATATGTCATCAATCATCAATAGATTAATACTTTCAATTGAATGTCAATAGAAAAACAAAAATGAATTTATGTATGTTCTTACGTAGCACAACCACAAGCAGTAACACAAAGAAGGCAATCATAGTCCCACCTCTAGGATTAAAATTTTGGCGTCGCACAAAAAAGTGTTGGATAATTTCAAAACTCAATTCACACAAGCTGGTTTCAAAATGCAATTAACCAAAACTTCCTTCGCAGGTTTCAGAATGTAATTAATCAAAACTTCCTCTGCAGTTTCTCCGATTGTGCCTCTTAACATAGCCATATTGGATCAAACTTAAGTGAGGTTAAAATGTGCTAATATGTGCTATTTTAATGGAAAGAAAGATGAAGTGAGGCCTCTTTATATAATAGAGGTATATGTGTTATGTCAATGGGAAGAAAGATGAAGTGGGGCCTCAATAGAGGTATGTCGTGGAATTTAATGGGAAGAAAGATAATGAGAAGAAAGATAGTGTGGCCTTGTGGGGGTTCGAGTCAAGAGTGGTCCAATCCTAGGTCGAGTTCAATCTGAACTTATGCTTGACAATAACATGTTGCAGGGTTTCAAAGACCTTGACCTAAACCCTATCTATGTGATCTGAGTCAAGGGTGGAGCAACCTTAGGCTAAGCTCAATTCTAGCTTATGTTCAACAATCCAATGTCATAGAACTTCAGACCTTGACCTAAAGTAGCTAGCTAGCTGCTTCCAATTATATATGATGTATGTATGTTAGTGCAAAAGTCCACCATTTCAACCAAAAAAAAAGAGGCAAAGTACGGCCCACACTTTCCTGGAAAATCTGTAACCCTTCGATGGTCAAACAAAACGTGGATATATAAATAATAAATAAGCCTAATAGTGGAGTTTATTTTGTGTCATATAGTTTTATCATTTCTTAAGATTCATTGAATAAATCATTAAAATGCAAAAACTGAAGTAATAGGATACTAGTAATTGAATTTGGAGGTATGTTGTAGAATTCCGGTTGTAGGAAGAAAGTGACATTTCAATATACAATCAAATAGAATCCCGACATGTAATAATGGAAAGAAATTTAGTACCTGAATGCAGTTTTTAGTACCTAAATGCCCGACATGGATGACTTGGTAGAGATGTGATTTTAATCCCCACTGCCCCTGATTTTGGATGGATTAGCACCCTTTTTACAATTTCTTATACAACAAAATATTTACGTGGGTGTTTATTAATTCAACATTTTTTTTTTATATTTTCAATGTGGGATGAATACAAAAAAAAAAAAATTATATATATATATAGAAATTAGTAATAATTTCACAAAATATTTATAAATTTATGAAAAAATTTATAATTTTAGGAAAATTCTTGGGTGTACCTTGCATATGGTACGCAAGACATATGTACTTTTATTATGTTTTTTTTTTTTTTTTTTTTGGTTTTACTTATATATTTTTGTGTTTATTGTTATACATTGTTGACCTGTTAATTAGGTCAATTTACAAGTAAATCATACTAAAGTAATAGATTTTATTATATAATCAAAACTATGAATAAGTAATTTTAAAAAAACACATAATTAATGCAAATTCGACTAAATTATCTTATAAAAGTTTTAATGGACATGAACCATGGATGGACATGAACCAGTAAATATTTTAATAATGGACATGAACCATGGTGGGTTAGTAATTATAATGATGGACATGAACCATGGATGGACATGATGGACATGAACCATGGTTGGTTAGTAATTATTTTAATGGAAAGAAACTTGGTTCCAACATGAACCAGTAATTATTTTAATGATGGACATGAACCATGGATGGACACAAATCATGGTTGGTTGGTAATTATAATGATGGACATGGACATGGATGATTATTTTAATGGGAAGAAACTTGGTTCCGGCATGAACCATGGATGGACATGAACCATGGTTGGTTAGTATAATTATTATCTCCCATTTAAAATATCAATAATGATTGAGATTCCTACCTTTTAAAATTTCCACCACCTCTAAAGTGATGTAGACTATTTATGTAAGAGAGATAAAAATAAATAATAAAAAAAAAACCACACATGAATGGTTTAAATCACTTTAGGAAAGGTGAGGGTTTTCAAAATTGAGGTCTCACTGACTTTTCTTAAAATATTTTATATATATATATATATATATATCACGTGCTTCTAACATTAAAAAAGGTTACGAGTGTGTTTAGTTTGTATTTTAAAACGGGTTTGGTTATGGTGTGCAACTTACACCTTACACCTTACACTTACACCTTTTGTGAAAAATTAAACCTTACACTTACACCTTTTTTGAGGTTGCACACCATATGCAACCCACTTACACCTTACACCTTACACTTACACCTTACACTTACACCTTATACTTATACTTACATCTTACACTTACACTTTTTGTGTAAGTGGCACATGGTGTGCAATTGCACACTTAAGAAAAGTCCTTTTAAAACATGTTTTTAGAAGAAAATTTTCAAAAATATGTTTGGTTACAAATTTTTTCAAAAAAATTTCAAAATTACTTTTCTCTCTATTACATATCAATTAATCACTTTTTCTTTCTTATCTCTCCTTCTCAATCACTTTTTCTCTCACACACATGTACTCAATTACAGAAAATATCAAATCATCCCAAATTCCCAAATTCTAAAATTATTTTTAAAATATACAACAAAACAAACTAAAAATATTTAAAATTAGATTTATCGTCTAATAAGAGAGTGATTCCAAACAAACAAACTCGTGAACTTTTTAAGAAAGTTTGGTTATTATGTAGAATGATGTCTTTATGAATATATTATTTGTGTCTAAACTTTTGGATAAAAAAATTTTAAAATTAGATTTATCGTCTAAGCTCAAGATTTAATTAGTAAATTTTTCTCTCAAATATAAGAATAAAATAAAATAAAAAATTATTAAAAATATTGAAAAACATATAATTACATTAAAAAATAATAATAATAATAAAATTGTTTCACCTTGAGATGGCCTTATAAAATCATTTGTTTATGATTACTAGATCAAACTAATTACCTTGAATGAATATAAGAAGAACGTATCAAATTATATGAGAACAGCTTTGCTAGAGAGCTCTAGTAGAGCTGCTCTAACAACAGCTCTACTGAGCTGGCACACCCCCCTCAAAAAAAAAAAAATAAACAAACAAACAAACAAACAAAACAGAAAGAGGAAGAAGACAAATTACTGCTACTTTAGAGCTCTAAAACATTTTTCATGAGAATGGATCAATTATTTTATGAATAAGCCTATAATGTAAACATGGAATAAAAAATATCAAAGGAGATTTGGTCAAAATTCCTTTATAATAAAATTTTAATGCATTAAGAACAAACATAAAAAGTTTTCTTTAAAAAGTCCAATAAATATCACTATTATCAAAATATTAAATTTTAAAATAATATAACTTTGATGTAAATATCGATTTTTAATAAAATTAATCAGTATGTTTGGTTTCAATTTTTTGAAAATTAAATTTTTTGTTTTTTGTGTTTCTTTTTTAATGAATATTTTTAAAATTTGAAATATTTTTTTTACTTTTTTAGATATACCTTACTTAAATGTATCTAAAAAGTAAAATGTTTATAAAAAAATATTTTAAAAAAATTAATAAATACATAAAAATACAAAAAAAAATATACTTAATTTTTATTTTATTTTTTTTGTTTAATGAACTTTCTAAATTTTTTTTCACAAAAATAATAGTTTTTAAGTATATTTATGTCAAGTGTGTTTAAAATATTAAAAAATTCAGTAAAAACAAAAAAATACGAAAAACAAGAAAGTAAAATTTTCTGAAAAGTGTTTACAAAAAACTAAAACCAAACAAAATAAAATTTTTTAAAATTCTCTCATCAAGATCTATCAAATAAGATTCATGTGAAGTATAAAATTCTTTAAAAAAAATATATATTACCTTTGAAATTGATGTGTTACTCTGTTTGACAGTAACATATTACTCTATCTCACGATAACATGTTACTCTGTTTGACAATTACTCTATTTGACAGTAATATGTTACTTTGACAAAATTGTCTAAGAAGGAAAAAAATTACTTTGCCCTTACTCTATGTGTTTTCTCCTTAAGAAGTTTATGAAGAAAAATAAATTAAGCTATTCTTTTCACCAAACAAAGATCCAATAGAGAGATTTTAACTTTAAGCTAAGTTTGGCATCCCTTAAAAAAACCAAAAAATCAAAAAATCATTATCTTATTTAAGTTACATCATCTTATTTAACTCGCATCACCTCTCCACCACATCACTTCAAACCCAACTCATATTTCATAAAAATTTAAAAAATACACTTATTTAGAACATCTCAGACAACTTCCCAATATCAAATGCCTAAATTAGGCATAAATTTATATTCACCAGCCTCAGAAAATCTCAGAAACTTGCACTCCTATTCCATTCCAGATTTCTTTACCTACTTGTACAAAAAATGCAATAATACATTCAAAGATTTTATAAAATCTGAAACAACCAAAAGATACAGACGGTACTTTCATTCATCTTGCATTGTTTGTGTTCTGATTACACTGAAAAAATCTACACACAGATAAGTTCTTTCCAACACGAAATTGGAGCAGAACAAACACAAGAATACGGTACCCAACCGCCATTAGGAACAACACCAGTAAATTTTCCCACTTGGAATTACTGTTGGGAGATATTTCATATGTGCTTTGAAGAGCCTGATAACCAGAGATGGTCCTTACCTGCCCGACTGCAAAGGAAGTCCCGATGTACTCATTCTCCAACAGCCCCTGAAGCACAAGCGGGCAACAGATATGAGATTCATTCATCACCGCCAATATTGATAACATAGAATATATTGGAGATGATGATATCAATAATAAACAATAATGTTGTGCAAAAATCAAAACAATAACAGTAAAGAGAAACAATCAAACAAACAGAACACAAGATATACATAGTTTGGCAATGCGTCTACGTCTCTATTGTATAACATAATGGTGAAAAATTATCTTGGCCTAACTCCCTCAGCCCATTGCTTCCATAAAAGGTGCCATATAATAAATATAGTAAAAAATACAAGACACCTCACAACAAATAAAATTTTTTAATTTAACTGCGTACAAAGCCCTCAATAGAGCAGAATGGCCAAAAAGATTTCTATAGCCGTCACCACTTGATTGGGCCACAAGGCTTAATTTGGTTTGGTACGGTACCTCAAAATAAATAATTTGCTATCTACTCCCAAATACTTGGAAACTTTGGGGCCAATTCTAGTTTATTAAATTAAAAAGAATCATAACACTACTCTTTCTGGCCAACAATTCCAAAGTGAAAACTGAAATAGCGAACATTTCAACAGTAATTTCCAGATTCATGGCACATTTTAGGGAGACGGACATTGTATATCATATTTTGGGGGAAAAAAAGAAGAAAAATGGAATGTTGTAGTAAGTTCATCTTGCCTGGATAGAGTAAGTGTGGAAAGCAATATACGATATTGGGTACATCCATACTGGTCCTGGCAAAGCACTTCGAATTCTGAAATAGCCAGCCGAAAGCATCAGTAACACCTGCAATGCCGTCGTGTGGACCAACAGATTAAAAACAATTGTCTTATACATCCACGAAACTTAGTACATGGTATAGTCAACAATGAAAAATGCTTGTATGAGCTCTCCTGAATCACCATAAAATAACAACTTTGAGGTAGTATTGTGCATTGGAACTTACATGTATGCACACCAAAGTCAAGACACTCCAAAATATGTCTTGCCAAATGGCAACAGCAGCCAGCATTAGTCCTTCATTTACTAAAAGGCACGCAAAGAAATTCAGCACAAAGTACATCAACAAGCTGAACTGATCTCGGAGCCCTATGAGGAAATAGAAGACAAGACCGGATGAAATGGAGATAAGGAACAAGAACGGGATACTGGAGAGAAGCTGCCCAAGTAAGAAAACCAATGCCCCCGAATGCTGGTTTGACCGCTCACAGGTGTATGTCTGCATCATAAATGGCAATATGATTAGGTCATAGAGTAAAGGGCATGAATGACACAACTATGCAACTTCTCAAACCAATGATGTAATCCTTGGCACAATTTGTGCATGCCATTTATTGTCCAAATCATAAACAAGTGCTTCAAGATGTCTAAAATTAGCACTATAAGGGAATCTGTGTAATAAAACTTATGCCATGTTTCTATATTGTCCAAGATAATTCTATAGTTTTATTTTTTGGTGGAAGTTCTAAATCTTTTTTCTTAACAGGAAATAATTGAACTCACAGGGCTATTAGAGAAATGAAAATTACACCCCAAAGGTCAACATGCTTGCAAAACTAGAGGTTACAATTATTTGAATTAAAAAAATATAGCTGGAAGTTTCAAGCAAGTACAAATAAATTGGTTATCTATTTTGCTTAGCCATATATTCCATGACTAGAATTAATTGTGCAAAAATATTGAGATGATTGATTTCGAAAGTAATTAACTAAGAGCTTCAAGATTGATGGAACTCTTCCTTATGATGATTGATAATAAACTGAAAAAACACTATTGCACTCGTTAGCTTACACGATGGATGAGAGTAACTAACTAAACCCTTCGAAAAGGAACTTAAGCCAAGGTGGTTATGGCAATCCCAATTGCTACTCTATACAGCGGTTTAGGCATATAATAGTGACTATAAACACATATGGCAAATTGGTAATCCAATTCCCTTAATCATCCTTTAGTTGTATTAAATCATTATTGATCCTTGGCATGTACTATTAATTATTATATGTATGTGTCATCACAACTCAAACTATTCAGAACTTCCTTAAATGCCAAGTATGAATGACCCAATAGCCCCTTTAAAGCCAAGATTGTCAAATGCAAGCTTCCATGCAAATGAAACACATATTGGCAATCCCACAAGGTACTTGAATTCAACATAAATGAGAAAATAGCAACTCTTATTACCTTCATTTCTTTCATTTGTGCAGGTAGTCCAGCAATGCTTAGAAGTGAAGTAAAAGATACAAATACAAATATCGCGGCAACTCTAGTCTGCAATTTCAGAGGCCAGTCATAGAGAAAAGGTCAGGCATGTCACAAGAAACACACAAGAAGAATACGCAAATAGATAAGCACAGGAGAAAAATCTGCTCAAAACAAATGATTAAACAAGGATTAATAGTAGAGTATTTTAGAACTTCAAACTAGAAATTAATAGTGTGTATTTGGCAATTTCAAGCTAGAATTTAACATGTGTTTTTCCTAACAATCAGTATCAACATTTCCATGGGCCTATTTTGGGCATTTTAACCTCTGTAAGAAATGTATAGCCTACCTATGTAATCACAAAATAACAAGAAGCAGCATCACCATGGGACTGTTTGTACACAACAGAAATGGAAACTGAAACAATTAAAAAAGGGTTACGTAATTGGAAAGGATAACTGCCGTATTTTCAGGGTATTTTTCCCAAAAAAATCCCAAAAGGCAAAGAGTATGCCACTGAGGAATCTACTTCTAGAAACACTTCTTCTGCAACCTCATAGGCTGGCGTTTTGACTTCTACAAATCACTCCAACAATGATATCCAGCAAATTGCACAACAAAGTCACCATGAAAAGCCATTGTTACTTTAGTTTCACTCCTACTTCATCTTAAAACAGTTTTCCCATAAACATCTTTTGTAGCCTTTAAGAGTCTGTTAGTAATAATCCATATAAGCCAAAAATTAGAATAAAACAGGCATAAATAACAGAATTACGGACTTCAAAACATAGCACAACAATGTGGAGCAGAGGATGCCACTTCTAGATGAAATTATTAGAGTGGCATTGTGGTTTGTGGACAACTGGATTTGGCCGCCATTGCACATATATATTAAAAAAAATAAAAAATAAATAAATAAATAAATAAAGGTGATTTGTGGACATAAAAAGGAAAAAATAAGAAATGAAATAAATGATGTACAGACACTGAATTTTAGACCTAAAATCAGGAGGGGATTTGATAAGTAAGGTGAAGACTGCTCATAGCTTAGCTAAGGATATTCTTAAATAATTAACATTTGAAACAACTGCATGCTGTCTTAATTATCATTTAAATTCTGTAATGAAAGAAAGGTGTTTGAGTTTGAATATCTGAAACTCACCACAACAGATGATAAGGAATGCCCTAGTCCAGAAAATACTGTACCAATACTTAGTGTAAGAAGCATATAGAGAATCAGCCGAAGCCAGTAGTATTTCCACTCCCTTGACATAATCAATAAGGATCTCCAAGTCAAAACTGCAATTCGCGTAGCATTGCTTGCCTTCCCCTTGCTTTTGAGAGATGGACCTCCCTGTGATAATAGTTGCATGTAAGAAGTTAGGGCACATGACAACTCATAGAAGCTCCATCCGATAATTATGGCCGTTCATTTTGGGCTTTGGAGGCCATGCATGTTAAAAGCAAAATGGGCATGATTTAGGGCAAAAGATAAGACAACAGAAAAAGAATGATAAGAAACCAGACACTAAAAATGGTGTAGTTGGGGTACAGCTTCAGATGTAAATCCAAAAATAATCAAAAATTCAAAAGGAAAGGGGAAGGCAGAAAATTAGAGCACTGGTAACAGAGCTCTCTTGGCATCCATAAACTGAAAAGGGTAGCCCATTATCTTCTCATATTTCTCACTAGAAACTTCGATTTTGAACCCTCCACAGCTTGGATTTCATCTTAACTATTTTCTAAAGAAACTGAAACCCCATACATTTTATCACCAAAGAAAAAGAACAAGAAAAAAAAGCTATCAGAATTCAAAGTTCATAGGTCATGTGTTACATGGACTCAAGTCTTGGTGGCAGGTACAGATATGTGTAACTCAAATGATGTGACATACAATTCAGTCGGAATACAGAAAACCTGCCTACATGGGACCAAAAAATGTATATAGTGACACTCATACCTTTTCAGTGAGCTTTAGTATCATAGTCTCAACTGCAGCAGCATCCGCTGAAGATTTATAAGTTGCTTCAAGGGTACGTATTGCGACAGCAGTGTCCATATTTACAGATGAAAAATCTCCCTGGTCATCCTGTGAAAATGATTTAGTCCGTGAGAGAGAGAGAGAGAGAGAGAGTGACTTGTGCTAAAATTCACAGCATGTTATATAGTTAAGTCCTGCAAGCTCCAAAGATCACAAAAATAGGAAAATAAAATTATGCTCCATAAAAAGGTTGAAAACGACTGTTCAACCTCCAACTTATTGATCCAACCAATAAAACAGCAAGCACGGAAAGTACCTGACAATTTTTGCACATTGCAATGATCCTGTCGAAGTCTGTATTTATTGCACGTAAAAAGTGATCTGAAGGACTTTGCATAATTGGGCAAGGAAATCCAGCATTTGCAAAGTGCTTCATCAACAAAAGGCATGTTAGTTATAAAAATAAAACACATAACCCTAGAGGAGGAAAATAAATGATGACTTCAAATCTTCAAACATAGCAACATTATTAATAATAACGTTAATAACAACGATAGTAATAGTAATTATTAAAACACAATATCATTATTCTTACTACCACAATCATCTTAAATTTGACCATTATTATGTCCAAACTTGAAAGTAGCCCCACATTTAATGGACTCACAAACTCTTGAATAAAAAACTTTACACAAACTCAAGATTGAAGAATGCAAATGGATGGTATCCAGTGATGCATTACCTGCAAACAAGCTAATGTCTCTCCAAAAAACAAGGTGTTTCCATTTGAAAGCAGACAGATCCGGTCAAAGAGGCCAAATACTTCTGTGCTGCTCTGGTTGATAGTAAATATAAGAGTGCAACCTGTGCTTGCAAGCTTCTTCAACGTAACCATCATCAGAAGTGCAGACACACTGGAAAAAAGGAGAACTAACCTTTTACTTATCACGGAGTAAAACTCATGGTATACAACAAATGGAACATAGCAGTTGTAGGGACTGTGACCTCCCAACTCAAGTCACTCGGACTATTAAACTCAATGGCAAAATACAAAAATAAATAAACAAAAAAAGCAATACTATTAGACCATTAGTTTTCCTGCATCCTTCAGAATTAAATGGAAGAATGCTTTGAAAAGACCAATATAGAGACATTTTTTTCTTTAATTGGATCCCAAATATCTGTTCCATTAAATAAAGCTATGGTCTGGCTTCTCAATGTATGAGAAAGTGTGACACTGAACATAACTGACACGCAAGAGAATGAGTGGGAAGAGAAAAAGAAAATACAACAAACAAGACCCTTTAGTCAAGTAATAATTACAGTACAAACGCATTCACAAACTCCTGATAATAATTAGTTTCAATTCCCAACCAACTTTTAGCAAGGAACCATTCAATTTTTTTTCCTTCACTTTCCTCGAAGTTGAAAATTTGGTCCTTTCTCAGAACAAAGTTCTTTGCATATAACAATGAAGCCCAAAAACATGTCTATATTTTTCAAAATACTATGCCAAAACTTTTTAGTAATTAGATTCAGACTAGCATACAAAGTCCATTTTTGTCAGGCCTCATATTCATATGTGAATTTACAAACCATGGTTCACGCATAGGTAATTCAGCACAGATGGTAAATTTTTCATGCAAGTTAAAACTTGTCGTCAATATACAAACAATGCATATTAAAGTTCAAAATTGATAGACAAACACGTGTGTGAGGGATGGAATATTAGTTACACCTACATAGTATTTACACCTACCACTACATGATAAACCATACATATCCTTCACAAAATCATAACATCTCATCCACATATATCATCTTTTACATTTTTGTAAAATAAACAAGCTACCTACAGAACTCCTAAAACATGCATCAGTTTGGCAACTTTTGGCATTTCTTTGAACAAGGTTTAGAAATGTGTAGATTAAAGAACGCTGATAAATTTTTAAATGCAACTATGAAAACAATAGAATTTTAATTTTCACTAATGTTTCATGTTAGCTTCCTATGAAACATAAAATGTTCCAGCTGTTTCAATGGAACATGAATGGAATTTTGTTCATTGGTAGCAAGTTAAAGTAGAATGTTACCTTATGTGTTCTTAAATATTTTTTACACCAAACAAAATAATTGTTACATTTTGTAAATTAAGATGACCTACAGTCTATCTGCAAGACTGCAACACAAGACATAATGAAACTAATGTCTTTGACAGTTCATATCTCATCATTTCAAGAAAACGATAGTAATACATAAGCTTCTAAATTAGGCTTTGTTTAGACCATTCATGAAAACCTCAATGTCACTCAAGATACCAGGTAAGTAGAAGCATAAAATCTGAATTTAAACATTCAATTTATTCACCCTGGCTTGTGTGCTACAAGTAATTATGTATTGAAATTTTTTTATAATAAAGCAGTGCAGATCACTCAAGCCATGCATACCAAACTCCACTTGAGACCCTTCCAATCCTAAACCAGAGAAAGATTACCAGCGGAAAAATAAACAAACAAACCTGTCAAGATGATAAAGAGGCTCATCTATAAAGAGAATATGTGGTCTCATGACAAGCTCCCGAGCAATACTGACACGCCTTCTCTCACCATTAGGAAGACCCTTCATGTAACAGTGACCACCTATGAGTTTATTTGCATAATCACCCAGTGACATAGCAAGGATGGCATCCTCTACTACACTCTTTTTCTGACAGAAGAAACCAGGAAGCTGGAGCAGCGCCGAGTAGTAAAGGAACTCACGCACAGTTAGGGATCCAATAAGTGTGGTTTCCCTATCAACAAATCCCTGTGAGTTGGGTAAAAAGAAAATGCCGTGTCAGAATTTGCAGACTCACAAAAAAAAAGTAAATAAATAAAATAAAGTGATGGCCGTCAGATAAGTATAATATGTTGATAAGACGTTTTAGGTTGCAAATTTGCAAGTGATAAAATAGTCCAATCTCATCAAGAACAATTTATGGGGAATTGAAAATATGCAGAATTTCCATGGATAGTGCAAGTAAGCAACTTCAGAAAGTGAAGGAAAATAATGAGAAGATCAGAACAAACACAACAAAGAACAAAAAGATTTACGTGGTTCAGGCTTGAGACAGATACCAAATTAAGACAACAGCCTAATAGAATTCACAGAGTAAATGAAAATAACTAAAATAAGATTCAATGACCAAAACATAATTTAGAACTTACATATGACCCATATGGCAAACGTGATTTCTCCCCACTCACAAACACCTCACCATACATTTTGTCCGAATCATGCAACCTTCCTAAATTACAAAGAAAACATCAATTTTAGTTTTATTCCATCTACATAATGATTTGCACTTTTAGTATTGGCAATCAATTGAATGCTACGAACCTGCAAGAGCTCTCAATAGTGTCGATTTCCCGGACTTGGCAGGACCCATAATGACTGTCATTGTGCCTGGTAATGCATAACCATTCGAGCTCTTCACAACCTTATCAGAATACTTTCTTTTTCCCTTTATAGTAACAGTCAAGTCCCTCCACACAACTGATGCCCCAGCAATCTTTCTTGCAACAACAGCACCTTCTGGTAAAGGTGGGGATGGCAATGACCCGCTATTAATCTTTGAAAGAGAGGGTGAGGCCGGAGTGGTTGCAGCATTAATAGAGTCACCTCCTTCCTCCACCCTAGCTTCAATATCGGTGTCATCCCAATCTGGTGAATCCTCAAAGGATATCGGTTGTCTAAGCGAACCAGGTTTGCGCAAATAGAAAAAATTGCTTGATGGAACCCTACTTGCCGGACTACTCGCGGATGAAGATGACGATCTATAGTTATCAGATTGAGTCTGAATTTCTTCCATTTGACTTTTCCAAAAACTAATGCATTAAGTTGTTGTGACAAATAACAAGCTACAACATTTAAATAACTCCAAAAATTAATAGTTGCCTTCAATCCTGTTGAGCATTAGAAACAGCTATACCTGCATCCAACATAAATTAAGCTAATATGAGAAGAAGAAAAAAAAAAAAAAAGCAAAATTGAATTTGAAAACTAAAATTCAAGTTACTTTCCGATCTGTAAACATTTCAATATTCAGAAAATAAAATAATGATTTTTTTTAAGTAAATTCAGTCTTTGCTTGTAAACAGTAGAAGGTGAAGATACAGTGAAAAATTAAGTCATAAATCTTTTTGATTAATGGGGACCCATTAAGGGGAAAAGCCGCCACTCAAGCTAACATAACAATATTCCTTGTCTTGGTGTGAAAATTTTCCATCGGTTTAAACTTAAATAACACAAGACTCCAAGTGCCTACCATTTTGTTTTCTTTTCCCCAGATTTCTCATGATTGAGCATGACCCACGAAACCCAAAAGCTAAAATCCCAAATTACACAAATATACTGGAATACCCAAATACACATATATACATACAGATAACATCACAGAACAAGTGAACCAGTGATTTCATTTGATTCGAATCCCATACGAACCATTCACTGAATCACAACAAGGGAAATCCATTTAGTTCTAACACAGTAAACAATGAGCAGTCACTGAAGAAACCATGCTTCAACATGCATAACCCTTCGAAAGAGAGAGAGAGAGAGAGAGAGAGAGAGAGAAACTAAAAAGAATCGAAACCCAGTGGCAGACAATGAGAGGTAGACAGAGAAGGGGACTGACCTGGATCTGAGCAAACTTGAAGGAGAGAGAGCGAGAGAGAGAGTGTGTGTGAAAGGAGCAAGGAATGAACAAGTGTGTTGATTTATATAGTGAGTGGATCAATTTAGACCCGCTTTTCCTATTTTTGGGTAAATTACACTCACCCCCATGACGTTTCTAACAATTACAAAAAAAAAAAAAAAATTATAGTTTTAATAATTACATAAATCTTTTTTACTTTTTCTGATATTATTAAGATTTTATCTCCCGTTAATTTAAGCCAAACAATGCTAACTTGATTGTGTAAATGACCATAATATCCTTTACACTTAATACTCTTTAATTGTAATTTACTTATATATTAGGATTTGTTTGGTAATCATTCCGTTTTTAGTTTTCAGTTTATATTTACAAAAATTTTAAAAACTATCATAAAAACTTATTTGATAATTTTTTTGATTTATAAATGGTTGTCTCAGTTTATAAATTTGAGGACAAAACGTAAACTTAAAAAATGAGTTTATGTTTTCAATTTTCAATTTTTTTTTCAAATAAATTTTTTTTTCAATTAATTTTTTTTTCAAATATTATTTTTTCAATTAATTATTTTTTCAAATAATTTTTTTTCCAATTATTTTTTTCAATTAATTTTTTTTCAATTAATTATTTTTTCAATTAACCTTTTTTAATTAATTTTTTTCCCCAATTAAACTTTTTTTCAATTATTTCTTTAATTAATTTTTTTTCATTTTTTTCAATTAAATTTTTTTCCAATTAATTTTTTTTTCAATTATTTTTTTGATTAATTTTTGTTTAATTATAATGTGTGTGATCCCATTGTCATAAATAATAAAAATAAATATAAATATTTTAGGCCTGAACAAACATATTTTTTAGTTTATGTTTTTAAAATTTTCTAAAAATTTTGTTTAAACTAAACGCATTTGTAATTTATGTTTTTCTAAAAATAAACAAAAACTAGTTTATAAAATTTTTGTAAACATAAATCAAAAACGTAAACGTTACCAAATGCTACCTTAAATTATCATTTTATTTCTCACAAATTTTTTTTGCATTTCTTTAACTTGGTATTTTTTTTTTTTTTCCACTATAAGTTTTGAACTTTTATAAGTTAAAAAAAAAAAATCAACCATGAATGAAATTAAGAAAGAATATTCATGTTTGTTATTTGAATTAATTTTGAGATTTAATTTAATAAAAATAATTTAAATGAAAGAAACAAAGATGGAGATATAAATTTTAAATGTAATAAATAACAAATTATTTAAGTATTTTATTATTTTCAAATAATTTATTTCTTCAAGTAAAATTCTATTTTAATTAGATGTAAGAAATGACAAATTTAAATAGTTTATTATTCTCAAATAATTTCTTTATCTTTCATTCCTTATCCTCTAATTTTAATTTATTATAATGTGATTAGATATTTTTCGACTTTTATATTTATTTTTTAAAATTTTATTATTAAGGTGAGAAATATTGACTTATTTTTTAATGATAATTAAAATTTGAGAATAACATAGGATTGTGAAAAGATAAAATGATAAATTTTTTTATATATATTTATGAGGTAACATTTGGTAATTTTTATAAGTCAAATTTTTTTATTATAAATATGAAATGTTATTATGTTTATTTTTCTTTAAAAAAAATTAATACACAAATATGTTTTCAAAACAGAAGAAAAATTCATGTCTCATAACCTACTATAGTATTGGGTGATTCTGGCTAACATTGATGAAAGAGAAAAAATGATGAAAAAAATATAGAGAAGAGAACAGATAATAATAATAATAATAAATTATATGGTATCGCTATTTGCTGTAGTGATACTGTGAAAAAATGAATGAAAAAATAAATAAAAAGAAAAATGAAATAAATAAAGTAAAGAAAATGGAAAAAGAGGGATAATTTCTCCAAATATGTATTTTCATACCGAAAAAAAAAATCAAATACTTATATGTATTTTTAAATTTTTATTCAAACTCTAATTTCTCAAAATAATTATTTATAAAATTGGTGTCTTTTTAAAAAATAAAACATCTTTTATACTTCGTTTCGTAATTTTTAAATAAATGATTGTATTTAATCTAGTATAAGATTTAATGATCAATTTATTAGGTCTTCTTTTTCTTTTTTAGATAAGGTAACGTTTGGTTATCCTACTATATATATGCTTGTCTTAACAATTTAAATTTTTTTAAAATATTGTATAGAATTTAATAATTTTGTTTAACATTATTAAAAAAATGTATGAGTCTTTATTAATTTTTTGTAAAACCTAAGTGAAACTTACTATTTGAATATATAAAGACAATTTTGGAATTTTTTACTAATAGTACATGAGGCTAGCATGGCATCATCATATTCTATTAAATAAATTATTACAAGATTAAAGGTGGGAAATCTTAATAATAATTTTAAAAGTAAGAGTGATTTTTATAATTATTAAAACTATAGAAAAGATCTCTATAATTGTTAAAAACCTCAGGGGAGGTGAGTGCAATTTATCCTTTATTTTTTTTCTTATTCTTTGCTGTCTATCTACTTTATCCTACCCCTTTTTCTTTTATTTTCTTTCTTTATGCCCAACATACAATATTTCAACAGATTATTAAGATTGGTTTGACTATTCTTTTTAAATTATATATTAAAAAAATCGTAGTGCTACATGTGCACAATTTCTCTTCCTAAATCCTTCGAATAAGGTGGCAAGATAGAATATAAGTTCTATACCAATTACTACGTGTTGTACTTGTGTTTCACTCACCACAAAACACCTTTCTATGATTCTGACCACTAAGAGTATTTGAGTGTAGGAGAGTTTTAAGAGAATATTAGAACGTTGATTAACATTTAAAATTTTATTTGTCACGTCAATCGGTGGGTTTTGAGGGGTAAAAATTGTGTGGATGAATCATTTTTTATAAAAAAATAAATGTCACTTTACGACCCAAAATTTTTCTAAAAAATTAACTATAATTAATTTTACCTTTTTTATTATATAAATTTTACATTTAAATTATTATAATTTAGATCAATGCCAATTTTAACAACTCTTTAATTTCAATACACATATTTTTTTATATTCTTATTATTTCATATATCTTTTACACATTTACAAAGTGTAGCAATTTTAACACATAAGAAATGCTTTAAATGTCATCATCTAGAGTGTAAGGAAATAGTGTAGTGCTAAGAGTATCATTATCAAACTCATTAGAACCAATGCAATAATTTAATTTATCTTCGATACCCTCCCTCCCGTCATAACCAATGCAATATCTTAGCTTAATCCTTACAAAATTCTTCAACTGTTCTACCTTGATTCATTGAGCTAATCTTTTACATAAAACAAATCATTGTAGTAAATTGAACCTCCAAAAAGGCTCGATCAAACTTGACTTTGATAGGGCTGCCAAAGGAAATTCAAGTTGGGCTAGCGGGGGAGGACTTATTACGGATCACAATGGGAAATGGATTGCAAGTTTCAGCAAGTGCATTGGACTTGCCACGACCCTGGATGTAGAACTTTCGACCTAAAGAGAAGATGGATTAAACTTGACAGCAAAGTGCCGTTTTGGCAACACACACAAAAAGTTGCGTTTTGTGTGCAGCTCAAAAACGCCAAACCATCCCAAAACGCTGAAAATCTCATTTGAGAAGAACCAAAAAAGCAACACTCAAATTTACCAAACTACCCTATGGAATATTTTAATTAATTAATTCAAAAATCAAAAAGTAAGGATATTTTGGTCATTTTAGAGTGATGTGACACTTTTAAAAAATATTAAACCAAAAACAAAAAAAGTTAGCTTTTTACCAACTTTCCAAATCACTTCCAAAAAAGTCAAAAAGCTTAGTAAAAAACCAAAAGCCAACTTTTTACCAACTTTTCAAAACACTCCAAAGTCGTAAGTTGATCGTAAATGCTAAGTCATAAGTTGTCCCAAACATCCTTGAACGCTAAACTAAAAGAAAAAAGTAGACACTAAAGTTGGTCGAGGAATTTATAAAAGCTAAAGACAAGACTCACCACAGGTTCAATAATATCATTTTTAATTGTAGGTTTTTAATGAACAAAATAAGAATATCTAAAGTCTATCACTACTACCAAGAAACGAACAAATGTGTTAATCTACTAGCCAACATGGGCAACAATATGACTAAGTAGTTTTCACTTCTTTAATTAGATATTTATTGTAATAAACTTATTTTATTTAATTTTTTGTCATACCTTTAAAAATATATATATACAACAGTCCTTCCTAATAATTTTGCACATAAAGTGTTCTGCTAAGCATGGTGTATGAGAGGAACTATACCTTGAGTCGCAATTCTTATTTACACTCGATTGGTATGCGATCAATTTTCTCATTATAGGTACCTTTGATATTTATTATTTATTAATTTGTCTATCTAAAGAAACTTAATTGACAATCCAACAATTTTTATGTCCATGGATTCATAAATTTGATCAATGGGCTGGCCTACGTATTCAAATACATTCCAGAGATTGAGAATGATTCTTGTGATGATTCCCCATCATTAGTATTGGATGAAAGACCATGATTGATTCTATCATACCTTTTATTTAATTTATTTACATCAATTACAAAAGGTGAGTGAAAAAAAATAAAAAAAAAATATAGAGTTAATTGGCATCCAATGAAACTTTATTTATATGTGAGTACTAGGATGTTTCTAAGAATTTTGCTTATTGAAGAGTTAAAATGAAATCAATAGACGAAAATTAAAACTTAAATTTGAACAGAGCGATTTCTTGTAGACCAATATCAAATTTGGCCAGGAAAGAAAATGATGTTACAACAATATTCCTAATATTTATTTATTTTCCTTGTCTTTATAACATTTTCCATTAATTAATTGATACGTTCATATTGTTTTCTAATACTTCAATATGAAAATGATATGTCCAATAGGTTAGCTTAATAATTATTATTTTGAAGTACCACCGGAACTTATTTAAGGAAAATAATTTATCCTTAAGAACAATTAAGAACAGAAGAAAATTTGTAAAAACAAAAGTTAAAATTTTCAATTTCCCTCCCCTTTTTTACACAAAAGTATGAAAAATTTACATGATTTGATTTATTAATTATCAAAATTGTTTTAACTAGTGAAGGTCAGGGAAATTGGGTGATTGTCAATCCAAAAAAAAAAATACATAAAGTAATTTTAATTGTGAATGTTATGAAATTTAAATAATAATCAATAGTATAAGAAACAAAAATTACAAAGTTTAAAATTATAAAAAAATTCCAATTAGATTTTTCGTCTTGAACCTCAACCACCTCTCATTTTTTATTTATTTAATCATTCTTGACTCAGAAGACTCTAACCATGTTAGGAAAATATCTCATTCAGTGGTTCCTGTATATTGACCTAAAAGAAGGTGCATATTATATTATTATTGAAGATAACAATTAATATGTTAATAGTTATATTACAACATATGTTAACACATTTTTATGAGAAAATTTAATCAAAATACTTCCATTAGACTCTTATTTGGTGAAAAAAACAACCCAATTTATTTTGCTTCATAAATTTCTTAAGGAAGAGGCATATAATTGAGTAAGGACAAAATAAAATATCTTTTTTTTTTCTTTGACAGTATTGCCAAAGTAATATGTTATTATGAGACAAGGTAACATATTACTGTTTACATCAATTTTGACGGTAATAAAAAAAATTTTATTTTATAATTTCACAGTCAATATGGATCTTATTTGATAGATCTTGATGAGATGATTCTAAAAATACTAATTTTGTTAAAAAACAACATCTAGATAAAAAATTATATTATTTTAAAGTTTAATATTTTAGTAATAGTAGTATGTGTTGAAATTTTCAAGAATTTTTTTTTTATACTTATCCTTAATACAGTTTTATTACGAGAGACTTTGATCAAATCTCCCATTTTTATAGACTCATATTTAAAATCTCACTAATCTTGATATCTAAATGCTCCTTTCATGACTACCTGAGCAATCACCTAAGGCGTCGTTTGTTTTTAGAAGTAAAATGAAGGGGATTAATAGTGAGGGAATTGTTAATGAGGATATTAAAGTAAAATTGTGTTTGTTTTGATGATAGTTATTGATATAGGGATTGTTAGTTATTGATATAGGGATTGTTAAATTAAAAATAAAAAAATAATGATGGGGAATCATTATTAAATAAAAAAAATATAAAAATATTAAACATTAATATTCAAATAAAAAAAAAAACCCAACATGTAAAAAAATTAAAAAATTTCAGAAAAAAAAATAAAACAAATAAAACAATGATTTTTACTTGATAAAAATATAAAAAATTAAACATTAATGTTAAAAAAATGCACAACATGTAAAAAATAAAAAAATAAAATAAAAATAATCCGACAGACTAATTTCTAATACCAAGTCTCACGGGCCTATCCTAATCTCCTTTTTATCTCTCAAAACAAACATGATATTAGTGGGTCTTACCTCACTATAAATCTCAATTTCCTCCCTATAACCCAAAACAAACGGGCCTAAGTGTGAGAATGTGTATATTAAGCAAGACATAACATATACTATACTTCATGTCACATATATATATACACATACACACATAGAAACAGTTACACATTGAGCTCTACCTTGGAAGCAAGCTTGACGTGAAAGGATAACTTGGATATAATGGCATTTTCTTGTAAGCTACACGCCAGAGCCAGGTTCGTGAGACGTATACACACCAAGAATCACAATGCTTGGAATTATTAATAATGATAGGCGTGAATAAATTTAATTTAATCAATTATATAACCCATTTATTGAAACAACATAATTCACAACCCATTACATTAAAAAATATATATATATTATTTTATATTTTTTGTTGTTGACAAATGCAGTAGTAGTTAACCACCAAACATGACGGGGTTGACTTTTCATTTTTGTGTATTAGTTTTTTCTTCTTCTGGTATTTATATGATATCTTTCTCTTCCACTTTGATATTGGCGGTGAAAATATTAGAAAATTTATGTTTTATTAATAAATAATGTAAAGAAAATGAGATATAAATAGATCAGGCTAAGGTACGGATATTTCGTTTTCTTTAAGGAGATCAAGCTCACTACAGTAGGAAAAATCCAAATACCAATGCAACAGTTACTAAATTTTGATTTGTCCCCTCCAAGATACAACAGCCGATCATTTGTCGTATAGTTCAGGCCAACTCTGCACAAGATGGTAAACCCAAAACTCCACCAAAAAAAACACCCTTCTTTGGCAAGTAATCTCTCAAGTGCAAAAAGAATTGGTATAGAAATGAGTAAATAAGAGGAACAATTTATAAGCCACTAAAACTTTACAAATTACACTAAAAAAATAAATAAATAAATAAAAGATATTAAAATGGTCCAACCCCTACTCATTTTAATATTAACAAGGACAAAAGAGATTACCAAACAAAGATAGACTAGTATGCATCATGAAGGTGTGCTCTGTATTGAACCTTCATTAGTAAAACAACAGCCTCTATTCCAGAGTCAGTAGTGGTCTCAAACTTGAACTATGACTGCTTATGGGAAATAACGTATTACTGCTCACACATAATGATTCAGGTGTTGACATGAGCTTTAAACAGCTAGCACATTGCGGCCATGTGCTAATCTCAATTTTCATTAGCATATTTGAGAATAAGCTTTATTCTCATAGAAAGCAGCCCCACTTCCATGCTTACATAGGTGAAATCTACCAAAGATGTTCCTGTAATTTACACACCCCACTCAACGAGAGCTACAAAATTTCATTAAGGTCATGTTTGATTCAAAAGACTAATAGTGAAGTATTAATAATCCTATTAAATTAGTGTAGTATTCACTATCCAATTGGATTAATATCCATTGGATTAATAATCCCACCCCTACCCCATTACTAATAATCCTACAAATTTGTTGGATTAATTATCCATTGGATTAATAATCCTAAACCAAAATGTTAAAACAAACATGGGATAATTGGGCCCACGGATTAATAATCCCAATCCCATGCTCTAATCCACCCAATCAAACATGCCCTAAGAGTATAAAGACTCAACGCTCCAACATTACAGGACAAATGCACTTACATCATAGAGATGGACAAGAATATATTGAGAAGTGCATTTTTTACAACCACTATATGATTCGTTCTTCCCATTGAACCTAGTTACAGGATCTCTGATCCCCAGGTTGGGTGTCCTCATACATGGTTTATGATTTTATAGGCTTCAAACCCATCCCCCTCGATGTATTCCAGACCCTATCTCTCGCCAAGGCTTTGGTTAACGGATCCACAAAATTATCACAAGATTTTACGTAATTCACAATTATGATACCATTACTCAAATAGGATCTCACATTACTGTGTTTCCTTCTAATAGGTCTGGATTTATGTCACGACCCAAACTCGCCCCTATGGGTTTAGCATCACAACCGGCCAGTAACCCGTGATTACCAAAGGCCTGCTTAACAGTAATGACAGTAATACAGAGTAAGGGGCTAGCGGAAGCCAAACAGTAAATAAAAAATGTCCAATGAGCTGTGACAAACTGGATACAAAAAGACTTTTATGAACAAGCCACATTCATAATCAAAACATATATACATACGTCATATACACAAACATCCGGGTTAGGGACCAAATCCCTTCACCATAACTGTACAGTCAAGACTTATTCAGTCAATACAAAACAGAGACAAAAAGGGAAATCTACAACACCCCAAAACAGCCTTAGCTTGAACAGACTTGGAACCTCGAAGTGAGGCACAATGGTTGGCTTGACAAAACAGGAGCTTAACTCGACGCTCCTAGCTCCGGTCCGGTGCCTGGACACCTACATATAAATATAAACAGTGAGCTAAAACCCAATGAATAACAAATGCGTAAAGGGGGTTAAGAATGAATGTCCTTTTAGTAATTAAAACAGTCATTTGCATCAGTAAATCAGTTATCCAATCAGTGGCTCATATTTCATGCCATACAGTTATTTAGGAACCATAGTAGTCATATGTGGTACATCCAATAGCAAAGCAGTACAGTAGGTCTGAACAAACCGAACAGTCAGTTGATGGCCATCAGAACAGTAAACAGTAGTAGTCCCAAACATTAGAACTGACAGAGATCTCTATAACAGTAGTAGTAACAGTAACAGTAAGTTGCTATGGATGCCACGAATACAGTTTACAAATAGGACAAACATTCATTCAGTAAACGATGCCATTTCAGAAAGCAGTATAATCAATCGTTCAGAAATAGTTATAATTGAACATATCTTTACAAGATTGTTACTCACAAAGTACTGGGCTATAGACAGGCTAGTCAGCGTTCTCGGGTGCCAACCCTACACAGTTGCAGAACGAACACACACACTAAGTTACACATTTAGGATTAATAACTTAGCCCCTTAACTTGACTCGGTGTGGTTCTATAATATTATCCTCATTAAGATGCCTTAAACTTGTCCTAAGAATGCCTAGGATGGAATGAGGATGCAAAGATGTACTTAAAAACACTTTTCAAAATTTGCTGAAAACAGGGGTCTCGCTCGAGCGTGGCTTTCTTCGCTCGAGCGAACTTACCAAAACAGAGGGGTCGCTCGAGCGTAGACTCCCTCGCTCGAGCAGTCTGTAAAAATGCAAAAGTACTGGTTGTTGAAATTCTCCGCTCGATGCTCGCTCGAGTGTAAGACATAGAGCTTCGCTCGAGCGCAGATTTCGTCGCTCGAGCGTACGTCTGCGTCCACAAAAACCTGAGAGCTTGCAATCTATGCTCGAGCCAGCATTCCGTCGCTCAAGCGGAATTCAGAAAACAAAGGTGCTCGCTCGAGCGTGGAATATTTCGCTCGAGCGAGGAAGCCAAAATCTGGGTTTTCCAGATTTGCCTTCAAAGCTCAAATCAAGAATTCAACATATCAAAACTCAATCTTTTGGGCCAATTTTCTGGAAAAACACTTGGAAACTCATAATACAACATGTTTTGAAGATCATTTGATAAAATCAAAGCCCAAAAGTAAGCCAATTGCACACCAATTTCAAAGAAACTAGAAGAACAATACAAGAACTTAACATGCATGAGTTCCCATGAACTCTAATGTTCCAAAACAAGATCAAATGCAAGATTGAGCTCAAAATCATGATGAATTCATGGACCACAACAAAAATATGAACATGCATGTAAGAAATTCTTATGAAAGCAACCTCAAAATTCAAGAACATGTACATGCATGCATGAATTAGCTTCACTCTCTTAAATTCTAACTCAACTAACCATGAATTCACCTATTTCACTAATATACAAGCTCTAGATGGCTCAAAAACAAAATTAAATGGTTGAGCTCTTACCTAGGCTCTTCAATTAAACTTTACTTAAGCAAGGTCCTAGAGCAAATGAACAATTCTTCAAAATCCAAGCCAAATTTCTAAATGAATCCAATCTCCCTCAAGTCTTTCTCTCCCTCTCACGGTTTTGGTCTTGAGGAAATGGATGAGATGATACAACAAAATGATATAAAATCAATTAATGGCCTAAAATGCGCACTAGTGGCAAAAATGCAAATAATTCAAGTTGATGTATTTTAACATTAACAATGCTAATTTAATCAATCCAAAACAAATTTTAATTAAACCTACCATAAAATCACATAAATTCTAACTAGCATAAAACACTAATCAATTTCTGATTCGGTCGCCGATAAGGCTTCCAATTCAAAGTTCGAAATCAGAACATAAACAGATCATTAAATGACAAACAGATAGAAAACGCAATTAAAGCAACATACTCATGCAGTCAGTTCAGAATTTCAGCTTAATCAATTACTTATCATGCTCAATCACAGTTTAACACTAATCAGGGGTGAGGATTGTCACAGTCTTGCCTCCTTAAAAGAGTTTGGTCCTCCAAACTCGGATTACCTTCATTTTGGAAGAACACTGGATTTAGGGGGAACAATTCAGGATATCTTTTTATCATATCGTCTTCCCTTTCCCAAGTGGCATAAACGCCACCATGGTTTTGCCAGTCCACTTTCACTAACGAGATTTCTTTATTTCTCAACTTCTTGATTCGTCAGTTTACAACCTGAATAGGCCGTTCTTCATAAATGTAGTCATCACTTAGCACTACACGGGTAGGCTCAATAACATGGAAGGGATCTCGAAGATAATCCCTCAACATTGAAATATGGAAGACATTATGCATATGCTCCATTTCAGGAGGAAGCGCTACTTGGTACGCCATTGGATTAATCTTTTCAATGATTTCATACGGTCCAACATATCTCGGTGCTAGCTTACCCTTGACTCCAAAGCGAGTCTGTCCTTTCATTGGTGTCACTTTAACAAAAACATGATCACCCACTTCATATTCCTTGTCTCGCCTTCGGACATCCGCATAACTTTTCTGTCAGCTTTGTGCGGTTTTCAGTCTTTGTTGAATCAGTTTCAACTTTTCTGTGGTCTCATGTACAATCTCGGGCTCAAGCAAAGGCCCATCTCCAACTTCTGCCCAGCAGATAGGAGATCGACATTTTCTGCCATACAAAGCCTCGAAAGGCACCATACCAATGCTCGAGTGAAAACTGTTGTTGAAGGCGAATTCAGCTAAAGGTAAATGGCTTTCCCAATTTCCTTGAAAATCAAGAACACACATACGCAGTAAGTCTTCCAAAGTCTAGATGGTTCTTTCTGATTGGGCGTCTGTCTGAGGATGGTATGCACTACTCAGTCTCAATTCAGTACTTAATGCCGTTTACAGACTTTGCCAAAATCTCGATGTAAACTTCGAGTCCCTATCAGAAACAATGGACACAGGCACTCCATGCAATCTAACAATCTTATCAATATAAATTGTAGCCAATTTGTCCGCATTATAAATTGTTTTAACAGGTAAGAAGTGAGCAGATTTAGTCAATCGATCAACAATAACCCAAATTGAGTCCATACCTTTACTGGAGCGAGGTAAACCAATAATGAAATCCATAGTAATATATCCTCATTTCCACTCCGGTATTGGTAAGGGCTGAAGCAAGCCTGCGGATCGTTGATGTTCGGCTTTGACTTGTTGGCAATGTAGACATTTCGACACAAAGTCAGTAATCTCTTTCTTCATTCCCAACCACCAGAAATTGAGTTTCAAGTCTTGGTACATTTTCGTGTTTCTTGGATGGATGGAAAGTTTTGAATTGTAGCCTTCCTGCAAAATTTGCCTTTTCAGTTCAGAATCATTTGGTACACACAACTTTCTCTAGAATTTCAATACATTGTTTTCGAATTTAAAGCCCGGCCTCGGTTTGGATTCCCGTTCATCAATGATCTTTCTCAGAAGTCATCTTGGTGTTGTTTCTCTTTAATCTCCTCAATAAGTGTCGGTTGGACAGAAATAGCAGCCAATGTCCCACCTTGTTCTCGTAAAACAATCTCAATTTCAAATTTTTTATGATCACATAACAGTTCTTTCTGTCCGGTGAGTAAACAGGCCAAATTCCCAATTGATTTCCAGCTAAGTGCATCAACAACAGTGTTAGCTTTCCCTAGATGGTACAAAATTTGCAAGTCATAGTTCTTTATCAGTTCTAACCATCTCCACTGCCTCATGTTCAACTATTTCTGTGTAAAGAAATACTTCAAACTCTTGTGATCTGTGTACACTTCATATGTTGCCCCATATAGGTAGTGGCGCCAAATTTTCAATGCAAATACCACGGCAGCAAGTTCTAAATCATGAGTTGGGTAATTCTTTTCATGCGGTCTCAGTTGTCGAGAAACATACGCAATAACTTTACCATTCTGCATTAATACACATCCCAAACCCTTATAAGAAGCATCACTAAAAATAGTAAATCTATCTATACCTGAGGGTAGGGTAAGAATCGGTGCAGTCACAAGTCGAGTCTTTAACTCTTGGAAAGCTGATTCTCTCTGATCGGTCCAATCAAATGATATCCCCTTTTGAGTCAACTGGGTCAATGGTAGAGCGATTTTGGAGAAATCTTTCACAAACCTTCTGTAGTACCTGGCTAAGCCTAAGAAATTTCAAACTTCAGTAACATTAGTCGGTCTAGGCCAATTCACCACTGCCTCAATCTTCTATGGGTCAACTGAGATGCCATCCTTACTAATTACATGTCCCAAAAACATAACATTATTAAGCCAAAATTCGCACTTTGTTAGTTTTGCATACAGTTTCTGTTCTCTTAAGGTCTGCAAAGCAATTCTCAGATGATGTTCATGTTCTTTCGTGCTTTTGGAATAAATCAAAATGTCATCTATGAAAACAACCACAAATTCATCGAGGAATGGTTTGAAAATTCTGTTCATAAGGTCCATAAATGCAGCAGGTGCATTAGTAACTCCGAAGGGCATAACAAGAAATTCATAATGTCCGTACCTCGTTCGGAAGGCAGTCTTTCCAATGTCCTCTGTTTTGACTTTCAACTGGTGATATCCGGATCTAAGGTCAATTTTGGAGAAAACCTGAGCACCTTGCAACTGGTCAAATAAGTCATCAATACGAGGCAATGGATATTTGTTTTTCACTGTTACCTTGTTCAGTTCACGGTAGTCAATGCAGAATCTTAGTGAGCCGTCTTTCTTTTTCACAAATAGAACTGGTGCGCCCCACGGTGAAGTACTAGGCCTGATGAACTTCTTATCCAACAATTCTTGCAGCTGAATTTTCAATTCTTTCAGTTCGGTAGGTGCCATTCTGTACGGAGCTTTGGAAACTGGCTGTGTACCCGGTAACACTTCAATAGTGAACTCAATCTCCCTATCGATCAAATCCCCTGGCAAATCATCTGGAAAACATCTGAGAATTCCCTGACTATAAGAATACTGTCCACATTAGCTTTAGTATCAGTAGGTACAGTCAATATATAACATAGATACCCTTTACACCTCTTTTTGATTAATTTGAATGCTTTCATGGATGAAATTAGATATGGGGGAGGTACTACACCAATTCCATTAAACACAAATTCAGGTAAACCAGGTGGACAGAAAATAACTTGTTTCGTTACACAGTCTATGGTAGCATGATATTTTGTTAACCAGTCCATTCCCAAAATTACATCGAAATGATCAATCTTCAAAGGTAGTAAATCAATATACAAATTGTACATCCCCAACAACAATCTCACATGCAGGATACACATAAGCACAAGTCATGGATCCCCCAGCAGGTGAAGATACAGTTAGCAAATAGTTCATGGGTTCTAGTGGTCTATTTAATTTTCGTGAAAAAACATACGAGACAAATGAATGTGTAGACCCTAAATCAATCAGAATATATGCATTTTGGGCACAAATTGAGAGTATACCTGACACAACTGTCTCGGTGTTCTACACATCTCCCGGTACAAGTGCAAACACCCGGCCTTGCCTTAAAGGCTCTTTTCCAGTAGCTTTGGGATTGGGTTTTGGTGTAGCAGTTGATGCTGCGGCACTAGCTGCAGCTTTATTATTGCCTTAAGACGTGGAAGGGCAATCTTTAACCATGTGGCCCACCTTGCCACACCTGTAACAAGCACCAGAAATTTTATAGCAGACCCCTTTGTGCCTCTTGCCACACTCTAAACAGGGTAGTATGGAATTGTTACCCTGGCTAGAACTGTTCAAAGACCCTGTGTTTTGTTTTTTATTCAATGAACTGTTCCGGCCTTTCTTAAACTTAAAGCCTCGTCTCTTACCGCGCCACTCAGTCGCTGGTGTTTCAGTTTGTTTTAATGCTTCGATATTCGACTCAGCTATTATTGCTCGGTCAAGAACATCCACATATTTGAGTAACTTCAGAACATTGATTCGATCAAGTATTTCGACGTTAAACCCGCCTTCAAATTTTCTGGCCTTTTTATAATCAGTGTCCACCATGTGTGGTGCATATCTGGCGAGTTTAGTGAATTTTGATTCATATTCTGCTACGGACATGGTACCTTGTTTCAACTGTTCAAATTCAGTTACTTTACGGTCTCTGACACACTGGGGAAAGTATTTCTCGAAAAAGGCTTCCTTGAACTGAGCCCAAGCCATAACATTGTTTGTATCACGAATGAGCATCCACCACCGTCTAGCCTCTTCCTGTAGGGTAAAAGTAGCCAGTAGCACTTTGTGTGCCTCAGAACACAGAAACACTTCAAATAACTTTTCGGTTTCTAGAACCCAGGCTTTGGCCTTTAGTGGTTCAAGGCCTCCTTGGAATGTTGGTAGTTTCATTTTGCTGAACTTTTGTGTCAAAGCAATTATATCATCATTAATATTTTGTCCTGGCTGTACTGGAGGAGGTGGGGGCTGTTGGTTCTGTTGTTGCCTTAGGGCCTCAGTCAACAGTTCAACCGTTCTTTCCAACCTTGCCATTCTTGCCTCAGATGATTCAGATTCATTGGCATTTCTTGCATTCTTCATTTCACTATAGGCAATACAGTAATAATAAACATAGGAAATTTGCTCGCTTAGCACATTAACACATATATTCATGTCATGGCCACACACACTTTCTCATACTCATGCAATGCCCTAATTACTTTTCTAGGACATCCTATAGCTCATTTGGACACGTGTGAGCGATATAACTCATGCTCCGATATCGCTCTGATACCACTCTGTCACGACCCAAACTCGCCCGTATGGGTTTAGCATCGCAACCGGCCAGTAACCCGTGATTACCAAAGGCCTGCTTAACAGTAATGACAGTAATACAGAGTAAGGGGCTGGCGGAAACCAAACAGTAAATAAAAGATGTCCAATGAGTTGTGACAAACTGGATGCAAAAAGACTTTTATGAACAAGCCACATTCATAATCAAAACATATATACATACGTCATATACACAAACATCCGGGTTAGGGACCAAATCCCTTTAGCATAACTGTACAGTCAAGACTTATTCAGTCAATACAAAACAGAGACAAAAAGGGGAATCTACAACACCCTCAAACAACCTTAGCTTGAACAGACTTGGAACCTCGAAGTGAGGCATAATGGTTGCCTTGACAAAACAGGAGCTTAACTCGACGCTCCTAGCTCCGATCCGGTGCCTGGACACCTACATATAAATATAAACAGTAAGCTAAAGCCCAGTAAATAACAAATGCATAAAGGGGGTTAAGAATGAATGTCCTTTTAGTAATTAAAACAGTCATTTGCATCAGTAAATCAGTTATCCAATTAGTGGCTCATATTTCATGCCATACAGTTATTTAGGAACCATAGTAGTCATATGTGGTACATCCAATAGCAAAACAGTACAGTAGGTCTTAACAAACCAAACAATCAGTTGATGGCCATCAGAACAGTAAACAGTAGTAGTCCCAAACATTGGAACTGACAGAGATCTCTGTAACAGTAGCAGTAACAGTAACAGTAAGTTGCTATGGATGCCACGAATACAGTTTACAAATAGGACAAACATTCATTCAGTAAACGATGCCATTTCAGAAAGCAGTATAATCAATCGTTCAGAAATAGTTATAATTGAACATATCTTTACAACATTGTTACTCACAGAGTACTGGGCTATAGACAGGCTAGTTAGCATTCTCGGGTGCCAACCCTACACAGTTGCAGAACGAACACACACACTAAGTTACACATTTGGGATTAATAACATAGCCCCTTAACTTGACTCGGTGTGGTTCTATAACATTATCCTCATTAAGATGCCTTCAACTTGGCCTAGGAATGCCTAGGATGGAATGAGGATGCAAAGATGTACTTAAAAACAATTTTCAAAATTTGCTGAAAACAGGGGTCTCGCTCGAGCGTGGCTTTCTTCGCTCGAGCGAGCTTACCAAAACAGAGGGGTCGCTCGAGTGTAGACTCCCTCGCTCGAGCGTGAGACACAGAGCTTCGCTCGAGCGTAGATCTCGTCGCTCAAGCGTGCGTCTGCGTCCACAAAAACCTGAGAGCTTGCAATCTACGCTCGAGCCAGCATTCCGTCGCTCGAGCGGAATTCAGAAAACAAAGGTGCTCGCTCGAGCGTGAAATACTTCACTCGAGCGAGGAAGCCAAAATCTGGGTTTTCCAGATTTGCCTTCAAAGCTCAAATCAAGAATTCAACACATCAAAACTCAATCTTTTGGGCCAATTTTCTGGAAAAACACTTGGAAACTCATAATACAACATGTTTTGAAGATCATTTGATAAAATCAAAGCCCAAAAGTAAGCCAATTGCACACCAATTTCAAAAAAACTAGAAGAACAATACAAGAACTTAACATGCATGAGTTCCCATGAACTCTAATGTTCCAAAACAAGATCAAATGCAAGATTGAGCTCAAAATCATAGTGAATTCATGGACCACAACAAAAATATGAACATGCATGTAAGAAATTCTTATGAAAGCAACCTCAAAATTCAAGAACATGTACATGTATACATGAATTAGCTTCACTCTTTCAAATTCTAACTCAACTAACCATGAATTCACCTATTTCACTAATATACAAGCTCTAGATGGCTGAAAAACAAAATTAAAGGGTTGAGCTCTTACCTAGGCTCTTTAATTAAACTTTACTTAAGCAAGGTCCTAGAGCAAATGAACAATTCTTCAAAATCCAAGCCAAATTTCTAGATGAATCCAATCTCCCTCAAGTCTCTATCTCCCTCTCACGATTTTGGTCTTGAGGAAATGGATGAGATGATGCAACAAAATGATATAAAATCAATTAATGGCCTAAAATGCCCACTAGTGGCAAAAATGCAAATAATTCAAGTTAATGTATTTTAATATTAACAATGCTAATTTAATCAATCCAAAACAAATTTTAATTAAACCTACCATAAAATCACATAAATTCTAACTAGCATAAAACACTAATCAATTTCTGATTCGATCACCGATAAGGCTTCCAATTCGCAGTTCGAAATCAGAACATGAACAGATCATTAAATGACAAACAGATAGAAAACGCAATTAAAGCAACATACTCATGCAGTCAGTTCAGAATTTTAGCTTAATCAATTACTTATCATGCTCAATCACAGTTTAACACTAATCAGGGGTGAGGGTTGTCACAATTTACCAATAGCAACAGTGCTATCATAACGAATTAACACAGGTGGAATTAGTTTTTCCAAAAAAGAATTTCATGTAACAAATCTCTCAACCAATTCGCTTTCTCACATGCTGAAACTAACACTATAAGCTCAGTTTTCATTGTAAAATTAGCAATTATAGTCTGTTTTTTAGACTTCCAACATATAGCACCACCACCCAAGGTAAAAATAAAACCCGAGGTAGAGAGAGAATCACCTGACAACATATTCCAATCGGCATCACTATATCCCTCAAGTACCGCAGGATACTAGCTATAAAACAAATCATAATTTTTGGTGCCAGATAAATATCTTATAATTCTTTCCATGGGTAGCCAATGATCTCAACTTGGCTTGCTCGTAAACTTACTAAGTACTCCAATAGCATATGCAATGTCAAGTCTAATACAATCAGTAGCACATCTCAAATTACCAATCATGCTAGCATATTCACTTTGATTAATCACTTCTTTTTCATTTGTTACAACAGATAAGTGTATGCTTGCATCAAAAACAGTAGCAACATGTTTACAGTCTAAAAAATTATTATATTTCTTTAAAATTTTCTCAACATAATACGACTGATCAAGAAAAATGTCATCATTAGTCTTGGTAATTTTAATTCTCAAAATAAAATTGGTTTCACTAATATCTTTCATATCAAAGTGGCTATTAAGCATATATTTAGTCTCATTTATAATATGCAAATTAGAGCCAAAGATAAGTAGATCATCTACATATAAGCTAATAATCACATGTGCATTCTCACAAGTTTTATAATATATGCACTTATCACATTCATTAGTCTTATAGCCATTCTCAAGCATATAGGAATCAAATTTCTCATGCCACTGTTTAGGAGCTTGTTTTAAACCATAAAAGGATTTGGTTAGCTTATACACATTGCTTTCTTGGCCAGGCTCTACAAAGCCCTTGGATTGGTCCATGTAAATCTCCTAATCTAGATCTCTATTTAAAAATGTTGTTTTCATATCCATTTGATGAATTTTTAAATAATGAATTGTAGCCACTGCTATCAACAATCTAATGGATGTAACTCTAGTAACCGGAGAAAAAGTATCAAAGAAATCAAGATCAACTTGTTGTTTAAAACCTTTAGCAACAAGCCTCGCTTTATAGTTCCATCTAGTTTAAGTTTTTTTTGGAGGACCCAGTTACACTCAATAGTTATAGTTTTACAACCCAGAGGTAAATCCACTAGCTTACATGTTTTATTTGAAAGTAGTGAATCTATCTCATCATTTATAACGTCTTTCTAGAAAATAGCATCAGGTGATGATAAAGCTTTTTGCACCGAAAAAGGAATTACTTCCACATTGTAAAGATAATAGTCAAGGCTAACATCTTTTTCAACTTTAGCTCGTTTACTTCTCCTTGATTGGATTTGAGAATTTTCTTGTTCTTGAAAAACTTGAAATGGAGTAAAAGAGCTAGGCATGGAGAAAATATTTTCAAAAAATATTTGACCCCCACTATTTCTAGATTTAAAAGGAAATTTATTTTCATGAAAAATAGCATCACCTGATTCAAAAATAATATTATTTTTCATATCAAAAAATCTATAAGCTATAGTATGTAACGCATACGCAAGAAAAGCACAAGTGGTACCACGTTCACCCAATTTAGGTCGTTTAGGATCTACAAGCCTCACAAAAGCTAAACAGGCCCAAACCCTCAAATAACCTAGATTTAGTTTATGCCCCCTCTACAACTTATAAGATACAATTTTAGTCTTTTTGTGTGACACTCTATTTATCACATGGCAAGCTGTCAAAATAGCCTCGCCTCAAAGATTTGAGGGAGCACCTAAATCAATAAGTATAACATTCGTTAAGTCAATTAACGTTCTATTATTTATTTCAGCTACGCCATTAGATGAAGGTGAATATAGTCTCATAAATAATTCCCAATGACTGAACAAAAGAGTTGAATCCAAGAGATTCATACTCCCGGCCTCTATCACTTCTAATTTTCTTAATTTTTTTACCAAATTGATTTTCCACTTCAAGAAAGAATTCTTTAAATTTTTCAAAAGTATCACTTTTATTTTTTAATAAATATACGTTTGTATATTTTGAAAAATCATCAATAGAAGTGACAAAATATCAGTAACCACCACGAGTTAAATTTTTTTCAAACTTGCACAAATCAGTATAAAATAATTCTAGCAATTCAGTATTTTTCTCAACACTTTTATGAGGCCTTTTGGTAATTTTTGTTTTACTGCAAACTTCACGTTTCTCAAATTTTTTTGTCAATTTAGGAATTAATCCTAAACTATTCAAGATTCTCACATATTTACTAGTAATATGACACAAGCGAGCATACCAAAAATTAATAGAAGACAACATATAGAGCGAATTGGTAGATGGTTTATTAATCTCAAGATTCAGTTTGAACATCCCATCACAAGCATAAACTTTACCCACAAAAATACTCTTATTGGTAATCACATATTGATCAGATTCCATAGTTTGCTTAAAGCCAGCCTTATTCAACAAATAACTTGACATCAAATTCTTCCTCATGGACGGTGTATAAAGCACATCTTTTAAAGTAAACACATATCCAGAGATGAACTTAAGGTCAACCTCACCACTCCCTAGTATCTTGGTTTGAATAGAGTTATCAAGCATAATTGTTTTCTCATTATTAAACGGATTATACACCTTGAACCAAGCTTATCATAACAAATATGTCTATTAGCACTAGAATCTGCCTACCAACCTTTCACATAATTAACTATGCAAATGTCTATAATCATCACCACAAATGGCTCCTAACTAATGTTAGCCTTTGGGATGAACTTAAGCACATCTTTTAAAGTAAACACATATCCAGAGATGAACTTAAGGTCAACCTCACCACTCCCTAGTATCTTGGTTTGAATAGAGTTATCAAGCATAATTGTTTTCTCATTATTAAAGGGATTATACACCTTGAACCAAGCTTATCATAACAAATATGTCTATTAGCACTAGAATCTGCCTACCAACCTTTCACATAATTAACTATGCAAATGTCTATAATCATCACCACAAATGGCTCCTAACTAATGTTAGCCTTTGGGATAGGTGCACGTTTTCAGAATTTGTAAGTTTGAGCAATATGCCCACTTTTGCTACAGACAAAGTATGTAAAATTTTGTGAAGGTGGTGGACCTTTGTTCTTATTTGGATTAATCCATTTATTGTGAGGTTTACCATAATTCTTCATATTCTTTTTATAAGGTTTCAAATAAGCATTCTGGGAATTTTGACCTTTAGTCTCATCTTCGACTCGAATGCAAGTGATTAACACCTCTAAGGAAGTTTCTTTTTGTTAGTGGCGTACGTTCTTTTGGAATTTTCTCCAAGATGGCGGTAACTTGTCAACAAGTCTTGTAACTACCAAGTTGTCACCAATCTTGATACTTTCAAATCTTACTTCTACAACTATCATTTGGAAATCTTGTGTTTACTCTACAATAGATTTTCCATTCACCATTTGCAAGCGAAAAAATCAACTAGCTGCATACTTTTTTGCTCCTGCCTCTTCAGTATCATACTTAGTCTATAAAGTTTTCCAGATTTTCTTTACTGAAGTGTAAATGGTGTCATAGTAATCATAAAATTGATCAGCAAGGCAATTTAAGAGATAAAAATGACATTTATACTCATCTGTATTGTATGAAGCCACTTTTGCTTCATGTGCCTTGTAGTCTTCATTATTCATCTCCTCAGTTGGGATTTTGTTTGGGTTCTTCTCAATAAGAACATAAGCAACTTTCAAAAGGCTGAGGTAAAAAAGAACTTTTCATTTTCACCAATTAAAATGAACTCCCTTAAACTTGAAAGGTTTGTTGAGATCTCCAATTTCATCATTGGCTTTTTTTTTGTACTTGTTCCATCTTGATCTCCTTAAAATTGTTGGTGAAAATACTAGAAGAATTATATTTTATTAATAAATAATGCAAATAAAATGAGATACAAATAGATCAGGCTAAGGCACAGATATCTTATTTTCTTTAAGGAGCTCAAGCCCACTATGGTAGGAAGAACTCAAATACTGATGTAACAGTCACTAAACTCTGACTTGTCTCCGCCATGATACAATAACCCGACTACTTGTCGTGTGGTTCAGGCCAACTCTACACAAGATGGTGAACTTAAAGCTCCATCAAGAAAAATACCTTTTTTTGGCTAGTAATCTCTCAAGTGTAAAAAGAGTTGGTATAGAAATGAGTAAAAGAGAGGAACAATTTATAGGCGACGAAGACCTTACAAATTATACCAAAATAAATAAATAAATAAATAAAAGATATTAAAATGGTCCAACAAATAGTGGTACACAAAAAAATGCGATAATAGTTGTGTTCATTGTGAAATTTTATTCAACTAGTTTGCCATTTTTCTCTATTTCTTTTTCCTTATTTAGTGATTTTTTATTTTTATTTTTTTAAACTTGCAACCTTGGTTCATTATTCATTTATTCTTTCAATAGTTTTGAATTTTTATAAGTGAAAAAAAGGCCCAACAAAAGTTATATACCATGATCAGAATGTGAAAAGGGGTATGCTTGTCTCCGTTTTTGCTTTTATTTTTGAAACACATAATTTTTGTGCATAAATAATTTTTTAATTAATTAATTAATTTTTTTTTTTTTTTTTGGTATTTCTTAGAAAGTGTGTTCGTTTTTAGTGAGGTTAATGGTGCTGACTAATTGGATTTTACCTAAGTTGGTGAAATCTGCATGTAAATAAGAGAGTTATGTAGTGATAGTGATTGTGTAGCACCCTTTGTGATGTGAAATCTTAGATTCAACCCTTATTGAGAGAAGTCTGATATCCATTTTTTTCTCCATTATGGGAATTGTACTTAGTGATTGTTGGGTTCGGCTTGGCTAGCGGCTTGCTCAAAATTGTTGGGCTTTTGTTCACTTTCTAACTATTGTAGCCTTGTAGGTTAGTGATTTGTTTGATAATATAAATATTTTTCATAATATAATTATTTTCCTATCAATTAACAAAAAAAAAAAAAGAGAAAAAAGAAGGGGTAATAATCAAACTTTTATACTAAAAATGATATATCAAATAATGTGTTATCACCATATTGGTGTAATGAACCCACTTATATAATATATCAATTTACTATGTAACTAACATTACTCGATCATTTATATCATTACAGATTTAATGAATAACAACTTCAATTTCCAAGGGGAACATTACTAGTATGTATAAATTTTTTATTTGTATATTATTACTTTTTAATAATTCAAAAGTTGTAACCTAAAGCATTAGCAAAGAAATATTTCAGGAATTTCTACAACTTCACATTGAGCTGCCCAAACTGTTTCATGGTCAAGTTTGTCCAGAACAGCAACATCATAATTATTGTTGAGCGTGAGATTGCATGTGAATCAAGCTATTTATGTATATCCACATCATATTCAATTACTGATGAATAAAGTTATAAGCAGGGACGGATTCAAAATTATGTCTTTGGAGAGGGCCACTCTATAATTTAAAAAATTGAGGAGGCTACTCTATATAATTTTAAAATTATCTACAAATAATTTAGGGGTACGAACTCCTATAATTTTAAGTTATTTAATATTTTTTAAAATTTTGGAGGTGCACCACCCCTAGATCCATCATTGGTTATAAGTAGTGGAAGAAGGACTTTAGTTGAGGGGAGGCAAATGTGAAACGAATTATTGAGTTAGATCAATTTGAAATACAAAGTTTAATTTTATTTATTAAAAAAAAAAGAAGCAATTATCTGTATTTCAAAACTAAATTCATATATTATATCACTACAATAAAACCATCTTTAAATCTTTAGAACTCTCAAGTAAAATAAAATAAATAAAAATAAATTAAATACACATAATAAAAAAATATTTGTTTTCTTAGATTTATTTGCAAAATCAGAACTTCGCGTTGAATTTGTTGGAAAACTTAAAAAAGGCATATATATGTTTAGAGGAAAAAAATATTTAGAAAATATTAGCATAAAATGTAATTACCTAAAAGTTGAGAGGCACCGCTCCTGGCCCTTCAGTGACTTTGCCACAACTAGCAAGTGAATTGAGCTAGTCATGATTATTAAAAATTTATTTGAACTCATTTTTATTTGCTAAATAAACAAGTTCAAGTTAATTTTAATAATTTCTTGCAATCTTAACTCCTCTCCTTTTCTAATTTGCCTCTAATACACATATGTTGAACACTTAAATAATTTGTGTTCACTTAAGTTATTCACTATAGTCTAACTCTTTTTATTCACTTATGTTAGGTTGAGTAGTTTTTAAGTTTAAACAATTAGCTTACTTATTACTTTACTTATGTAGAGTGTTTGTGGGTTTGTTTGTTTAACACTTTTTTCAAGTTTTCAACCATTTTGATTCCTTTTTAGGCTCTCTGCTTTATGTGGCTTTGATGCCATAATCAGATTAGATCATATGTGTAGACATCCCCCAAATTGATTAATCAATTAAGAAAATAATTGTAACCCTTACCAAAGGAATTTTAAATTAACGTTGAATGATGTCAACGGTTACATATCAATTGTTGATTTATTTAAAAATCAATTAATTAAAGGTTTGTTTGTCATTTTTTAAAAAAGTCAAAAAGTCATTATTCTATTTAAAGTCACATCATCTTATTTAAGTCACATCACCTTTTGTAAGAGGGGCTAATTTGAGCCCACTAAATTATTTAGGCCCAATAGCCCAAGATTGGTGGGCCCGGATTTATCGTAAGTCCAAGATTGGTGGGCCCGGATTTATCGCCATCAAACGAGCTAAATCGCTCTAAGCCTCGAAAGGGTTTAGATCCACAAACCTAGAGACTTACTCGGGCCCGGACTCGAAAGGGTATTAAGCAAGCCTAGAGATCCGAGGCACTCGGACTCGAAAGGGTTCGGATCCACGAACCTAGAGGTCCGAAGCACTTGGCTTCGAACGGATTCAAATGCAATCTAGAAGTCGCTTCGTTAATGAGTCTCAGAACACTTGCGGGCTCGGAGCTTTCCGGGATCTACGTACCAGAACCATGGGCGTAATGGAGTTCGAACAAAGGACCCGATCCCGAGGACGGTGAGTGGAGATAAATTCACTCTTCGGTTAAACTAGCCTATACCCGGGTCGAGGTGGCATGATCTAGGGGGTCCCTGAGACTCGGCAATATTTTGCGGCAGGGCGTTCTCTTGAACTACCCCTGACCCTGATGCGGCAGGACGTCCTTTGGGACTACCCCTGACCCTGTGGGATGATTGGGGATCATTGGTTAGGTGTGGCTAAGAAGAAGGGTTCGCCGAGGGATTGATCTCCTCTTCGGGGTTTTTTCTCATCCTCGGAGAGGTCACCTCCTCGGAGAAATCACCTCCTCAGAGAGTTCACTTCCTCGGAGAGTTCACTTCCTCGGAGAGGTCACCTCTTCGGAGAAATCACCTCCTCGGAGAAATCACCTCCTCGGAGAGGTCACCTCCTCGGAGAAATCACCTCCTCGGAGAGTTCACCTCCTCGGAGAAATCACCTCCTCGGACAAAGTGGTTAGAGAGAATACTTCCCATGTGCCTTGCACATGGGCTCCGTCCTATATCATGAGGTGCCTATAAATAGCACCCACCCATAGCTTTACAAGGGATGAAATTTTGGGGGAGAGATAACTCTTGGGAAAGAACTAATTTCCCTTCTCCATTATCAACCTTGAGAGTGAAAGTGGGAGATCCATGGGAGAGCCTTGCCATTATTCTCTCTCTAGCCATTTTGCCTTCTTCTTCACCCAATCTCTTATCTCCATCATCTTCTTTGTTTTTTTTGTGTTCCTAAGTTGAGACTATTGAAGAATCTAAGCCTCTCATCAAGGATCTTCGAAGATCTTCGAATATTCCAACTCCTTTCTTGAACCCTCTCTTACACCTTTCTACCACATCACTTCAAACCCAACTCATATTTCATAAAAAGTTAAAAAATACACTTATTTATAATATCCCAAACAACCCTTAAAACGTAAACTCTGGTCACGTCATTGTAATAAATTTTAGAATAATATTTTAAGGATATATTACATTAATCATCAATTAAAACCTACACTGTTGTATAATCTTGATTTGTCATCAATCACATAAAATTCCATTCATGAATTAGCATTCAACCATTCTTAACAAATTTGGTCTCAATACCATATATATGAAATTAATCACACAGAAATAAAGAGATGAATAATTATTTTTTTTAGTGATTCGGCTACTGTATTTGCATCCATTCCTGACCTTTGTCACATTTCAATTGAAGAGGGAAAAAAAATCGTATCTTGCTAGAAAAATAAGAGAAGAAAAGTGGTGTCTTGCTATAATAAAATTTGAATCTACACATTACATTTTGTCAAGTAACTCTTCATTCACTTGGTCAGTTGTAGCTAGTTAGCAATATATTTTTCGTTAATTTTGACCTAATTTGGTTAATCAAAAACCATCGCCTTATTTAAAAAAAATTTCTAATTTAAAAAAAAATTCTAAAAACATTGTAGAATTAAAATTTTAAAAATAAATTGTGTATAAAAATAAAAATAAAAATGTTTTGATAACCTTACTTCTTTATAAATCTATTCCAATATGTTTCTTTAATATTCAAAATTACACATGACACAATTTTCAATATATATTAAAAGAAATATTTTGAAATATTCTTATAAGTAATTGGAGCCAATTAACATCTCTGAATTTTATTTGGTTGAGTTTTTATAAAAACAAAATTAAAAATTAATTCTATAAAAATAAATAAATAAATATATTCTTAAAATCATTTGAAAATAAATAAAGAGAAAATTATATGAAAATGTGGGTGTTGATTTTTTACTATACAACCAAACGGGAAACTCAACTGGAAAGCACCGACATAATAGATTAAGCCCGAACAACCTGTTACAAAAATATAAGAATTCGGCGGTGGTTTGTCCACCCGGGGGTACTCCGACGCTCAAATTAGTAATCGAATATCTCTCAAAGATAGCAAATTGTGCTTAAACTCACAAGAAAGAACTTATTGCTCACAATATCTCACACCTACCTCTGACCCATGAGAGTGCCCTGTTCTTATAGCCAATACTAACCTGATCCATGTAGAAGCCTAACTTCAGGGGACTCAGGCTCAATGTTCATCCTAGACTCTCAGCTAGATAGGGATAAACTCCCTAAGAGCTTTATCCTTATCTAGACTGAGATCCTCCCCTGTTCTAGGACTCTTGTTCCTTATCCACTCATCCCGGATTCCGATATCTCCACAGATAACCTCGGCCTAGCGAGATCACCTCGGCGTTGGGACCAGACCACGTGGCACTTCGGCTGATACTTCGACGTCACCTTGGCCACGTGCTGTCATTCACAAAATATGTCCTTATAACTGCTCCCTAGATTCTATTACCTCGGCATCTTGAGGTGATGAAATCTACATCGCCTATTTGCATGTTATGTCGGCTAAAATTCATTCTTCACTTTCGACCGAGACCATGACTTGTCGGTTTCAAGTATCCAGGACTCAGCTGTCCATCTTTATCAGTGACCAAGACTTAAGAACCAAGTTCCTTGAGTTCCTTAACCGAGATTGTTCCTTCAGCCGAGGTTTTTGCTTCATTAAATCAAGAACTCCAAGAGTTTTATCTGTTCATGAGCTGTCACACACGGTTTTTCTCAACCATTTCTGCCACGCGTCCTTCCCTTATTAGTTCGTACCTAACATGCGCTTATTAGGTCCCATCGATTCTGTGCACGCCGCCTGACAAGCACGTCGTCCAAGGCATTTCATTATGGTTTGCTGCCTTTTCGAGTTTTTAACAAAACTCTTTCTTTTCCCTTCGTCTTTTCACTTTCACGAATTCAATTTGCCTCGTCACTTTCTCAAACTCTCTCTCCCTAACATTTCCCTTCTAAACCGCCATTTTTCAAGCTCTCAAGCTCTGCAACTACCTTTTCCATCACCGCCGGCACACCATTCATCATTCGACTCTGATCGTGCAATTCATCTAACTCTGGTGTATCTTACTCCGGCTTCAACTGGAAAATCCTCTGATTTCTTTTATTTTAACTTCAATTCTCCATTATTTTTTATTATTCTTGGCCATGCTCTTCCATACAACGTCCATCGGAATTTTTGCTATATGTTTCACTTCACGCTTGTTTTTGTGAAATCTATATCTGTATTTGTAATTGCTCTCTGCTTCATGCTTTGGTCACCGTTTCTTGTTTCTTAAGTCTGTATCATAATTTATTCCTAAATTTAAGAGTGTGCGTATTGTTTCTGGTTCTTGCACACTACCTTGCACACACTTACTTATTGTTCTGCGAGTTTATGATTTTCTTAACTCTTGATGTCACGACCCAAACCTGCCTTTATAAGTTTAGCGTCGTAACCGGCCAGTAATCCTTGGATTACCAAAAGCCTCTGAACAAAATAACATATAATTAAGGGGCTGCGGAAGCAAATTCACAAAATACAACGTCCATTGAGTTGTGCAGACATACATGAGACAAAATAATTTTGAACTTTATAAGCATACACATGACACCACATAGATACAGCAATTATACGTCACCCTATATACAGATAATTAAAAACAAACTATTCACAAAGCAAGAGAGATCAAAGTTTTGAACTTTCAAAAAGACATGGCCACATAGCTTGACTCGATCCGGAATCTCCTCGAGAGATGCAAAGGGTGGCAGTCAAAATGGAATTTTAGGCCATCAACTCTGGCCTTGATCGCGTGCCTGGTCACCTACATATATAATATAAATAGTGAGCAGGAGCCTAATGAATAATAACAGAGTAAAGGGTTTAGATGAATGATACCCATCATAATTTAATTTCAAGTCTCTTACTGAACAGAAAAATAATCATAATTATCTACAGAAACAGAATCATAGTCACATTTTTAACTTGAGTGGTGTATTCGTTAGCATTAAACATATCTCTTTGGTCAAGCTTATTAAGTTCCACATTGGAACCTCCGGTACTGGGTAACATATCTCATACATGAGTCACGGTATTGTTTCCCCCGAGCGAGGGCCTGGGCCACGGTATTGTTTCTCCCTGGCGAGGGCCTCATGACCATAAGCCACAATATTATGTCCCCTAGGCGAGGGCCTCTGCTAAGGATACCATATAAGCATTTCAAAGAAGTGGATCATCATTCATGTAATCACATAAGAGCCTTTTGTATCATCCGAAAACGATTCATATCATATCATAAAGTTTAGAAAGCATTTCATATCGAACATAGCTTTATTGAGTTATTACTCACAGATAGTTGTACAGATAATTTGGCAGCAAACCAATGGATCAACCGCTCACGGAGTGTGACTTACATCAATCGTAACAGATACATACACAGTAACGCATACTTGATTTGCACATAACTCATTGCACTTGCTCTTTGTTTTTCTTCTCCTTATCCTTATTAGGGTGTCCTAATCTTGGCTTAGGAAAGCCTAAGATACAATGAGGATGCCAAAATGTATTGGAAAACACTTGGTTAAATTTTTGAAAATAGGGTCCCTACTTGAGCGTAGGTTTCTTCGCTCGAGCGGACATGAAAAATGTGAGTGGTCACTCGAGCGTAACTTCTTTTGCTCGAGCGATCTGCAAACTTGTCAAAAGTATTGGTTGCGTGAAATTCCCGCTCGATCGTCCCTCGAGCGGAAGATTGAGTAAAAAGGGTCCTTGCTCGAGCATCACTTTGGTCGCTCGAGCGACCTGTAAAATTTTGAAAAACTTCTGGGAGCTCAATTTTCACGCTTGAGCGATACTTTGCTCACTCAAGCGAACAATGCAAATTCTGGAATTTCCAGAACTGCCTTTAAACTTCAAAACCACAAATCATGTTCTTTTGGGCCAAAACTCAAGAAAACTTGTCTAAACTTGAAAGATATTGAGAATCAAAGATCATTTCATGAAATCAAAGCCCAAAAGTATGTCAATTGTGCAAAATTCAACTTGAAATGTGAGAACATGAGGTGAACATAACATGCATGTATTCACTTGAGTTCATAGCTCCCAAAACATGATCAAATGGAACACTTAGGTCATAAACATGATGAAGTCCTTGACCAATACCAAAATATGGACATGCATATGGAAATTCTTGATGAACAACTTACAAATCTTAGTGAATTATGCATGCATGGTTGAATTCTTTCTATATTCATCTTCCTTAGCTTAAATCATGACTTGAATCTTTATATTCTTTTGAATTCTTACATTAGCCATCTTAAATACACAACCAAAGGGTTGAATTCTTACCTTAGTTCTCCAATCTAGCTCCAAATAGTGAATTCACTAAAATCCCATACCAAACCTTTAAATCCAAAGCTAATTCCTTTCACTCTCTAGTATTTCCTTTGTTTGATCACAATTCTCACCTTCTCTCTCTCTCTCTCTCTCTCTTTCTCTCTCTCTCTCAACATTTTTGAGCCCAAAAGATAAGGAAATGAAGTGTAAAATGTATACAAAATGGTGGTAATGGCTTTAAGTGGGCTTACTTAGAAAAATTAATTAAGTTAAGTTAAGAACAACTAAGTGAGATCATTTATTCTAATTATTTGGTTCCGAATCGAATTTCAATTGAACTTACTACAAAATTCTAAAAATTCTAATTAACACATAATTCAAGTCAATTTTGTGATCGGATGCCGATAAGGCTTTTGATTTACAGAACAGAATAGAAATTCAAACAGATATGTCTACGATGAACATATAAAAACACAAATAATGCAACACATATGCAATTAATTCAAAATCTGATCTTAACAACTTATTAGGCATATTAAATCATGGATTAACATTAATCATGGGTTAGGGTTGTTACACTTGAATCTTGGTTGCGTTCTGAATCATGCTCTTTTTTGTTTGTCTTGTTGTATTTTCAAATTTTTGCCTTCAATTCCTGTAGTTTCTAGGTTTGGGATTTGCTTTAGAACCCTGTTCTTTAGGAAAATTGAAATGAATTCCCTTTAGATCTTCAAAAACCCTGACACCAGTGTCTGTTTAGGTTTTAGCCGAGGTCTTTAAAGCTATATTAATCATTTTGTTACATAACCCTTTCTTGGCGAGATAATGGGTATGTTTAGGTGGAGGGTAGACACCCGAGAAAAACTAGATTATTTTAAGCGGGAGTTCTCTATCCCAGCCAACGTCCATTTGAGGTTAGCTGGGGAGGAGGACTCTATCATGCCTAATAGAGACTTCATGTCTTTTCCTGTTGTTGCATTCATCGAATGCGGACTTCGGTTTTCCCTAGATACTCTCTTCCGAGAAATCCTTCACTATTACAAACTCAACCCCATGCAGCTTGCCATAAACTCATATAGGGTTATCAATGGCATAATCGAACTAGCACACGAAGAAAAAGCTAGGATCACATTAGTCGATATCCAATTCTGCTATACATGTGTGGCCTTAAGTCTGAAAAAGGCTACATATACTACCTTAAGCCCAAATCCACGGCCTTCAAACTAATAACCGACCTCCCAGACTCCAACAAGGGTGCTAGAAATGATTACTTCATCATCTCGGGCAACTGGGAGTTTGCTCCTGATGACGATCTTCATCTCTATCCTTTGCGCCGAGCAGTTTTTAAAGAGGGTGATGGTAAGATTTAGTCAGCCTATTGTAATTCCATTTTGGTTAAGGCTTGCCAACTCATTTATCTTTTCTAATGTTTTCTCTTTGTTTTTTACAGTTCTTCCTCAACCAGCCAAGGGATTTCGTCAATCATACGTCCCCAGCCGAGATCTAAAGAAACTCTTGGATCTTCTTGTGCAAAAACGCAAAGCCCCTCTTTTGTTGAATTACATACCAACATACAAATCAGCTTTGCTCGACGTCCCTTGGAGAAGTCAAACTTCACTGTCTGCCTCAACCCCTCCAGTCACTTCTTCACCAAGAGCTGATCAGGTTTTCTCTTTTGATCCAGTTGAGTTGCCGTCAACCTTTGCCCCCCAACTTATCCCAATATCCCAACGCCAATGCCATTGTCGTGCCCCAACAAACGTACCAGCAGGCAGAACTCGTAGCCTCAAACGTCAAGATTCTGAGGCACCAGCTTACAATCCAACAAAACCATCAATAGCCTTGCCAGCAATCCATTTTGGCACCAAAGTTACCCTCGCTGCTACTGCGGAAGACATGGGCATAAAAGCCATCGTTAAAAACCTCCTGGTTGACTTGCCAGGAGTGGTCACTCTCGCCTCTTCTTCACCATCTTAATCCCTGCACAAACAAAAACCAAAAAGGATAAAGAGGGCTAAGGCAAAAGCCTATGCCACCCAAATTGAGTCTGAAGATACAGTACCAATCTCCAAACTCGCCGAAGTGAAGAGAACCGCCTTCGCTACCAAAAAGAGGCCTGCTGAGGCTGATCTAACTAATACCGCTCGGTCAAAGAATGCGAGGTCCGAAGTTGCGGCAACCTCGAGTGCATTTAAAGCCGATGAACCCTGGGCCCTAGCCATCATGATTGGGGATCGGCCAATGAAGGCTAGGGACACCGCCATCGATAGTATTGAGGTCGGCGTCGCTCTCTCCACAGCCGTGCTCCTTCAAACTTATGGCCAAGATCAATGAATATGAAAATTTTGCTCTGATGATGCAGCATTTCGTCTTGGTAAGTACCCAACACTTGGTACTTTTTGGCTTGTATTTTAAGTTCTTCATACTAACTTGTTCATTTCTTTCTTTCTAGGCCATCCAGCATGCCCATTCTTTCGCCACGAAAGCCGAGGCTTTCAAAGAAGAGTTAGTGCACAAAACTAAGGAAGCTGCTGGCTTCTTCTCCTCTCTAAACAATGCTGAGACTAAGATCAAAGTTCTGTTGGATCAGGCCAATGCAGCAAAGATGAGCCCAAGACCAGGCCGAGGAAAAAGCTGAGGTGGCCAAGGCTGTAGCTGAAGTATTAAAATCTGAGATCAAGGATGCCGAGGCCAAAACTGCTGAGGTCAAGGCAAAGCTCCAAGAAGTACTGGCTACGAAGGAAGCCAAGATCAAGGTGACCGACGAGAAAACATTCTCAAAGAGGCAAACTGTAGTCCGTGACGCGTACAAAGAATAAGTCAACCAAGCCTGTAACCGAGGCTTCTACCTCAGCTGGACTGCAGCTCTCAACAAATTATCTCTCCCTATGGACTCTGACCTCCGAGATATCAGTAAACTCTAAGTGCCTTTTCCTCTGTCAGACGGGGAGGCCAACGAGGAGGAATCCAACGTAGAGGATGCCGAAGAAGATGAGGGGGTCATTGTTAGGGCCAAGTCTCCCACATTGAATGATCAAGTCCTGGACTTGACTCATGATGATGAGGAAGACTTGGTTTCCAATGGTGTCTCTCCCAAACAAACAACTTCTGAGGCCGAGGTCTAGGCAGCCGAGAAGAGCTTGGACCAGACCTTGCTGGAGATTGACGCTGAAATCGCGGCGGAGAAGAAAGCAACATTGCCAGTCGAGGTCAACACAATGCCAACAGCCGAGGTTGAGCATTCCGAGATCAATGCCCAAGTCTCTAACACTTAGGATTTTTTTTTCTTTACTTTGAACTGTTGTGAACAATGTAATCTTTTTTGTAACTTTGTGGACAAGTAATCTCTTTTATAAGGCCGAAGTACCATTTTGTTTCTGAACAAGTTTTTCTTGAATGCATGCTTGCCTTCTTCTTTTTCTACTAAGTGTTTGGATGCTTTGTTTCATGTATGCTTACTACTTCCTTTCTATGCCTTTCATGCTTCCATACTCAGAATATTTTTGCATTTCTTCAAAGTACACCTTAACTTGTGTAATCACTTCGGGGTAAAGTACCTCAGATATAAACATTGACTATTTATCTCGGCCAACACTTGGAACACCTCGGCTAACACTTAAAAAATATTCTGAAATATTTTTTACAAGTGCTGTTTTTTTAAACCTATTCAGTCAAGTATAGCTTATTTATTTCCACTTGTTGTCTTCTATCAAGACTTTACCCTTTCAACCCTTTCAAGCTTGACAACCTGGTTGGTTATCTAGGGTACTTCTTTCATCATTACCTCGGCTAACTCCAACTTGTAAATTTTTAGAAATTTCAACAAGTGTTAAGCCTATTTTAACTTGTAAATTTTTCTAAAAAATTTTAACAAGTCCCAAGCTCTTAAGTTTATTTATCATTCCTGTTCCCTGCCTCCTAATGTGAACCTAAGTTCTACTTAAGTTCACATTATGCATTTATGATCTTTTGCCAAAGTCAGATTTAAACAAAAACTAGCCAAGGTCCAACCTTGGTTTCTCTGTTAGTCGACTTTAGTTCCACTCTGCCGACATGGCAAGCCTTGGTTAATTTAACTTAGTTCAACTCTATTATATGCAAGTATAATTCAACTCTACCATATAATAAGTCTAAGTTATTCATCATGCTTCATTTAGAAACATCGGCAACTTAGTTCAACTCTATTATATACAAGTATAATTCAATTCTGCCACATAATAAGTCTAAATTATTCGTCATGTTTCATTTAGAAACATCGCTAACTTAGTTCAACTCTATTATATGCAAGTATAATTCAACTCTGCCACATAACAAGTCTAAGTTATTCGTCATGTTTCATTTAGAAACATCGCCAACTTAGTTCAACTCTATTATATGCAAGTAAAATTGAACTCTGCCATATAATAAGTCTAAGTTATTCGTTATGTTTTATTTAGAAATATCATCATAGGACTGATCAGTTCCATCCCACAAATTTAAAAATCTTAAAAATCAAACTAGCATGTTATTATTACTTCGGCTAATAAAATTATGACATAAACTTCGAAAAACAAAAAACTAATGATAAAAAAGCTTCAAGTTGCAAGTGTTCCAAGGTCTTAGTAACTTTTTGCCCTCAGTGTTTTCAAGCTGATATGCCCCATTGCCGGCAACTGAGATGATTTTATAAGGCCCCTCCGAGTTTGGGCCAAGTTTTCCCTTCCTGGGATCCTTCTTGTTACCGATAACCTTTCTTAGGAGGAGGTCTCCAACCTTAAACTCTCTTGGGTTGATCTTCTTGTTGTAAACCTTAGCAAGTTGTTACTAGTATGCCCCCAGCCGAATTGTTGTTCTCTCTTTTTTCTTCTTCAGCAGGTCCAGATCTCGGGCCAGGAATGCCTCATTAGTCCCATTCTCTACTCTCTGGGTTCTGATCCCAAGCATGCCGACTTCCAGTGGGATAACTGCTTCAGTGCCATAAGCCATGGCTAATGGAGGCTCCCTAGTTGATCTTCTCAGCGTAGTCTGATATGCCCAAAGTACACTGGGCAACTCTTCCACCCATTTTTCCTTTGTTGCTTCCAGCCTCTTTTTGATTCCATCCAAGATGGTCTTATTAGATGCTTCTGTCTAACCATTGCTCTGAGGGAAACTTGGAGTAGAGTAGTAGTTCTTGATTTTATACTTTACACAGAAGCTTTTGATTAGCGTACTGTCAAACTGTGTACCATTGTCTGCTGTTATTGCCCTTGGGATACCAAACCTGGTGATGATGTTCTTTCATATGAAGTTTTTCACATCAATATCTCGAATCTTCGTAAGGGGTTCAGCTTTTACCCACTTTGTGAAGTAATCAGTTGCTACCAACAGAAACTTCCTTTGCCCAGTTGCTTGGGGTAGTTGTTCAACAAGATCCATGCCTCACTGGGCAAATGGTCAAAGGTTGATACTGGGTTCAAATCTTGTAACAACCCTCATCACTGATCACCGATTAATACTGATTACTGCTAAACTAAGACCGATTATAATTGATAATTGAATTGACTGAAATACTGAACTGACTGATTGACTGTATCTGTTTAAATGCATTCTATCTGTTGATTGTTTGATTATCTGTTCATGTCTCTGTGTTTAAATTGCGAATTGAAGGCCTTATCGGCGGCCGAATCTGAAATTGATTGATATTCCATGATCCTTAGATTTTACGTGATTTTATGGCATAATTATCCGAAAACTGATTAAGTATGATTAAATTAGATTAAATATTGATAAAATGCAAAGTTTGGCTTATTTACAACTAGACCACTTAGTGGCCATTATCTATGCACTCTTGAGCTTATTACATTAGATCAAAACACTTTTGCTCAGCTCATTTTGAGCACACCACCGACTAGAGAGAGGGAGAATAGGAAGTGAGAGTGTCTTCATCTCTTTTTGCTTGATCTTGCTTGAATTGAGAGGATTGAAGTATAGATTTCATATTTAGGCTTCTACACTTGAATTACAAGACCTAGGTAAGGTAATTGAACCTCTCATTGTTGTATTTAAGATTGTTCTTGCATGATTCATGTCAAATTGTAGAGTTAAGGCATGAATTGGTTCAATAGTATTGATATAAAGCTTAATTGTTGCATGCATGTGTGCATTGAAGAGTTTTGGGTTGATTTCATGGAAAATGTTGCATGCATGTTCATGTTAATGTTTAGGACCATGATCTCATCTTGTTTTTGAAAGGAATTGGCTCATTAGAGCATGCTTTGAAGCTTTGAATTGAGTTTAATCCATGCATGTCATGTTTGTAGCATGTTCATGAAAATGGGTTTGAAAATGAGTTTAATTGAAACACCCTTGGGCCTTGATTCCTCAAATTGACCTTTGTAACATGTTGTTTTATGAGTTTACTTGTGTTTTCCAGAAATTTGGCCCAAGAGGATCGAATTTAGTGCATTTAAACTTGATTTTTGGCTTGAAGGTGCAATCTGGGTTTTCCAGATTTTGCACTCCCGCTCGAGCGGGGAACTCGAGCATCCAGTACTTTGCACTGCATTACAGTCAGCTCGAACGGGGTATTTGGCGCTCGAGCGGGACCTTGTGTCTTGCGCTCGAGCGGCTATCGAGCGCCCAATCGAGCGTGATTTTTGAGCATCCAGTACTTTTTGGTCCGCTCGAGCGGTGGAGTTTACGCTCGAGCGTAGACCTTTGTTGCGTGTCCGCTCAAGCGGGGAAACCTGCGCTCGAGCGGGACTCTGTTTTTCTGAAAATTCTGAAAATATTTTCTGAATACATCTTTGCATCCTCATCCCATCCTAGGCATTCTTAGGCCTAGTTTAAGACATCTTAATGAGGATATAGATGTAGAACACACCGAGGCATTTAGGGATTAAATTATTATCCTTCCCAACTGTGTAGCTTAGTGTGTGTTCGTTCTGTACTGTTTAGGGTTGGCTTTTTGAGGAGACGCTCTAGCCTACTGTAGCCCAGAACTCTGTAAGTAACAATTGTGTAAAGATATGTTCAAAATGATTATCTTCTGAATACTGAACTATACTGTTTTCTGAACTGATACTGTTAACTGAATGAATATATGTCCTATATTCTGAACTGTATTGTGGCATCCTTAGCAATTACTGTTACTGACTGTTACTGTTACAGAGATCTCTGTCGGTTCCCTCGTTGGAACCACTACTGTTTACTGATTGATGGCCATCACGTACTGTTCGGTCTTTTAAGACCTACTGTTTACTGTTATGCTAATTGATGTACCACATATGACTGTTTACTGTACTGAACAACTGATATACTGATTGAAATGAACTGTTTTCACTACTGTAAGGACATTTATTCTAAACCCCTTTACGCATTGTGTTATTCACTAGGCTTTAGCTTGCTGCTCATATATATATGTAGGTGTGCAAGCACCGGACCAATGCTAGAAGCGTCGGGGTAAACTCCAGTTTTGTCAAGCCAACCACTGTGCCTCACTGCGAGGTTCCGAGCCTACCAAGTTATGGCTTAGGGGTGTTTTTATTTCCCCGTCTGTCACTGTACCGTCTTGTAATACTATATAGACTGTACTGTACTGTGTTAATAGGGTTTTAGTCCCTGCTCTGAATGATTGTATATATATACATACTGTTTCGGCACCGACTGCATAATGTATGAAAAATCTTTTTGCATACAGACTGTCACAGCTCATTGGACATTGTTTATTTATTGTTTTGGCTTCCGCCATGCCCCTGTACTCTGTTTTACTATTCTACTGTTAAGCAGGCCTTCGGTAATCTCGGATTACTGGCCGGTTACGGTGCTAAACCCATAGGGGCGGGTTTGGGTCGTGACAAATCTGCTGCTGGTTGATGTATCAACGATGCAAACTTTTGACACTTCTCGCACTTTTTGACATAGGCTTCAACATCCTTCTGCATGTAGGGCCATAAGTACCCCTAAGTAATGGCCCTATGAGCAAGTGATCTGTCCCCAGCATGGCTTCCACATACTCCTTCATGTATTTTATACAAGAAGTCTTCAACCTAGGAGGGATGCACACATCTCAAAAGGGGACCAGTAAAGGATCTCCTACAGAGATGGCCATCTTCTGTTAGGCTGAACCTGGCTGACTTCAATCTGGTCTTATGTGCCTCTTTTCGGTCATCTAGCGGCTTGTCATCCCTAAGGAACATCACTATTGCATCCATCCAACTTGGACCCATCTCCACACACATCGCTTTATACTCTGTGATTAGTGTTCCACACTTAGGCCTGACAAATAATCAACCATTATTGTCCTTGCCTTCCCTGATTTCATTGCACTAGCCAGGTTTGCCAAGTCATCAGCATGACTGTTATCATCTCGGTTAACCTGCTGTAGTCGGCAATCTTGTAGCAAGGCTAGCAGTCTAACAACTTCTTTGACATAGACTATCATTTTTTCATCTTGGGCTGCATACTCGCCTGTTGTTTGGTTCACAATAAGTTGGGAGTCGCAGAAGACTACCACCTCATCGGTTTCCATTGTTGTTGCTAATTTCAACTCTGCAATCAGTGCCTTATACTCTGCTTTATTGTTTGAGGCCTTGAACCCCAAATGAATAGATTGTTCTAATATTCGCCCATCTGGCGATACTAACACTACTCCTGCCCCCGCTCCTTGACGGTTTGAACTTTCATCAACAAACAGGTAGAAGGAGTCACCGATGTAGATGTCGTAGGGCTTTGGTTTCTCTTCTTTTTTTTCTGTTTTGCTTGAGTGGGGTTCTTGGGCCCCAGCTGGGTTTCTTCTTGCTCTCCTGGGCATCCCAAGTCGCGGCTCACCGGACTCCGACGTGGGATAGCACCAAATGTGAACTCAGCCACAAAGTCGGCCAAAACCTGGCCCTTAATTACTGTTTTGGGCCTAAATTCCAGGTCATAATGGCCCAACACTATTGCCCATCTGGCTACCCTGTCTGTCAGATCTCCTTGCTGTAACAGGGACTTTAAAGGATGCTTAGTCAATATTACGATCTTGTGGACTTGGAAGTAATGATTCAGTTTTTGCGAAGCTATTACCAGGGCTAGTGTCAATTTTTCTAGGGGTAAGTACCTGGTCTCTACACTTGCTAAGGTTTTACTCACATAATATACTGCCCTTTGTTCTCCATTCTTTTCTCTGATTATCACTGCACTCACTGCGTGCTCTAAAACTGCCAAGTATAAGAACAGTTCCTCTCCAGGTACCGGATTTGACAGAACCAGAGCTGTTGTCAGGTACTTTTTCAAGTCAGCCAAGACGACTTCGCACTCTTCCGTCCACAAAAAATCTGTGGCCTTCTTTAACAAACTGAAAAATGGTTTACACTTATCCGAACTTCTGCTTATGAACCTGTTCAGGGCTGCGGCCCTTCCAGTCAACATCTGCACTTGTTTTGATGATGTCGGGCTTTTCAAGTCAATGATGGCCTTAATTTGATCTGGACTTGCTTCAATACCCCTTCTGGTAACCAAGTATCCCAAGAACTTACTAGACCCAACTCCAAATACGCACTTCGAAGTGTTGAGTCGGAGCCGGTATGTTCTTAAGATATCAAAAACTGCCTTCAAGTCGGCCAGATAATTCTCAAGTTCTTTGGTCTTCATGACCATGTCATCAATGTACACTTCTACTGTCTTGTCAATCATATGCCTGAACATCTTGGTCACTAACCTCTGGTAAGTTGCTCCTGCATTTTTCAACCCGAAAGGCATTACTTTGTAGCAATAAAGCCCTTTTGGTGTGATAAATGCAATCTTCTCCTCATCAAGGAGATACATTGCTATTTGGTGGTATCCCTTGTAAGCATCCAGGAAGCTCATCCTCCCATGCCCTGAAGTAGCATCCACCAGCTGATCAATTTTAGGCAAAGGAAAGCTGTCTTTGGGACAAGCCTTATTCAGGTTGGTGAAGTCCATGCAGACCATCCACTTCCCATTCTTCTTTTTCACAACTATTGTGTTGGACAACCAAGTTGGGTAGTTCACCTCCTGAATAGCCTTGGCTTCCAACAGTTTGTCCACTTCCTTCTCAACTGCCTCAACATGCATCAACGTTGGCCTCCTCGCTCGCTGGATGACTGGTTTAGCCGACCTGCTTACATTGAGCATATGGCATGTAACCTCGGGATCAATGCCTGGCATCTCGTATGGCATCTAGGCAAATACTTCTATGTTGGCCCGTAAGAAAGCTTCCAACTCCCTTTCCTCATCCGCGACCAAGCCTAAGCCGAGAAGGAAGAAGCGCTCTTTATCCCATTTTTGGACTAGAATTTTCTTCAAGGCTTCTTCACTCTTCTCGGCTGATTCTTTGCCAACATCATCTATAACTTCCATGTCTTCGTCTTCAATTTCCATTGTTTATGTCTCTTGCACGTTGCAGGTGGATTTTATTGCTGTCATGGAGCAATTTTTTGCCTACACCTGATCCCCTCTAACTTCCTCAATTCCATGCTCTGTTGGGAACCTCAACAGTTGGTGCAACGTTGAGGGAAGATAACATTGTAAGGGAGGGGGTGTCAATTACTGTAAACTTTGTGTTCATCTTCCTGGTGTTTGCCTGTACCTTCAAATTCATTGCTCCCAGGGGCCATGTTGACGTTCCATTGAACCCAACCATTGAGCCGTTGGACTATTCCAAATCATCTCGATGAAGGCCAAGCTCCTTGTAACATCGAACATACATGATGTCACAAGAGCTGCCTTGGTCGATTAGAATGCGCCTTACCTGGCATTCTCCAATCTTGAGGGTCATTACTAGAGCATCGTTGTGTGGATACTGCACCATGTCTAAGTTTGCCTCAGTAAAGGACACCATTGGCCCTCGGCACTCGTTTGTCCTAGGCCTCTTTTGCTGGACCTAATATACATGTTGTAAGTGCTTCACCGTCTGAGTCTCTCCACGCACCTCGTTCTTATTGACCCTCGAGTGAATCACATTGATCACTCAAGGTCTATCTGTTTGTTGTTGTGGTGGTGGTGGTGGAGGTGGTGCTGCCGATGCCTAGGGCAGTCTTGTTTGCTCTTCCCTCATTCTAGCCTCATCTACCAGGTCTCTCAAGTGACCCCATTTGACCAGGTCTTCCAAATGCGTCTTCAGGGCTCTGCACCCCTGAGTCAGGTACCCATCCTCATTGTAATAGGCACAGTGCTTCCCAAGGCTTCTCTCCATAAATTTGCCAGGAATCTTCTCTGGTACTTTATAATATGGCTGGCTTCTGATCCAGAACACTGTGGTGATTGCCTGAGCAGCTCTCAACCCTGTTTCCTGCCTATTAAAACTTGTATTACCTCGGCCTCGCTTCGGTGAGCCGTTTCTCTTCTCCTTCTTCGGCACATTCGTTCCTAGTGTATCCTCTTCTACTCTGGTATATTTCTCTATCCTTGCCATGAGCTCCTCCATACTTTTTGGTAGAGTCTTCGCTAGTAACTTCCGAAGCGTGCAATCATCTTCTAGGCCGTTCTTAAAAGATACGACCGCCAACTCCTGGTTGCATCCTAGTATTCGGTTGAACACCGCGTAATACCTTTTGGCATAAGCCCTGAGGCTTTCACCCTCACTAATTTTTAGAGCCATCAGGGAGTCTACCCTCAGTAGCTGCAATTTGTTTGTAACAAACCTAGCCACAAACATCTCGGCTAGGCCTTCCCAACTCTTCATAGTTCCTTTCGGCAACTTGTAAAACAAATCCGAAGTGATTTCACCAAAGGATGAGGGGAACACCTTACATAGCAATGGTTCGTTCCCGGTATACAAAGCCATTAAATTCAGATATAAGCTAACGTGAGAGTTCAGATCGAACTTACCGTCATAAATTTGGAACCTCGGCATATGGAACCTTTTTGGGGCCTCAAACCTATCCAACTCCACTGAGAATGGCATTCTCAGCTTGATGGGAGATGTGACCTTGACATTTTGCCGCTTCCTTTGGAGGTAGTCCCTCAAATCTTCCTTAGTCCGACCAGGAGCTCGACTGTCAACGGATTTCAGCCTTTTTGGTGTGTTGCTCCCGGTGTCGTTATGTGTTCTCTTGAACTTCTCTTCATTCACCGTGTCAAAACAAAGTTCTTTTCCCCAAAGATGCCAATGCTCCTTGACGTAAGTTCCCTTGGTACGAGGTGTCCTCTGACACTCTCTTCTCATTGACTCTGCTCGCCCGGCATCTCGTGAAGGCCGATGTAAGCGTTCCTTCACCTTGTTATGCTGAGAGATTGTTAATTGCTTTTTGCCCCCTTTTCTGGGTGTCGTTCTTGGTTGCTGGAATTGGCGTGTCCTTCAATAGAAACAGTGGTTGCATGATGTTGTTCTGCATCATGAAGCTGACAACCGATTGCAGGTCAGCCAACTTGTTTGCCATTCCCTTCATCTCGTTGTCCCTCCTCAGGCATTTATCTTTCCATACCTAGAGGTCGCTTTTGTTTTAATACTCGTCTCGGCATGCTTTCTTTGGTGTGTCTCCCTCTTGACCAACATCCTTCTCCCCGGGATTCTGATCCCGTGTTCATTTATTATGGTTTTCCTCTTCTAAGTTAGGATCGGCCTGTTTACCACTCCCACATAGGACGTCGTCCCCGATCTTTTCCTTTTGTCTGTCGTTGGCCATCTATTCTCTTTACTTTCCCACAGACGGCGCCAAATTGTGGGTGTTGATTTTTTACTACACAACCAAATGGGGAACTCAGCTGGAGAGCACCGGCAGAATAGATTAAGCTCGAACAACTTGTCACAAAAAGATAAGAATCCGGCGATGGTTCGTCCACCCGATGGTATTCTAACTCTCAAGTTAGTAATCGAATATCTCTCAAAGATAGCAAATTGTGCTTAAACTCACAAGAAAGAACTTATTGCTCACAGTATCTCACACCTACCTGAGACCCATGGGGGTGCCCTATTCTTGTATCTCACAGTATCTCGCCGCAACTGACTACTTCACAAAGTGGGTAGAAGCAGAAGCCTTGGCGTCAATCAAGGAAAAAGATGTGAAGAAGTTTGTCTGGTAGAATATCATCACTCGATTTGGCATACCAAAGGCACTAATCTCAGACAACGGCACTCAATTCGATGGTAGGATTTTCAGAGGCTTTTGTGAAGAGTACAAGATAGAGTTCTACAATTCTACACCGGCATATCCCCAAGCAAATGGTCAAGCAGAGGCCTCAAACAAAGTCGTCTTAGACGGATTGAAGAAAAGGTTAGAAAGAGCAAAAGGCAAGTGGGCAGAAGAGCTCCCCATGTCTTATGGGCTTACCGCACCACGCCTCGACGTTCGACTGGAGAAACACCATTCTCCTTAGCTTATGGCATGGAAGCAGTTATCCCATTAGAAGTTGGCCTTCCTACAATTCGGAGCGAAAACTTTGATCCAGATCTAAATGGAGAAGCCATCGCATTAGAACTTGACTTGGCAGAAGAAAGAAGAGAAAAGGCATTGGTTCACATCGCCTCCTACCAGCAAGAGTTGTCTAGAAAGTATAACAAAACAGTGCATCCAAGGCAATTCAAGATCGGAGATTGGGTACTGCGCAAGGTAATGGGAAACACCTTAGTTCTAGGAGATGGCAAGTTAGGACCTAATTGGGAAGGACCTTACAAAGTGGTCGGATTAGCAGGCAAAGGGGCATACCACTTGGAAGATGAGGACGGCAAAAGAATTCCCAGACCATGGAATACGGCAAATCTCAAGTTGTTTTATTTCTAGCTCTTTTTTTTAAGTTTGTGTAATTTTTTACTTCCTCAATAAAACAAATCGATTCTTTTCAGCATTATTGTTTCCAGTAGAAAGTAGCTTTAGAAAGCTAGTATTGTAAACATAGTTGGCCGGAATAACCAACTATGACCTTTCCTAAGCCCAGGATAAGGATCCAGGCTGCGGGACGTTTGGTCGGAAAAACCAAAACACTTTATTTTGAGTTGGCTGGAAAAACCAAACTCAGAGGTTGGCTGGATTAAACCAACACCCTTCCTAAGTCCAGGATTAGGATCCAGACTGCAGGACGTTTGGCCGGAATAACCAAACATGATATTCTAGGTTGGCTGGAAAAACCAACTCTTGTTACTCTTCAGCCGAAGTAAGTTATATCGGCTGAAGAGCGGTTGGCTGGATTAAACCAACTCTTTGTACTCTTCAGCCGAAGTAAGTGTATGGCTGAAGAGTGGTTGGCCGGAAAAACCAACTCTCTGTACTCTTCAGCCGAAGTAAGTGTCTGGCTGAAGAGTGGTTGGCTGGATTAAACCAACACACTATACTCTACAGCCGAGGTAAGTTATATCGGTTAAAGAGCAGTTGGCTGGATTAAACCAACTCTTTGTACTCTTCAGCCGAAGTAAGTTATATCGGCTGAAGAGTGGTTGGCTGGATTAAACCAACACTGGATACTCTTCAGCCGAAGTAAGTTATATCGGCTGAAGAGTGGTTGGCTAGTAAGTTAGATAGCTTAAACCGGATTATGGTATATCGGCAGAATGCAAGTACAAAACCGAAATGAGAGTTGATGATTTTTTCATTAAAGAAAAAAGGAAGTACAATTGTGGGGCCGTAGCCCGGTTACAGAGTTCGAAAATGAAAGAAAAGTAAGAAAGAAAGAAATCAACCAAGAAGTGCATCCAGTTCGGCGTCAAACTCATCTTCAGCATTTGTCTGGAGCCCGGCGTTGGCAGGGAGTCCGGTCTGAGGAGGCAGATCGGTTTGGATGGTAGTATCAACCGGTATCTCTGTAGTCAAGTCCTCCACTGTTGGCTCTAGCCGAGCTGACTGATTGCTTGGTTGATTAGTGGCGACCGGGGTAAGAGTCGGCTCCCCATCCTCATCTTCATCACCATCCTCATCATCAGACGAACCAAGAAACTGGTTCTGGATATCGTCAGCATATTCCTCAGGGAGGCCGGAATAAAGTACTCGGGAGCGTTGTAGACCTCGGCTTCAGGTCCACAACCGAGCTTCTCCACGGCACTTCGCCAGCCGCACTTGAAAAACAAGTCTTTGGCCGCCTCGCACTGCAGAGAGTAGCCAGCTTCGGCTTCCTTGAAACCTTCCTTGGAAGCGTCATTAGCTTTCTGCTTCAGCTCAGATATTTCGGCGTCTTTTTTGGCTTCAAGCTGGGCCATCTCCCAGAGATATTGATCTTTCACTTCGATCACAGCTTTTTGTTTGTCGCTATTAGCCGAGGCAACTAGTCCGGTCAGACGAGCTACCTCGGCCTCCAGCTCGACCGCCCTCTTCTGAGCTTGTGTTAACTCGGCAGCCTTTGTTTCGGCTGCCCTCACAGCTGCCTTGTTGTCTTACGAAGCTCCATCACTTGCTTGTGAGCTATTGTGGTCTTTTGAAGGGCCTGCAAAAGCATAGAAAGTTCAATCTCAGCCGAGCTGGGAGTTGGAAAAATTCCAAAAGCAAAAAGAAGACAGTACTGCTTACCACAATCATTGACTTTGCAGCTGACCGAAGTGATTTCACCTCGGTATTTAGCCGCTTCTGGTGGTGCTCCATGTCCTTGGGAAGGCAGACACCCCTGGCCAGGTTGAAGGCCAGAAGGTGATCCTTCTCAGCAACAACGGAATCACCTTCTTCAATAGCTCGGTTGTTGAAGACGAGTGGGGGAGCCCACTTGCTGGTTTCAGACCGGTTTGATGACTCCGGTTGGGGGTTCGGTTGAGTGTCTGGTGGAGGGCTTGGTGGCAAAATGACATCGTCCTCGTCAACAAGGCGTGTCTCGGTTTGGCTAGTCCGAGCACGCTTGTTCCGGCGAGATGAGGACGGCTGTTGTGTTGGGAGAGCCATAACGGCCTCGGTTGTTTGGCCGGTTTGTGGGACTTCGGCCCTGGCGGTTGCAGTGAGCATGGCTTTCATCTTGTTCTTCTTTGCCATTTCTTGTTCGGCGGTAAGGGGAACAAGTCTGATTTGAGGCAAGGATGGGTCCGGTTCTGGACCTTCTTCGAGGAGGAAATCGGTCACCTTCGCTTTTCGGCGACCGGAGTATCGGTAGGTCGGCTCGAATTTCAGAAGCTTGGTCCAAGATCTCTCCTTAACCCGAAGTGCGGTGCGGAGTACTGGGAGGCTGGGGTAGTTGTAGTTGAAGATGAGGTGAGACTTGTCTGCAAAAGAAAAGAAAGCAAGTGTTAGTCCGGTTCAGAGAAGAAAAGCCGAAATATAAAAGAAAAGGCGGAATAGAAACCGAAGTATGTATACCGGGTTCCCCCTTCTTGTAATTTATTCTTCGGCCTGGGATGCGGGCTTCGAGGTCTTCGAAATTCCCAGATACCCAGAAGAAGTCGTCATCATTAACGTCTTTATCCGGTGTATGCTTTATTATCTTTTCTCTACCTCGGCGCACTCTCAAATAGTAGCACCAGCCTTGGTTTTTGGATCCTATTGAGTATTGATGAAGTATCTCGGCCAGACCTAGGTTTAGACCGGTCTGGTGGTTCAGAGCGTCTATGCCCATTATTATACGGTATGTGTTGGTGGACAGTTGGGTTGGACACAGTCTGGTCTGCCTAAGGAATTCACATATTAGGGGTTGGACGGGAAATCTAAGTCCGGTTTCAATTATTGATTGGAGGGTAAAAGGGACGAAGCCTTCGTTATCCCAAGGGTCTACACCTGGTTCGGCCAGGATGAGGTTTACATCGGTTGGTATGTGGTAGTCTTTCCGGAATTCGGCTAGACCCCCTGGAGTTTCCACTAAAAATCTGTACTTCCCCATTTATTTTATAAGTTAAAATAATTTATCTCGGTTGGAAGAGTGTGCTTGGTAGCTCGGTTGAGGGAGCAGAAGTGTCTGGGCGGCCTAAGTCTGCAAATTGGAAAAACAAGGTGTTAAGCACAGATCATCGACCGTGCTATAGAAAACAAAACAAGGAAAGGAAGTCTTACTTCGGCTTGATGGATTACTGCGGGATCTACCTCGGTTTTAAGAGGAGCGTGTTATCTCGGTTTTGGCAAGGCGTTGGGCTTAGCTCGGTTCTACTTTTGGTTTTGTTATTCCGGTTGAACGTCAAGGGGCAGCTTTCTGAGTTCGGTTTAGGAACTAAGAATGCTGGCATGGCCCCTGAAGTTTTAGCTCGGTCGAGTGCTATGGTTTCTAGTTCGGTGGGTTTTGTTTCGGCTATTGTGGATCAGTTGGTGACCTGTTGAAACTACTTTGATGTGCGCAAGTGCTAGTTCGGTTTCAGTTCACCTATATCCTTACATACATCACAAACAGTGTTCTACTTCGGTTGGGGCATGTATAAAGATCGAAATGGCATTCTATTGGTTATCTTATGAAGTTCTAACAGTTTATAGACAAGTTTTTCCAGAAAGTATGAAACTTGCAACAAAAAGAGTGTTTTGCAAAAGCATATAAAACAGACAACAAAGGAAAACAAGAAGAAGTTCATATGCTTACCTGGTAGAGAGGAAGAGTTGGAGGAGGAAGTGGCAGCAACAGTGAGAACACGAGCTCAGAAGTTGGAAGGAATTAGAAAAGCAGAAGAACAGAGAGACAAGGAGATGAACAGGGTTTGGTGTGATTCAAAAATAAGTTCTTTTGATGAAAAGGGCCAAAAGGGCGGGAACTGTTTAATGATTGCGGAGTACGAGGGCGGCTGTACAGCTGTGGAAGTCCAATTAGAAGCTGCCATGTGTCATTGGAATACTGAACGATTCGTCTGCTGGGTTTGAAGAGACGTTTTGACTGGACGTTCTCAGCTCGGCTTAAAGTTAGCTCGGCTGGATAAGCTAAATAGTTTTTAGCTCGGCTGGAGAGGCTACAAGGTTTTCAGCTCGGTCGGGATAGCTATAGGTTTGTAGCTCGGTTGAAAAGGTTTATAAATTCTAGCTCGACTGTATTGGTAGGTCGGTTTGATGACAGGTAATCCCTATCATGCTGTGCAGATGGAATTAAGGGGCAATTGAGAGGGTAATTTATATGCAATTGGGCCGAGCTGAGTATTGGGCCTTAGGGCCGAAATGAAAAGGGCCGAGTAGAAAGGCCATGTAGGTTACTCCGGTTTGGAGAAGTAACTTTGAAGATAGACCGGTCGCACAGCCGTGGTGGTTAGCCCGGTCTCGGATGGACTTAGTTCTACTCCGGTTGAGTGGAGTAGCGCGAAGGTTTCGGTCTTCGATAGTTACTTCGGTTATAGCATGTGAGAAGCCGAAGTAAGCTGTGGTTCTGGAGATAGTTCGGCTTATCTCCCTTATGGATAGCTCGGTCTTAGTATGGGAAAGCCGAGGTAAGGGAGAGTAAAGTGAGGGCCGAATTAATGGTTACTTCGGTCCTGAAGTAGTCCGGCCATAAAAGAACCATCTCACTTGGTTTAAGCAGTGAGGAAGGTGTTGGAGGATAAGCATTATCTTCCAAGAGTATGAATCCTAGGAGGACTCTACGCAAGGAGGAGTAATCCTAGAAGGACTCTACATAGGGGAATAAGAGTCCTACCAGAATTGTGCCACGCGAAACCTACATAAGCTCACCAATATCACCTTTGGAGAGGTAATGCAACTTTACTCCCTGAATTCATAGAGCTTTTGTCTATTTGTCAAGCTTTCTGACTTAGGCATCGGAGAGGTTTCCGGCACACACCCGCCGGCTAGCTCACGTGTGTATTTTCAGGTGGTTGAACGACGTCGTACGGAGGAGCGCAGACTTGGTCAACAGGATTATACGAGAAGGTGTATTTCTTTCCCGTACAGCTACTATTGACCTGATCCCTGTGGAAGCCCAACTATAGTAGACTCAAGCTCAATGCTCATCTTGGACTCTCAGCTAGATAGAGATAAACTCCCTAAGAGCTTAATCTTTATCTAGACTGAGATCATCCTCTATTCTAGGACTCTTGTTCCTTATCCACTTATCCCAGATTCCGATATCTCCGCAAATAACCTCGGCTTAGCGAGATCACCTCGGCGTCAGGACCAGACCACGTGGCACTTCGACTGATACTTCGGCGTCACCTTGGCCACGTGCTGTCATTCATAAAATATATTCCTACAGAAAATAATGATTTTTTTTTGTTGAGAAAATTACAAATCAATATTTAATTTTGAAAAATAATTACATACACATGAAAAAATTTATAATTTTAATAATTAGAATTTATAAAATTTACCGTTAATATGAAATTTGAATTTACTTGTTTACTTTTTTGTAATTCATTTGTTATCTCTACTGATTTGTTGTGGTCTGAAAATGTAAAGTGTGCAAGATTTCTTTTTTTGTGTGATTGGGAAGGGGAGTGAATTATAGTGATTGGGTTGGTGGATGATGTGTTTTTGTTAAATGTAGAAAACGTCATTTGAAAGCGGGAAGAAATCATGTTTGGCGACATAGAAAACGTCATGCGTATAATTTTCAATGTTAGCACCTTTGATATGGGTTTGTAACGTTATGGGTAATGTTGATTTGGCACATTGTTTTGTCACATTTCAATCAATGAGTAATTCATTTAAGCTAAACGTGGTCATAGTAAAACACCTAAACAAACATTAAATGCAATACCTCGCATGTTTAAAAATAGACCCCATTGTGGTTATTGTAATAAATTTTTTAGACATGATGTTAGATTATGACGATCAAACTGCACCGACAACAATGCCATATACAATGGAAAGCAACATCAAGGAATATAAGATTCCATTGCCAACATCAAGGAGCAATGCACTTTTTAATCAGGAAAACACATTTGCTATGGTGTGGCCGATTGCGGCATTTAAAAACTAATGTCACATTACGCTTGTACAATGTGGTTATCGTAAACAGTATTAGGGAAGATGTTACATTCATATTCTCGATGAGCAACACTAACATCACATTATTCGACTATCGGGGATGCAGACCGATGCAGGCTGCTACAGCTGGTGCTATGATTAGATCTATTGCTTTTGTTGGAAGAGTGGTCTGTTAGTGGACTCATATTCAAAGCCATATTCATGATTGATTAAGTCACTGCGTACACTTCACGGTCGTCGACGTGGTCTTTCAATTGTTGCTTTCAACTCAGCAACCACTCTATTTAGCCGTGCTATTTTCATACACAATGATGTTGTTAAAACCAATAAACAAATTTGTGGCTTGCGCATCGAGCATGCATTGTAATGTTGTGACTCTCTTTTCTAACTTTGCATATGTTTGGACTTTATTCGAGATTGGGTCTCTAACTCTATAATTCCGTATAGAGCCTTTCTTAGTTCCTCTTCTGCATCCACTGATTCATTACAATTAACGCCACCCATAGCTATGCTCAACAGGTGAAGAAAATCGAGGAAGAGATTCAACCATCCTTCTTTGGCGACCAACACGTTGGGAACATGCTTTACCATTTCCCACAGTAATTCGGTGCGGGGTCTCTTGGTGTTGATAGGTGGTTTAATGTCAACGTGGCCACCGTTTAGGGAATCCAATCTCCAATAATCAAAAGTTGGCTCCGCAACATCCACATCACGCTCATCATTGCCTTTCCCATCCTACACAGATTCTGGCTTAACCTCCAACGTATCCTACACATTTTGTTTTGCCACATTTTTAGCCATTGTCGTGGTCAAGTAATAACATTCAATAATTGTTCCCAAGAGTTTGCCACACCTCCCCTGTAACAAAAACAACCAATGTTACCCATTTAGTCACATAAAAATGCCAATGTATTCACGTCAGTACATGAATTACGACAAACCTCAAGGGAACCGTCTTCCATTAGTTTAACCTTTTCATCTAATTAATTAGCATGTGAACAATCAGACTCCCATGTTGGCCGATGACATCCAATTCCCCGATATGATGTCAAATTATGTTAATAAAAAACCATCACCAACAGCGCCACAAAGAATGGAAAGTAGCACCAACAATGTAATTTTGGCCCGGGCCCATGTTGGGCCTTGCGGGCTCCCGTAAAAAAGAGGACCGGGCCGGGCCGGCCCACGGGCCAGAAAACCTAGGCCCAGGGGTATTCAGGCTTTGGGTGGGCCTAAACAATTTTTTTTTTAATTTTTTCCACTAAAATTTTATTATTTTCCATTAAAAATAACATTGGGCCTCGGGTGGACCAGGCTTTTGGGCGGGTCTTGTGTAACGACCCTCGTCCTGATTACAGATAAACTACTGAATTAGCTACTGGTTACTGCTAAACTGAAACGATGATGACTGATAATTGAATTAACTGAAGTACTGAATGGACTGATTGAAATCGAAACTGAAATTAAATAAGTTTATTTATTGAATTGCATGTTGCATCTTTTTGATTGATTGATTATCTGGTTGAATTCAGATGTTTAAACTGCTAATTGAAGGCCTTATCGGCGGCCAAATTAGGAACCGTTTAGAGCTTTGGGATCAGTAGAATATTTGTGATTTAATGGTATATTTATTTAAAATGTGATTAGGTATGACTAAATTAGATTAAATTAAGTTAAACACCTAAGTTGCCGTAATTACGGAATTGCCATTGAATGGAGCCTTTGTTTATTCTTGTTTGAAGCCTTGTATATGCTTAATCAAAACATTTCATCAGCTCTCTTCCTTAGTTCCCACCGAAATTAGAAGAGGGTTAGAGAGAGAGAATTGTTTTTGTTGATTTAGCTTGAAACCTTGAAGAATTGCTTGAGAATTGAAGTGTAGATTACTCATTTAGCTCCCACACTTTGATTACAAGACTTAGGCAAGGTAAATGAATCCTTCATTGTTGCATTTAAGGTTGGTTCTTGCTAGATTCATAGCAAATTATAGAGGTAAGACATAAATTAGTTCATACATGTTGAATTAGAACATAATACATGCATGCATGTTTGAATTGATGAATTTGAGTTGAATTTGTGGTAAAATGTACATGCATGCCCATATTCATGTATACATCCATGTATTCATCATGTTCTTGAAGAAATGAGTCCATTTGGACAAGCTTTGAAGCTTTAATTGGGTTTGAATCCATATTCTCCATGTTCATGAAAAATGGGTTTAAAAAATGGCTTTAATTGACCAACTCTTGGCCCTTGCATGTACAAATTGGCTTTTGAAACTTGTTGTATATTGAATGTAGATGTATTTTCCAGAATTTGGGCCCAAGAGGTTGAGTTTTGGGTTGTTGAATGCTTGGTTCGAACTTAGGAGACAAATCTGGAAATTCCAGATTTGGCTTCCTCGCTCGAGCGAAGGATTCCTCGCTCGAGCGAGCACCTTTGTCCAGGTCTCCGCTCGAGCGAGCATCGCGCGACCATCGCGCGTAAAATTTCAGCATCCAGTACTTTTGCATTTTTTCTACAGCTCGCTCGAGCGAGCATCGAGCGAGCATCGCGCGAGAAAAATCAGCAACCAGTACTTTTTCATCTTTGCAGATCGCTCGAGCGAAGGAATACTCGCTCGAGCGAACCCTTTGATTTTGCAACCTCGCTCGAGCGAAGAAAGGCTCGCTCGAGCGAGACCCCTGTTTTCAGCAACTTTTGAAAAATGTCTTCCAACTGTATTTTTGCATCCTCATCTCATCCTAGGCATTCTTAGGCCTAGTTTAAGACATCTTAATGAGGATTTAGACATAGAACCACACCGAGGAAATTTAGGGATTTAATTATCATACTTCCCGACTGTGAAACTTAGTGTGTGTTCTATTTGTTAACTGTTTAGGGTTGGCTCTCGGGGACGCGCTCTAGCTGCTATTAGCCCAATCTCTGTGAGTAACGATTGTGTAAAGATATGTTCAAAATGGTTATCTTTTGAATACTGAACTGACTGTTTATTGAACTGATATTATTTACCGAATGAATGTATGTCCTGTATTCTGAACTGTATTGTGGCATCCTTAGCACTTACTGTTTACTGTTACTGTTACAGAGCTCTGTCGGTTCCCTTGTGGAACCATACTGTTTACTGAATGACTGGCCATCATTACTGTTGGGTCTGTTAAGACCCGGTCCTTTCGGACCTACTGTTTATAGGCTAATGGATGTACCACATATGACTGATTGACTGAAATACTGAAAGACTGAGATACTGTTTAATGAACTGTTTTCATTACTGTAAGGACATTCATTCATAACCTCTTTACGCTTCTTGTTATTCACTGGGCTTTAGCTCACTGTTTATGTATATATGTAGGTTCTCAGCAGCCAGACCAGAGCTAGGAGCGTGGGTTGGTCCCAGTTTTGTCAAGCCAGCCTATGTGCCTCACTGCGAGGTTCCGAGTTGCCATGCCATGGCTTGGGGTGTTTTTGTGTCCCCCATCTGTCTCCTTACTGTTTTGTACTACTGTATAGACTGTCTACTGTTTTACTGTACTGTTATCGAGGGATTAGGTCCCCGTACTGAATGTTTGTATGCGACTGTATAGACTGTACTGTACTGAACTGTATGATTGCATGAAAAATGTTTTTGGCATACAGGTTTTCACAGCTCAATGGACACTAGTTACTTACTGTATTGGCTTCCGCCAGGCCCTGTACTCTGTTTAACTGTGTTACTGTTCAGCAGGCCTTCGGTAATCTCGGATTACTGGCCAGTTACGGTGCTAAACCCAGAGGGCCGGGTTTGGGTCGCGACATCTTGAGTGGGCCAATGGGTCAAGCCATGGGCCGGGCTTCAAAACGATGGCCTAGGCCCTGGCTCAAGGCCTCGGGCTAGGCTTGGGCTCGGGCCTAAACGGGCTGGGCCCACATCGGGTCGCAGGCGGGCTTCGGGCCGCTCATGGGCCACGGGCCAAAATTACACCCCTAGTGTCTAGTTAAGGATATTATAGGCAAATGTAAACAGACCGAACCCGAAAATGTGGTTACATCAGTCAGTATCACTTGCATAAGTTAGATTCATATTACCAATTTAGAAACACCAATATCACAAGTTTGGAGAAGGGGGGGGGGGGAGGAGGAACATTTTAGGAGCTATGTTAGCATTTGGTATGTCAATTGCATTAACTCGGTCACATGATAACGCTACCATATTCTTGCCTACCATATTCTCGCTGACAACATCACTTAGGTACGTTTCAAACGTATAATAGTAACTCAATGCATACCACTAGATACACATTTGCATGGGGCAGTTAAACAATTTTTACAATGTTACATTTACAACATCAACATTCACATGATGACACTCAAATGTGTCCAATCGTGTATGTCTATTTTCCTATTTTAAAGATGATTAGAACATAAAATTAATCCGAATACGCTATGAACATCAACGACAATGATAGAAAAATGGGAGAATATTCATATAATACATTCATGATGTAAAAAATCCTAATTTCTATGAATATCAATGTCCATTTTCAATTTGTTACATTAAATCTTTGAACACTAACAGGTTTGCTCAAAATGATGACATAAATTACCAAATGACCATTATCTTAACATAAGGGATCGATGTTAACATCCATTCCCATGGCTCAACAAAATCAAACCCCAAAATAAGGCATCCAAAGCATACTGCCACATTGACACATTGAACATAAGAATACATGCAAATATGTTTGGGCGTCATAGTAACAACATCTCGACAACAATCATACATGACCCAAATTCGGATTACCATTCAACCCCACAATATCGGCCTAATCAACAACATCTTAGGAATACATAAACACCATAAACACCATAAACACGACATTAACATCAGACACATGCAAACTGGAAAACACAAACAGCATATCACAACACGTACGAATCCTAGCGTTACATTACACATTGAAATAGAAAATATCAAACATTCATACCCTTACATCTCATTGTCATGAGTTTACAACATCGACACCGATAGTAACTACTCGACAATATAAGGTTTATATCACCAACTTTAGAATGTAACATCGGTGGCTTGTACCGATAATATCGTATTCAACTAAACGTTTGCATCGATTCCTGAAGGCTATTCAAATCACTATTGCAGTTGACGTAAGGTTTCAACAAATTTGGGTTTGTATCCCTAATGTTGAATGTGGAAATCGGCGATTAAGTGCGAAAAATTCTTATTTTCTAATTACGTTCACATTAGAATCACATTGAAGATGAACAATGTCATAATTAGTTCCACAATCTTTTGGTATGAGATTTGGTTCTGAAAGAGGAAAAAGCAAAAAAGTCTATAGTACGAATTGCCTAAATGTATAATTTCACCCTAGCTGAAAACTCACATTTATCCCTTCTTCACAACGTTGGTGTTTGGGAAGTTGCTATTTTAGTAGGCTATTTTAGTTTTTGGCTATTTTAGTAGGTTAAAATTTTTGTGTTTGGGAAGATGATTGGATTTTTTTATAGTTAGATATAATGTTTGGAATCAAGATCGTCTCCTTACTCTCTCCTTGACTCCCTACTTGCTGGGCTATTGGGCCCACTTTTAGACCCAATTTTGATGATCCGAATTGTTTACATTTTAAGATTTGTTGAGTATATTATACCTATAAAAAATCAAGTTAATCGGATATCAGAAACTACGTGTTCGGATCATTGAACTAAAAACCATTTAAAAAAAAAAAATTAATAAATAGTTTTTTGAACACATGATTTCTGATATCCGATCAATTTGATTTTTTACAGATATGATATATTCAACAAATATTAAAATGTGAACGGTTCAGATCATCGAAATTAGATCCCAAAGTGGGCCCAATAACCTAGCAAGTAGGGAAGCAAGAAGAGAGATTTAATAGAGAATCCTGATTCATGATATTTGTGAGAGAAAAAGTAAAATGATTATGAATTTGATGTGACATTTTGTCTTATTAACTATTTTAGCATATTTTATTTTTTTATAAATTTAGTCTTTGTCAAACACCACCAAAATATCATGCTTCTTAATGTATGCCCTTTTGGGTAATTTTCACTTAATCGAGACTTCTGGTTTAATGTGAAGGAGAACTAAGCCGTTCATAAGATTGCAACTTAAAATTTATTAATGCTTTATTTACTTATTTTTTTTTTAGAAAAAGATGATTAAGGGATGATTTGGGATAATCTAAATAAGTGTACTTTTTGACTTTTTGACTTTTTATGAAATATGAGTTGAGTATGGGTTGGGTTTGAAGTGATGTGTTAGAGAGGTGATATGACTTAAATAAGATGATGTGATTTAAATAAGATAGTGACTTTTTGACTTTTTTAGTATATCCCAAACCAAGCCTAATTTAGATTATTATTATTTTTTAATTAAAAAAAAATTAATGCCAGACCAGATAAATAAATAGCCAAAAACCCAGGTCGTCTTACCCTCTAGATTCTTCTTCGGTCTCGCCGCACTACTCATTGCGGGTTCATCGTCTCCTCTCAGATCTTCCCTCAATCAATCCGCACATTCGAAACTAAGATAATGAGTTCCCAACCTGAATCATCTGACTCGTGAGTACTCCAATCCCTCAATATTCACTTAATTTAGTTTTACTTCACAATCCATCTTCATCAAACCCCCTCTCATTCTTGTCCAATTTGACGATTTTCAAATGGGTTTATCGTTTGATTTTCCAGGAAAGGCGCGAAGAAAGACTTCTCTACAGCAATATTGGAGCGCAAGAAGTCCCCCAATCGGCTCATCGTCGACGAGGCCGTCAATGACGACAACTCCGTCGTGGCGATGCACCCAGCCACCATGGAAAAGCTGCAGCTCTTCCGCGGCGATACTATCCTCATCAAGGTTTTGCTTTTTCATCTTTGGTCTATCTATGGGAGTTTTTGTGAATTGGGTTTTTAGGGTCTTGGAAGAATTGGACAGTTTTGGGGATTTTTGTGTTGTTGTTCAGATCAGGGGGGTATTTAATCTGTGGATGTTTTGTTTGGTTTGGTATGTTCTTGTTTTTGTTTTTCAAATTGTTGGTTTTATTTGTTTTTGTATTGCAATTTTGCATCAAGTGGAGGTCTACATAGAGTTGAAAATACTTGTGTTTGTTTGTATATGTAGGGCGATTGAGTACCTGTCTCTCTGTTGTTATTTCTTTATTTCTTGGTGTATATTTGTGTGTACCCACACTTGGTAGAACAGTTAATTTGAATGTTGAAAACTTTTTGTCAACTCAAGCACTAGTGATTGAACAAAGTTGAAGATGATTGAACTGTGCTTAATTGCATGCATTTAGCTCAAATCTTTGTAGGGGTAAATTTTAGCATGAAAATTGAACATATCATGTAGTTCGCTTCGAATTATTAATTTTTTTTTTTTTTTGTGGTTCACCCCCTTTTTGGTTGAAGGGAGGAGTTCTGATAAAGCTGTATTTGATGAGATTTGGTTCTTTTTGACTGGTGTTATTTAAACGGAAGTTCTGGATGGTTTATTTACAGTTTCCCTTGGTTGGGAACCCAAAGGTCATTGGATAGGCTTGCATTATAGTTTTAGGCATGTTTGAATTGGGGTTGAGAAATCCCGATTGGAAATTTGTGGCTGGCAATGTTTTCTGGTTCTGCACTTGGGAGAAACTGAATTGTTGCATGTTAATGTTACAAGGAATTGCAATTACAATTAAGGATCACACACCCTATGTAAGGAATTTCTTGAAAAGTTATGCATGCGTAATGTTGCAGTATGTATCATGCTGCCTGATTAAGCGTGAATTACTTTATTTTGTTTTGGTAATGTCTTATTGGCTGAAATTTTATATTTCTTGGTTTGGGTGTCATCACTTTGGATTTGGGGGCTGCAGGCTGCATGTCACCACCCATAGGATTGGTCTTGGCTTTGACTACCAATTTCGCTGCCCCACAAACTTTTTTGCTGCTACTTTTTCCCCTCTTATTTTGTGGTGAAGTTTTAAATTTATGGAGTTTAATATTGGGATGATCTTAAATTCTAATGGGTAAAAATGAGGTCTCTTGTACTTTACTATGTCCAATTGTGTTTTGTCTTTTTGCAATTAAATGGGAATGAAATGTTTGAGGTGGTGGTTACCCCGATTGTGATTTTGTTTAATTTTATTTACATTCTTTTACTTTTATATGATTTCCAGGGCAAGAAAAGGAAGGATACAGTCTGTATTGCCCTTGCTGATGACGCGTGTGAAGAGCCAAAGATCAGGATGAACAAGGTTGTCAGATCAAATCTGAGGGTTCGGCTGGGAGATATTGTATCTGTGCACCAGTGCCCAGATGTTAAGTATGGAAAACGTGTCCACATACTGCCACTTGATGATACCATAGAAGGCATCACTGGGGATCTGTTTGATGCATACCTGAAACGTAAGAAACCTGCCTTTTGTGCTTGTGCATACGTATGTGTGCACACTCGTGTATTATTGATAAATTCCTTTTGCATGCTAGTTCATCTACTAGTTACTGAGTGGTAAAATATTTTTAAGTACTTGTTTTATTTTTCTGTATTTAATTAATAAAAGACAAAAAGGTAAGTAGTCTTTATTTTTTCCTAACCAAAAAAGATAAAACAAAGCAAATAAGCAAAAGGAGTGCTTCCATTCAAAAGCAAATCCTTGTGCCATCTCAAAGTCATTTGTATACATTCAAACATATGTAAGCATATAAATGAGCATGTATACAAATGTGTATGTACTTGTATATACTTGAGATAAGATATAGTGAATTGTCTACATGCACAATATAATTGTATATGTTTAGATATGCCTTTATAGGTATATATGCACCCAAATAAACATGTTTATGTATGTTATGCTTCAATTATGCACGTATATTTATGTTTATCTTTATATTTTATGCATAGTATTAGTATACATGTTTGAATGTGCATGTGAATATGCACATACAAACATGTATTAGCAATTTATCCAAAATGAAACACTGTTAATTTGGTAGCAGCACGTTGTTTTTGATTTATGTCAGTTGCCAATATCTTTTTGTAGCTTACTTTATGGAGGCATACCGCCCAGTGAGGAAAGGAGATAATTTCCTTGTCAGAGGAGGGATGAGGAGTGTAGAATTTAAGGTCATTGAGACTGACCCTGGAGAGTACTGCGTGGTTGCTCCAGACACGGAGATCTTTTGTGAGGGGGAGCCTGTGAGAAGGGAGGATGAGGATAGATTGGATGAGGTTGGCTATGATGACGTGGGTGGTGTTAGGAAGCAGATGGCTCAGATTCGTGAATTGGTGGAGCTGCCATTAAGGCATCCGCAACTTTTCAAATCTATTGGTGTAAAACCACCCAAAGGCATTTTACTCTATGGACCCCCAGGTTCTGGAAAGACATTGATTGCTAGGGCTGTCGCTAATGAGACTGGTGCTTTCTTCTTTTGTATAAATGGACCTGAAATCATGTCCAAATTGGCTGGAGAGAGTGAAAGCAATCTTAGGAAGGCTTTCGAGGAGGCTGAGAAAAATGCCCCATCTATCATTTTCATTGATGAGCTTGATTCAATTGCTCCAAAGAGAGAGAAAACACATGGTGAAGTTGAAAGGCGGATTGTTTCACAGCTCTTGACTCTCATGGACGGACTGAAATCCCGGGCCCATGTTATTGTAATGGGGGCTACAAATCGGCCAAATAGCATTGACCCAGCTTTGAGAAGGTTTGGTAGGTTTGATAGGGAGATAGACATTGGTGTTCCGGATGAAATTGGGCGCCTTGAAGTTCTTCGCATTCATACCAAGAACATGAAGCTCTCTGATGAAGTAAACCTCCTTTGCTGTTTCTCATTAATTTTATTTTTATTTTTATTGGATGTGGCCTTTAAGATGACTAACAATTATACTTTTTCGATGAACAGGTTGATTTGGAAAGAATAGCGAAAGATACTCATGGTTATGTTGGTGCTGATCTTGCTGCTCTTTGCACTGAAGCTGCACTTCAGTGCATCAGAGAAAAGATGGATGTCATTGATTTGGAAGATGAAACTATTGATGCTGAGATACTGAATTCCATGGCAGTTACAAATGAGCATTTTCAGACTGCTCTTGGGACAAGCAACCCATCTGCTTTGCGGGAAACGGTAAGTGGTGCCTGTGTTCCAAAAGCTGTGTTTCATAGCATGGCCTAGAAGTTTTTCTTAAATGAGACGGAAATCTCTTTGTTATAATATTATTCTTTCTTTCTGTTTTGAATTGTTGAATAGGTTGTTGAGGTGCCAAATGTCTCCTGGGAAGACATTGGAGGGCTTGAGAATGTCAAACGGGAGCTTCAAGAGGTAATAAGAGAGTTTTGAATTGGGATTGATCTATGTTCTTCTTGCCATATCTTTTTTGCCTCATCAACCTCGGTTTGTTTTGCAGACTGTCCAATATCCCGTGGAGCATCCAGAGAAGTTCGAAAAATTTGGCATGTCACCTTCAAAAGGGGTTCTTTTCTATGGCCCCCCTGGATGTGGAAAAACTCTACTGGCTAAGGCAATTGCTAATGAATGCCAAGCCAATTTCATTAGTGTGAAAGGACCTGAACTACTTACCATGTGGTTTGGTGAGAGTGAAGCCAATGTTCGTGAAATTTTTGACAAGGCCAGACAATCTGCACCATGTGTTCTCTTTTTTGATGAGCTTGACTCTATTGCTACTCAGGTAGTTTCTTCATTTCCTTCTGTTATTTTTTCTTTGGGATGGTGTTATTTGAATATTCGAAGTTTATATGAAGGTTGAAACTACTCACATATTGACTGGTGGATTTTTTTGAAATGTCTTATAATTCAACAAAATGCTTAAATTTTATAACCCCATCTTGCATGACTGCACCTTAATGCTGTGTTTGGATCATAGATTTGGGTAGGAATTTGGAATGGAAAAATGAAAAGGTGGGTGAATTATGAATAAATAAAATATAATTACATTTCATCCATCTTTTCCATTTCTTTTTCTAAATTTCTATCCAAATTCATGATCCAAACACAGTCCAAGAGTAAAAGCCTTGCTTTTAGCTTGGGATTTCTGATTATCTACTTTTAGCTTATAGGTAACTTTTTTTTTTTTGTCATTGTTCCAGAGGGGAAGCAGTGTTGGGGATGCAGGTGGCGCTGCTGATCGGGTTCTTAACCAACTCTTGACTGAAATGGATGGCATGTCTGCAAAAAAGACCGTTTTCATAATTGGGGCGACTAACAGACCTGACATTATTGACCCAGCCCTTCTGCGGCCTGGTCGTCTTGATCAGTTGATTTATATTCCTCTACCTGATGAAGAATCACGTTTTCAGATATTCAAGTCCTGCTTAAGAAAATCACCAATCGCCAAAGATGTTGATTTGAGAGCTCTTGCCAAATACACTCAAGGATTTAGCGGAGCTGACATTACAGAAATATGCCAGCGGGCATGCAAATATGCTATACGAGAGAATATTGAGAAAGTAAGTCTTTGTACCCTTTTTAATGTCTTTTCATCTTTATTTTGAAAGGTTTTCAAGTTATGCATGCCTCTGCAGACTTGCATCTATATATTCATGTGCATACTTGTCGGCACTGATATGTTCAACAAAAATGTAACCTAGTTGAATTATTGTAATTTATTTATTTATTTATTTTGCATCACACAGCTTATCTAGGTCCATATATTCTGGGCACTGAAATAAAGGGAAAATTTTGATGCCAGAGTTCTGATCCTTTCCTCATGTGTCACACAACCTCATTTCTCATTTTTCCAACTCAACCCTTGTCCCCTTTAGGTGCCTTGGACACGAGTGAAACAAGTTTTATGGTGTGGTATCAGATTAACGGAGTTTTACTTTTTGCATTATCAAAGAGATAAATAATTTGTAGCACTCTTTTGTAATCAATGTTATCTGCATTTAATATTGAAATGAAATGTTTTCATTTTTTGATATTTTGTTGATAGCTGTTGGTTGGGTCCCAACTTTTGGTTACTATCATGAAGTTTTGTTTTCAGAGATTGTTGACTGAAGGTTTTTCCTATTGCAGGATATAGAGAGGGAGCGAAGGAGGGGGGAAAATCCCGACTCTATGGACGAGGATGTTGAGGATGAAGTCTCGGAGATTAAGGCAGCTCATTTTGAGGAGTCTATGAAATATGCTCGTAGGAGTGTGAGTGACGCCGACATACGCAAATACCAGGCATTTGCTCAGACCTTGCAGCAGTCTCGTGGTTTTGGAACTGAATTCAGGTTTTCAGAGTCAGGAACTGGGGCTGCTGCGTCTGACCCATTCGCGGCTTCTGCTGGTGGGGCCGACGAAGATGACTTATATAGTTAGATTATAGAAAATCCTACTCTTGTTTTTTCACCGACAGTTATTGTCTTTGTGTTTAAGCTACTCCTGATGATGGGGGAACACTCATTTCATTGACTGACTGTCTATCTTGAAACATTGTTATGCTTGGAAATTGAAGTGGGGTTTCTGGCACCACTTTCAGTTTCCAGTTTTACCCGTGGCACTCGCTACGTTGTTTGATGCTATTTTTGGATAAATAACTTTAAATTTGATCAATTGGGTGAATCTTGATTTCTGAACTTGTTTGTGATTTGAGCCCCTTTTTCACTTGCTTGTTTCAGTCGATTGAATAATATAATTCTCTTTTCCTGCTCAAATATGATGTGATTCTGAATAGATATGGCAGTGCCGGTGTGTTATTTAGGAATTATCTGACAGGTTTGACCTAGAACATATGGTGTGTCCTTTTAGAATAAAGTTATATGCATTCAGTGATATACCAATTAGGGCGTGTTTGATTGGTTGGATTAGAGCATGAAATTGGGATTATTAATTCGTTGGTTCAATTATCCTATATTTGTTTTAACATTTTGGTTTACAAATTTGTAGGATTATTAGTAATGGGGTACGGGTGGAATTATTAATCCAATGGATATTAATTCAATTGGATAGTGAATACCACACTAATTTAATAGGATTATTAATACTTCACTATTAATTTTGTGAATCAAACATGACCTTAGTGTACTAACCGATGTGACATAACTTTAGAAGTTTTGAGTCTTGTAATTTGTATTATAAGTGGGATTCATAGTTTTGAATTGCAGTTTTAAAAAAAAAAAGTTTGAATTGACAATATCATAATAAATGCGATATACTTAGTACATGTAGCGTCACTCGATCTGTATTTTATTTTTAAGATAGGGTAGTCATATTCGAGTTCGGTTTGTATTTTATTTTTCAGATAGGATGGTCATATTGGAGTTCTGAGAACTCTCAACCAAATGGTATACTAAAATCTGTCTGACCTTTACACAGAAAAACATTCAAAATCTGTGACCACTTTCTGATGTCTCTCTGCCTCTGCCAGTGTGCCAGCCCAAATTCACAAAAAAATTGCCACAAGTCAGCAGGCAATCCCAGGTTGTCACAACTTTATATGCATCACATGAATTTCGTGTACCCTCCAATGCTGTCACAAAATAATTAACTTTCAAAAAAAAAAAAAAAAAGTGAATTAATTGTTGGGAAAATATTAGATAAATTGAAATAAGAAAAAATAAATTATAAATCAATGAAATGTAAGTGATAATTGTTTCGTTTTTGCATAGTTTTCACTTGTATGTATGTCATCTCACTTGCAATTTATTGATTTGTAAACATTTTTCTTGCTTTTTATTTATTTGATTTGATTTTCCCTTTCATCGTCACTCTTTTAGTGAGGGTAGAAAAGGACCAAAGAGGAAGAAAGTGAAAAACAATGGTAATGATTGTTTTTCACCCTTTTTTGTTTTTTTTGAACTAAGGTAAAAATATTGGTATTTAAATCATCTTAACTGGTTTTGTAAGAGTCAGATCCTTCATCATTTAGGCCTATTTTGAGAAGATAGTAAAAAGTAATTTTTTAGCTTTTAACTAAGCTTTTGACTTTTTTAGACAAATGATTTGAGAAATTGATAAAAAGTTACTTTTGACTTTTTTTTATTAATATTTGTTTATGATGTCAAATTACAATAAAATGACCAAACTACCCCCATTCAATTTAAAATATTTACAACTTTACCTATGTAGGACATTTTGACTCATGAGGGGTAGAATTATAATTTCACCAATAGCTAAATACCAATTTTCCAAATGAAAAAAAATACAAAAAAGTTAACTTTTAACTTTTTTTTACAAACATAAAAAAGTGGCTAAAAGCCAACTTCCTAAAATAGCCCTTAAAATTGATTAGTCTGACCTTCAAAAATATATACTGACAGTAGACTTTGTCCAATCCTCGCACAAGTGGCTCACAATCAATGTGGGACGAATTCAAAACTGTTCCATTTTTTTTTTCTTTCATTTCAACAAAACAAAGGCATTTATTTATATTTCCCTACAAACCTCGTATATAGAAGTATAATTACACTTTTGCCCTCTCAATGAAGGGCTGAATTTAATTTGGCTCTTCCATAGAAGTTGTCTTCCCTAGCTAGTATTATGGAGAGAGAGAACACTTGCACTTGCACACTGCTAAAAATTGCATATAATATGTCAATTTGTAAAGGTATCAGAATGATTCATAACAAAATCATAATAGTTTATAATTATGCTTGTTAAGCTATTATAATAACAAATTATAAGATTCATAACATAATCACAATAATTCGAAATTAAAATTTTTCTTATAATGTATCCTTTCATAACTACATCATTATAATGAACATCACAAAAATTTTCCAAACTTTTCTCAAGATAAAGGGTATTCATAGTAATCTTTCCCTAAATCATCATTCCAAAAAAGTATACTACAAACCAAAACAATATAAACCCTTAACCCCCACCCTTCTCAAAAGTTGGAAGAGGCTTATATACTGCCCATGAATGCAGCTTACCAAATCCAACATACAAACTAATGTCACCTTAGCCCCTTCCTTTCCTTCTTCTCCAACACACACATGCATATATAGTAGTGATCATGGCTTCCTAGAATCCTTGCCAGTAGAACACCTGAATGACCCCATTGTATGATAATTAACAAATCGGCTCGGTGCAGATGAACGCCTAGACCCTTTTGGCATGCAATCTTTCACTTCCTTCCCTCGAAAAACTTGTTTCTTGTGATCCATCAGGGGCTTCATGGTCACATCTTCTTGAGCTCTCGAGCCTAATGACCTTGCCATCGTCGCATCTAGAGGAGACAACAAGAGGACAAGACAGATGATTGTAATGCAAAGAAGAGTACTAGACATTTTAAGTTTTTTGAAAGAGTTTTTGGGGTTTGAATTATGGGAGAGTGGTTTAGAAGGGGTTTTTATATGGTGGAAAGAGAGAGAGAGAGGGAGAGACTTAAATAGGCTCGTGAGTGGTTTGTGAGGGAAGAGGAAGAAGATATATGTCACAGCTCATTGGTAGCAATTGCAGAGAGAGTACATGGGGTGTGTGGGGATGGTGAGGAAGGAGGGTGTAGTCATGAGTTGGTGAGGTGGGTGTTCTTTTTTTGTTCTTGACTTTGTTGCCTGTGGTAGGAGATGAGGATGCCCGTGAGTTCCTGTCATTTCCATTATGCATACCCCCTCCTTAAACTTTAGCTATTAGTCCATGCCAAAAAGTTACAGATAGAGATAAAGTAAGAGTGCTACTATTAGCACCTGTCAAAATTCTTTAGACCCCCATTTTATAATTTTTTTATTACAATTATATCCTAAAGTAAAATTACATTAAAAAACATTATTAAATAGAACACCCACCTATCAATAAGAACTAATACTCTATAATATTGGACACCCACCCCCAACCCCAACTATACGTATTCCATGTTTGTAAACCCTAAACCTATTACTTTTCATAACCAACTAATATAAACCCTAAATCTATTATTTTTCATAATCATCTTAAATCCTGAATGTGTCATCTTCATCACCATTATCAACGCTATTGAACTTGAAGTTTTGCTTCAAGTATAACGTATACTTCATCACTTATTTCACTGTGTAGAGCAATTGAGGACGATGACAACAATTCTAGTGAGACCGACGTTCCATTAATAAGTTTATCTATCTTGTATTAACATTCTCGGTCGTTTTCGATCGTTCTTGTTTCATTCGAGCTATTCAATAATATAGTACTGAACATAATCCTTTCGTTCAATACATAGGTTCCGAACATTAATGCAAATAGTCAGTTATGTAATTTTCTTTGTTAAACTAACTTAGAATGGAAAAGAGTGAATTGGAATGGATTTAAGTTATGTATTTTGAATGGATTTAATTCATATTATTTTAAGTTGTGAATTGGAATGAATTCAAGTTACACAGTGATGAACAAATTTTGTTCGGACATACAGTGTTGACAGGATCATTATTGTTCGATAAACAGTTCTGAACAAAATACATTTTTTTCGACCACACAGTGGTAAACAAATTGGGTGGGTGTGCATTTTATTGTGAAAATATTATGGAGATTAATTTTCTATTATGAAAATATTATGGAAATATTATGGAGATTAGTTTTCCATATATATACATTGTTTTCTATTCCTACAATTCGCATCAATCTTCACTTTCTCATCTGAATTTCCCAATCAATGGCAAATTCCAAAGAGACCCACGTCGTCGAAATCCCAATCGACGAAGAACACCAACCCCACAAACTAATCTCCACAATTCAAAACCACCCATTAATGGAAATCTCTCAAAGCCCAGGTCACCTCTTACTCCTCAAGCTCTTGCAAAGAGAAGAACACCTCTGTGCTCGCCGAATCACAATTAAAGAAACAAGAAAAGACACAATTGGAAGAGAAATATTCCAACTCTGTTTTTTCTTCTTCATTTTCCACTCCTTATTCTCAATCATTCTCTTCACTTCAACCACCAAAAACCAAAATGATTACAAATCTTTGTGTGAAAATGGTGGGTTCCATCGATTTTGTCGGTTTCGGTTTCGATTGTTGTGATCTTCTTGGTTCAGATTAAGCTTTGGAGGTACTGGAAAGTGGAGAGAGAGTTGCTGAGAGGGAGGAGCGATGGCAGAGTAGTGACGCGGTGGATTCAGGAGATGAGGATAAAAGGCGCGAGTTTTGATTTGTCGAAGGAGAGTTAGGGAAGGAGAGGGATGAAAAATTAGGTGGGTGTACATTTCATTGTGAAAATATTATGAATATGGGTAGATTTGGTAATAAGTGGGGTGTCCAAAAAAATATTTTTAAAATTTAGGATTTAGGGTTGGGGTCCAAAGAAATGGGGGGTCCAAAGAATTTTGATAGGTGCTAATAACAGCACTCATAAAGTAAATATAAAATAAAATGTATGACGTAAATATAAATTCAGTATGATATAGATCTGGTCTTTTTTTGGATTCTGTAGCATTATTGTTAATCTAATGATATCAATAGAGAAGTTTAGTGGGATTTTTTTTTTTTTTTAAGATTAAGGAATTATAATTTATTGATAAAAAATTGTGTGTGTGTGTGTGTGGTGATAGTTGGAAAGCATAAGAAATCTTTTGCTTTTAACTCATAGGCATCATGGGATGTTTTGTCTCTAATTTTTCTCTGTTTATCCTAAGCAAAAGAAAGATAAGTGTACAAGTGAGACTTTTTTTCCAGTATTGTTTGTGCATGAAATTTCAGTGTCTTCTATCTTAAATTACCTTCTCATTGTATGCAATGTGTCAATTTTTAATTAAAAAATCAATTATATTGGCACATTATACGATGGAGAGAGAATTTAGAAACGAAAAAAATGAGGAAAAATGAAAACAAAGTGTCCTACTCCTGATTTTTATAACATGACACACTCTTTCAATTAGTGAACCTTAATCACCCATTTACTGAGGCAGTTGGAAGCACCATATTGGGCCATGTTTGTAAATGTAATTAAACAGGGCAGCTGAATGATATATATTCTACACTTCCCTCTGATCCTGGTTATGTATCTAACCTATCACCCTTTGTCTTTCTTTATTAGGCCTCCCAACCAAACCTAAGATCTTTGTGCCACGTGGCAAGTGCCCAACAACCTCAAGAGAACTGAAACAGTGTTCTGAGCAAGGTGGTTGTACACGTGTCATCATCATCATCATCTTTGAAAAAGTTTGTTTGATTAATTCAAGAGCAGCTAGTTGGCATGGAGGGGTATATATGTATGACTACATAAGCTCTCTAACAACTGCCTGTATTGAATATCAGTAATGGGTGGGCCAACGTGTGCATATATACAATGAGATATACAAAATTACATATGTGTGATTTCAGAATGACGTCATAAATGTTTGGGAGATTTCAATATACCAACTTTAATATAAAAGATAGATAGTTGAAGCTAGTTATGTAATAAAGATCCCAACTCCCTCACTCCTATCTTTATTTTAGATGTTGTTGTGTCTACACCAGTGATTTTCATTAATTCCTCTCTCTCTCTCTCCTTCTTCTTCTCTTTTTTTTTTTTTTGGTGGAAAAGTTTTATTAATTTTAAGGCAAAATAATACTGAAAATATGTGTTGAAGCATCATCACAAACTATGGTTTTTATATAAAACCACTACATAAAAAAGTGTTTGTTATTGTTAATTACAAGAATACCCCCTCAACTTTAATTGTATATCATTTAAATCCCTCAACTATAAAATTGTATTTATTCTCAATTTAATTCACTGGAATGAAATAAAATAAAATGAAATGATTATTCCATCTTAATGTTCATTCTCATATTTAGTTTATTAAAAAAAATGTATTACAAATAGAAATCATTTATTATATTAAGAGAATAGCCATTCTATAAATAAGCCAAAAAATAATGATTTTATTTTATTTTAGTGAACTACGTTAAAAGCTAAAAAAAATCACGTTTAAAGCCCTTTTTCAGCATGCATAATTTGTTTCAAAATTTAGTTATGAGGTGAACTAAGAATGATGTGGGGACTTAATTTTAAGTAGAGTTACGTGGGTTCAAAGAGTCTATCATGTAACATGATCTCAGACTGGTATGCTATGTGGCATGATAAGAATGGCGGCTGAAGTTATGACAAAGTTTAGATCCATAATCAATGTATAACTCGCAAGTTGAGCAATTTTAGTGTTCTTTATTGACATTAGAATGAAATCGAGATTTGAGAAAGTCAATCAAGTGGAGAGGAAAACAAATTGATATAAAAAAGATAGGAGACTGTTTTGTTTGGTTTGGTTTGATTCAAATTGTTTTGATGGAATTTTGACAAACTCTCATTCAATCTCTCCTCAATTTTTTCAATCCAACCAAACAAAATAAAAAAGTTAGTTGCTTTCACTTCATTTTTTTTCCCATATATTTTCTCCCTCTTTTTCTCCACAAATCTACCATCCAACCTCAATTTTTTCAATCCAGCCAAACAAAATAAAAAAGTTAGTTGCTTTCACTTCATTTTTTTTTTCCATATATTTTCTCCCTCTTTTTCTCCACAAATCTACCATCCAAACATAGTATAAGGGTTTTAATTAGTTTTCCAAAAGCAAAGAAAATTCCCAAATTGTTTGCACACCAATGGTCCATGGAGGGCCTAATTGGAATTTGACAAACCAAATATTTTGTCAAGATAAGAGAAAAGAAGAGGAAACAAAACAGTTTCAGCTATTTGTATGGACAGTACAGAGAGACGCATTAAAAATGGAGCTCACATTGCAAACTCTTTCATTCGCTCCATTTCCTAAGAGTAAGCCACCAAACCCTAATCTCTCTCTTCTCTCTCACAACTCATTAAATTTCACAAATTTCCAACCGTTTCATCTGTTTCTTGTAGTCCTATGCGTATGTATATGTATATGGTAGTTGTAGTATCAATCAATTTCATTTTGTTTTTTGATGCATAAGAGCTAAAACTTCATAAAAGAAGCTGATAAAATTGCAACCCAATTTGGGGTTTGTTTAATGGGTGGTTGTTGATTAGTGGGTATGCTTGTCAGTGTGATTTAGGATACCATTGATAGTGATTTGGTGAAACCACCTTATTGATTAGTTTTAATCGTCAGAGAGGATAGAGTTAATTTTCTGCCTCACTCTCTGGTGAAGTTTGGGGAAATTCAAATGGGGACTCTTAAATTTTTTACTGTAAAGTTGCTTCTCATTTAAGATGAGTGATTGATGAATTTGGTTTTCAATTAAGACAAAGGTAATTTCTTGGATTGGCTTTTGTGAAGCCAATTATGTCAAATTTGTAGTTGTAAGGAAAGAAAAAAATGGAAACACAAAATTTACATAATTTATGGTACTTTTGGATCTATTTGGAATGGACATTAAAGCCTTCAAGCATGGTCTAAGTATTATAGTGCGAAGTTCTCACAAGATTAAGGGGTTGATGCGTTTGTCTTTGTAAAACTGCATTTTGATTTTGATGGTGTTGCTATGATTTAGGAGTTGTGGGTGGGAAGTAGAAGTGAGGTAGTACAACATTGGTAAAATTGGTGATGTACATCTCAATTGAGAATATAAAAAGTGTGCTTAGGATTGAGTTTCAATTGAGATTTTTCAACCTCTGGGGAATATTTACTACTTTGAAATTAAAGTTACGGAAATATATTTAATTAACAATTAAAATTGGTCTTAACTTCAAAAAAAAAAAAAAAAAAAAAAAAAAAAACTGCCTTATATGAAATCTACTTGAAACCTATTTGAAGTGTCCAAATTATTTTGTTTATCGAAGTTTGGGAGAAGCATAATCAAGTCAGATGTGATTCTACAATTTTGTTGTGCTTAAAACTCTCAAATGGACTGAATCTGTAAATCATGTCAGTACTGTTACTGTGTTTTTTTATTCTGTTTTTACATCTGAAGGCATTTTTGATGAACAACTCTTTGATTTGTAAAGGAAAAAATGGAACCTTGATTTTTATCTATATACTTTTTAAGTGCAATTAGTTCTTCTTGAACTCAACCGTGCCTTTTCTAATTATTTATCCACTTCTGAACTACACATAACCATATGTTACATGGTGACTGCTGGTTAAATCGAGAGAATACGGGTCTGCTAACACATGGCAAATCCGTCAATTCAATATGAAGAAAATTACTAAAATAAAATTGTTCCTTTGAAATCCCCAAGGAGAAAATATCCTTACATTCTTCCACTACAGGAACATAGTTCATTTACTTATGTTTCAGAAAAGTTCGGTTTTGAAGTTGACTTCCCAAGTTGAGAGCAGAAATCATTTGAACTGGGGTTTAGTTACTTAAGGGCAACATCATAGGGACGCAACCTAGTCCGATATGTCTATTACTACTAAGATATGGTTGTCAACATTTGTGTTGAGATATATGAATCATATGATGGTATGACTATGCTGTCGTTGTAGTGTCAACTGTCAATAACTGAGTGATACACATGACATGGCATTGTTATCCATACTATGGACACATTATACATTTTAGATGCTCATTCATTTTTCTGTGTTTTTACTATTGAAATTTTCAATGATATTTCTTACCATATTGTTTGTAGAAAAAATCATACTCGTGGTCATTTTTGTTCCTTAATGTTCATACTTGCTTAAGAAGAGAAGGTTCTGTTGCTTAATTTTCTGCAATGTATAGTCATTATAGTGCTGCCACAGCACTTTCAGAGCGAGAAAGACTTAATAGAGGCTGTGGTTGATTTCTTAATTTCCCCCCTCCTGGAATATTCTGTCAATGTTTGAATTAGAAAGCATAATCACATACGTGGCCAGCAAAAAAATACCAAATACGTTTTCGATTATACTTTTTGGTTCTGGTGTAAATGGTATATTATAATCTAAAACAAACTATTTTCTATATTGGTAATTATATTTGTATGCTGTTAGTTGGGTGTTCAACAACTTGCATTCTACATATTCTAGAACAGTTTGCCATAGTGTAGTTTCATAAGCAAACTCATTGATTGTTTTTGTATTTGTGTTGTATTGTATAATTTAAGCATGATTTCAATAGCTTCTATTGCAAGCGTATAGCTTTTCTTATCTATATCATTGAATTTGATTGTTCAGAATGCAATCACCATTGTGTTTCCTGATGACCCAGAAATGGAGTTTTGCCTCCTTTAGATGTGTGAATAATACATTTATTTCATTTTCTTGTCGTGTTTCTGCCTCTCTTCTAGTTGCTTATGGTTTAACAGAAATTGCCAGTTTATTTGTATTCTACTAGACCATGTGTTGCTAAATGATTTGTATCTGCTCCTCAGTGACTAGGGTCTATGATAAATTCAAAACTCTGCTTAGAGCAAGGATGACACAGATATAACTTACTCTGTCAACTTCAAGTAATTTTATAATGAGATCTGTTGTAGGAAATCCCAATTAGCAGAAGATCTTTAGACACTTTCAATATAAAGTATTTTTTGGATCCTGTCTGGTAATATTTTGCAACCATGAAAAACAGCACTGGTTTGATTGTTAACCAACAATTATTGTAGCTGATCTTACTTTTGATGTTGTGAAGCAGTAAGAGACTCCAAACTTAAAAATCATTGCACATTTGAGAGAAATCATCATTCTGCATCTTATGTGAAGTCAAAAGAACCAAGGAGAAAAATATCTGTCATATCTTCTGCTTTACTAGAAACAGCTGCCTCTGTTGCAGTTGCTGCCACAGTTGTGGGCACAGCAGCTACCCTTCTTGTAAGGAGAACCAAAGCTTCTGAAGAAACTGAGGTGCGTGATTGATTTAAATGATAGAAACTATTACTTCTAGAACCAGTGATGATATTAGGATATAAGTAATTATGCCGCTTAAACAATCACCATAGTTGTAAAATAGGGGAATCAGGACTCATCTATAAAAATCTGTTAGCAAAGCAGTATTTGGATGTGCAGTTTTTTTTCTTTTTCTCTCATCAAAGTTAAGTATGAGGAAAATGTTCTTGTTTGATGTAGTTGGGTAAACACACATTCATGTCTTTGGGACATACTTAGGGCTGATTATGAAACATACCTTCAACAGGAAGGCTCTACCTTATGCATATCCCTTTTTCGGTTGAACCAGCACTAAACATTTACGTTTGAGTTGCATTTATTGTGATGCTAAATACCACCTAACTTTTACTTTTTACGACCATTTGACTCATGCTTCTATTTAATATAAAAGCATTCCCCTGTTCTTTTGGACGTACTTATTTCCAGAAAGGAAGGTCCCTTTGGATGGGCTTAAAAATAACCCCTCCAAAAGTCAAAAGTCTTTGGCACTGATCTACAGAGCGCAACACTTGACCTGGATCAGAGTTGAGTGAAATGCTTTATTTCTACTTGAATTTTTCTCAATTTGTAAAAGAGAAGTTGATAAATTTGATAAATATTGTCTTTGCTGGGATATTGGAATACGCGTCCCTTGGTGCTTTGAATACTTGATCTAGTAATTGGGCTTCTTAGATGTTTTCAAAAATTTTAGAGTTTTTCAATATATTACTAATTTACTAGTACTACCACTACTGCTACTACTACTTTTAATTATTATTATTATTATGATTTTTTAGTTTTTAGTTTTTAGTTTTTTGCCTTTCTGTTTTTCCTTTTTGTTTTTGTGAAAGAAGCGATGATCAAGAATTTGACCACAACCAATATATGCCATAAAGCAATTTGTGTTCTAAAACTAAAACAAAAGAGAGCTAGCAACGCTGTTTTGTTGGCATAACTTTCATCTTGGCATGCACTTCTCAGCTCTTTCTGATTGCATTCCTTCCTGATACACAGATCCCCTTGAAAAATTGTGAAGACTGTGGTGGTTCTGGTATATGTCCTGAATGCAAAGGTGAAGGATTTGTGCTTAAGAAATTGTCCGAGGAAAGCGCTGAAAGAGCAAGAATGACTGCAAAGAATATGGCTACGAGATACACAGCAGCGTACATTTTCCCCTCTCTCTGTCTCTCTATCTATCTGTTTATCTATCTATCCATCTATTTAACATGAACTCGCCTACTGGATTAACAGGCTTCCTAAGAAATGGAGCTACTGTACAAAATGCTCTTCCGCCCGATCTTGTACTTCATGTGGTGGCCGTGGAAAGATAGCTTTGCTTTAAATGTCTTTGATGCTGAGATAGGTGCTCTTGGTTACATAAAACATACAATCAGGTGCCAGTCTAGACGATTGAGAGTGAGTTAAATCTTCATTTTGTATATTTCCATGTATAGTTGTTGTATATCATTAAAATTCTCCCCTCTCTTTACAGCTAACAATTTAGCACTATTAGTTTTATTGAACATCCTTTTTTGTACTTAGTTGACTGTGCTTTGAGAAGAGATGTTAGAGTAATTTGAATCTACAAGGTTTGCAAAGCATTCAACATCTGATGTGTACCATAGTTGGCTAAGGCTTATAGATGGCTATCATGATCTTGATCACTAGCATTTTATATTCCCATACGGTTCTTTAAACTTATTTCTTACAGTCATTTATTGGTTTTTTTTATAATATGGTGAAACTAATAGTTGACTTGGGGACTTTTAGAACAATGAGGCAAAAATTAAAAACTTATGGAAATGAAAGATCAAGGAAAGCAGCTTCCATAGGAATTCATGGCATGTTACAATGTTGCTTCCCTTCAGACTTAATTCAAGCCCATCAATTTATTCAAATTGGTGTGGAAATGTGTTTCTAGTGAACTGCCTCCAAGATATACAACGAAGCCCTACACCGTTGTTGTCTAATTGCATCTTTGACTAACGAAGAAGGATTGCCAAATACCCACTGAATTTTTTGCAGGTTTTCTAGAAAATAGACATGCTATTTTCTCCAGCAAATAAAATGCCTATGAGAACGTGACAAGAATAGGGAGAACCTTGATTGGATCTAGAAAAAAGAGTGCTTCAATATTCAAGAGAGTGCTTCAAATCGGAGAAGTTCAATTCTTAGGTAGACAACACAATTTCTCAAGAGTGCACTTCTAATTTCTTTCTGAGGGGTGTTCAAATGTCTTCCATTGTGACCTTTTTTCTAGTATTCTTTCATGTGTTCATTTAGGCTTGGTTTGGGAAGTGGGTTGGCTTTTTGGATTTTTGATTTTTTTGGCTATTTTAACCTGGGTTAAAAAGCTTGGTTTGGAAAGGACTTTTTGGCTTTTTGGCTTTTTTGACTTTTTTTGTGAGAGAAGAGTGTAATGATTATGGGTTGAATGTGATGTTTTATTTTTTGTGGTTAAAATAGTCTATTTTGTCTTTTGTGGCTAAAATAGTCAAAAAAGCCCTAACCCAACTTGCCAAACGGACCTTCGTTTGGGAACAGGCTAATTTAGTAACTTTTTGGCTATTTGGCTAAAATATGAGCTAAAAAAAACTAGTATGTTTGAGATGACTTTTTGGTTTTTTACGAAAAGATGTGTAAAAGGTAGAAAGAAAAGAGAATCTTTAATTTTTTGGTATGAATTATTGACTTTTTGATTAATTTAATAACTTTTTGACTTTTTAACTAAAAAGTTCGATTGCCAAACGAGACACTAAGTGTTATTTCATAAAAGGTTGTGACTTTTGATTATGCCTATTAGAATAGACCTGTCTTTGTAGCCACTGATTGTGTCTTTTCATGATTTTGTGGTTTATATTGTGTCCTGTCATTAGAGGACACTTATACTTCTTACACTTTGCAAAGGGTTATGATTCATCTCTTTGGGAAGTGAGTTTTTTAATAAATTTTTTAGTTATAGGATTTTATTGAAGAAATTTTTTTTTATGTTTGGGAAGATAGTTGAGTTTTTTTGTGATTAGATGTGATGTTTGTGAAAGAAAAAGTGAAATGATTATGAGATTTGATGTGATATTTTGTTTGAATTTATTTATTTATTTTTTTTGTAACTAATTTGTCTTTTAGTGAAAAAAAAACAAAAAAAAAAACCAAAAAAATCTTTCCAAACAGCGCCTAAAACTAGAACTCTAATTGAGCTTGGAAAATAAAAAATAAAAAAATAAAAAAATAAAACTAAAACATCACATCAAAGTGGGACCCACTTTCCATTAGAGCTATTAGAGCTAACTCTAAAGCATTTTTGCTTTGCAAATGGGTATGATTGATTTCTAACCATAAGATCTCTTTATTCAAATAGACATACCACTAGTTTTGTCAGCACAAAAACCTTCATATCCTACCCTATCCAGTGAATTGAAAATTCTCTAAGCTAAATGCTATTAGGTCTTGTTTGTTTTAGTCCATTGATGGTGGAATTGGATTAACAATTCAATCAGTCCCATAAATATCATGTTTGTTTTGTAAAAATGCCATGGGACTACAAAGAATTAGGCAGTTAAGAACCAAACTTGGTCATAATTGAAAGAGTTGACTTTCTTGTGCAAAAGATGGGATTGGTAAGTAGCTGCCGTACATGTGTTCTTATAGACATATGCATGTTCTTTGTACACTCCATTAATCCATTATCAATGTTTAATTCCTTTCAATGAGATTTTAATAAGAAAAGAAAATGTGTACCTATTTGGAAACACAAAAGAGAAAATAAAAAAAGTGAAATCTCTGTTACAGATTGTTGCTATCTTGATGGTTATTGGCCCCTGTTTGTTTTGGGGTGTAATGGATGGGAGGGGATTAGGATGAAGGTGAGATTATTTAGTCTTGTATTTGTTTGTAGAGGTGGAAAAGGAATTAGGATGGAGGAGGGGATTAAAATGGAGGTTGGAAGAGGGATTGGAATGGAGGAGGTGGAGGTGGTATTAGAAAAATAGTGAGGGGATTAGAAATTTTTATATTGGGAATTTTTTTTAAACATTAATGTTTAATTTTTTATATATTTTTATTTGTTTTATTATTTTATATAAAAATAATTTAACAATTCCTACATTAACAACAATCATCAAAATAAACACAATTTTACTTAATTCTATCACTAACAATTTCCTTATTATTAATCTCCTCACTATGAATCTCCTTCATTCTACCCCTGAAAACAAACGGCATTGGGGATATGTATGCCCTTTCTTCTGCTTATAAAGTTGGTTTGAGGTTTGTATTGCTTTTTGCTGATTGTATTAGCATTATGGTTGCTCTGTGTGTGATCCTGTGCATTTTGTTTTTTTTGTGAAATATTTACCTATATATAAGATCAATGAATCTTAAAAATAATATAGTTATGGTTTCTTCATTGACGGTCATATTGAGGAGCAAGAAATTATTATTTTTTTTGACATATCAAAATAAAACAAACAACATTCAATGGAAAATATAATTAATTATATTACAGTCTTTAGATAATGGGTTCCATGCACCTGTACATTTTTAGGTGTAATAGCCAAAAGTCAACTTATGTACTTCATTTTCTTTTGTATGGCATCAGCTTTCACTGGACGCCCATGCACTTATCAACATCAAGTTTAATTAATTAATTATTTAATTTAATTAATTAATATTGTGTATTATTTTGTGGCGTTATTCACACTTGACATGTCTGTCTCAACAAATTGAATAAAACAAAACTGCCCTTCTGGTGGCACTGTTCGTGCTTATGTTTAATTTAAAAAATTTGAACCATGAAACTTGACATTTTCTCAACAATCCAATATTTTTGTAACACACTTAATCCTAATCCAATGGAGGATTTATGATTAGTCTTTGAGAGAAGAAGACTGCTATGCACACAAAATTAGTCGCATGGTTAGACATTGACATTGTGTCATGACCCAAACTCGCCCCTATGGGTTTAGCACCGTAACCGACCAGTAATATGAGATTACTGAAGGCTTGTTTAACAGTAAAATAGTAATACAGAGTACAGGGGCTGGCGGAAGCCAAAACAGTAATTAAAAGATGTCCAATGAACTGTGACAGTCTGTATGCAATAAGACTTTTCATAACATGTTCACATTCAGAACAAAAACAGTATATATATACATCATTTACAGGCATTCAGGTTAGGGACCAAATCCCCACCATAACAGTACAGTACAAGTATTATTCAGTCTATACATAACAGAGACAGATAGGGTGAATCTGAGACACCCCAAAAGCAGCCTTAGCTTGAACAGATCTGGAACCTCGAAGTAAGGCACAAAGGTTGGCTTGACAAAACAAGGGCTTAGCCTGACGCTTCTAGCAACGGTCCAGTGCCTGAACACCTACATATATATATGAGCAGTGAGCTTGTCACGACCCAAACCCGGCCCTATGGGTTTAGCACCGTAACCGGCCAGTAATCCGAGATTACCGAAGGCCTGCTTATCAGTAATACAGTAAATCAGAGTACAGGGCCTGGCGGAAGCCAATACAGTAAATAACTAGTGTCCATTGAGCTGTGATAATCTGTATGCCAAAAACATTTTTCATGCATTCATACGGTTCAAAACAGTACAGTCTATACAGTCGTATACAAACATTCAGTATGGGAACCTAGTCCCTCGATAACAGTACAGTAAACAGTCAGTCTATACAATCCGTTCAGTCATTACAAAACAGTGAGATAGTACAAAAAGGGGGAGATACTAAAACACCCCTAAGCCTTAGCATAACAGGCTCGGAACCTCACAGTGAGGCACATAGGCTGACTGACAAAACTGGAACTCTACCCCGACGCCTCTAGCTCTGGTCCGGTGCCTGTTCACCTACATATATATATGAGCAGTGAGCTAAAGCCCAGTGAATAACATAATGTATAAAGAGGTTAAGAATGTAATGTCCTTACAGTAATGAAAACAGTTCATTAAACAGTATTTTAGTCCTTCAGTCAGAACAGTTATTCAGTCATATGTGGTACATCCGTTAGCATATCAGTAAACAGTAGGTCTTAAAGACCCAACAGTAATGATGGCCAGTCATTCAGTAAACAGTATGGTTCCACGAGGGAACCGACAGAGATCTCTGTAACAGTACAGTCAGTAACAGTAGGTGCTAAGGATGCCACAGTACAGTTCAGAAATAAAGGACATACATTCATTCAGTAAATAATATCAGTTCAATAAACAGTTCAGTTCAGTATTCAAAAGATAACCGTTTTGAACATATCTTTATACAATCGTTACTCACAGAGTTCTGAGCTACAGTGTGCTAGAGCGCGTCTCTCCAGTCGCCAACCCTATACAGTTAACAGGATGAACACACTCTAAGTTTCACAGTTGGGAGAGATAATCATTTAATCCCTAATTTGCCCCGGTGTGTTCTACATCTAAATCCTCATTAAGATGTCTTAAACTAGGCCTAAGAATGCCTAGGATGAGATGAGGATGCAAAAATACAGTTGGAAGGCATTTTTCAAAAGTTGCTGAAAATAGGCTCTTCGCTCGAGCGAGCCTTCCTTCGCTCGAGCGAGCTTCCAAAATCAAAGGCTTCGCTCGAGCGAACAACTTCGCTCGAGCGGTCTGATGAACAGTAAAAGTACTGGTTGCTCGATTTTTACGCGCGATACCACGCTCGATGCTCGCTCGAGCGGAGCCCTGAATAAAGGTGCTCGCTCGAGCGAGGAATCCTTCGCTCGAGCGAAGAAGCAAAATCTGGAATTTCCAGATTTGTCTTCCAAGTTCGAACCAAGCATTCAACAACCTAAAACTCAACCTCTTGGGCCCAAAATCTGGGAAAACATTTCAAACTCATAGTACAACAAGTTTTAAAGCTCAATTTACACATGCAAGGGCCAAAGGTGAGTCAATTAAAACCATTTTCAAGAATAAATTTCAAACATGCAATGTATGAACTTTAAATCAAAATCAAGGTTCAAATCTTGCTCCAAAGAGCTCAAATCTTTGAAAACAATATGGAAACATGGACTATGATCAAAACATGGACATGCATGTATGATTCTCCGAGAATTTAACTTCAAAATATGCCAAAATGACCATGCATGCAACAATGGAGCTCTAATTCAACATATTTGAGCAAAATCATGTCTAGCTCTCTAATGGGCATGAACCATGTAAAATGAGGCTCAAAGACAACAAGATGGAGATGATTTCCTACCTTAGTCTTGTAATCAAGGTTTTAGGAGTCCAATTATGCCATTCTCTAGCAATTCCTTCAATTCTTCAAGCTAAAACCCACAAGACTAAGTCTCTCCCTCTCTAACCTCTTCTTGGTCGGCTAAACAAGAATGAGGGGCTGATAGAATGTTTTGATCAAGTGAAATCAAGGTTCTATAATAATAATAACAAAGACTCCACCCAATGGCATAATTGTAATTAAGTCAAACTTGACAATTAATTCATTTAATTCTAATTTAATCGTTCCTAATCAATTTTCAGATAAATATACCATTAAATCAGAAATATTCTACTGATCATGGAACACTAAACGGTTTCTAATTCGGCCGCCGATAAGGCCTTCAATTAGCAATTAAACACACGAATTCAAACAGATAATCAATCAATCAAACAGATGCAATATGCAATTCAATAAATAAGCCTACTCACTTTCAGTTTCGATTTCAATCAGTTTATTCAGTAACTCAATTCATTCAATATCAGTCATTATCAGTTCAGTTTAGCAGTAATCAGTATATAATTCAGTGGTTTATCGGTAATCAGTACGAGGGTTGTTACAGTCTCCCCTCCTTATAAGGAGTTTAGTCCTCTAAACTCGAGTTACCTTCAGTCTGGAAGAAAACAGGGTTCAGTGGGAACAAATCAAGATATCTTCTAGCCATGTCATCTTCCCTTTCCCAAGTGGCATACACACCACCATGGTTCTGCCAATCAACTTTCACTAGCGGGATCTCTTTGTTTCTCAGTTTCTTGATCCGCCTGTTTACGATCTGTATAGGCCGTTCCTCGTAAGTGTAGTCATCACTCAACACGATACGGGTAGGCTCAATCACATGAAACGGATCTCGAAGATAGTCTCTCAACATCGAAATGTGGAAGACGTTATGCATATGCTCCATTTCAGGAGGAAGTGCAACTTGATATGCCACTGGGTTGATTTTCTCAATCACCTCATACGGTCCGACATACCGCGGCGCTAACTTGCCTTTGACTCCAAAACGAGTCTGGCCCTTCATTGGTCACTTTCACAAAAACGTGATCACCCACTTCATACTCTCTATCCCGTCTTCTAACATCCGCATAACTTTTCTGTCTACTCTGTGCGGTTTTCAGTCTCTGCTGTATCAGTTTGATTTTTTCAGTCGTCTCATATACGATCTCGGGCCCAAGCAAAGGCCCATCTCCAACTTCTGCCCAGCAAATTGGAGATCTACACTTTCTGCCATACAATGCCTCGAAAGGCGCCATACCAATACTCGAATGGTAGCTGTTGTTGTAGGCGAATTCAGCCAACGGCAAATGACTTTCCCAGTTTCCTTGGAAATCAAGGACACACATTCTCAGTAGATCCTCTAAAGTCTGGATGGTCCTTTCTGACTGTCCATCTGTCTGAGGATGATAGGCACTACTCAGCCTCAATTCAGTACCCAATGCAGTCTGTAGGCTTTGCCAGAACCTCGATGTAAACTTCGCATCCCTGTCAGAAACAATAGACACAGGCACTCCGTGCAATCTAACAATTTCATCAATATAGATAACAGCCAGTTTGTCCGCATTATAAATTGTCTTGACAGGTAAGAAGTGAGCAGATTTGGTCAGTCTATCAACAATAACCCAAATAGAATCCATACCTTTCCTGGAGCGAGGTAACCCAACGATAAAATCCATCGTGATATGCTCCCATTTCCACTCTGGTATGGGTAAGGGTTGCAGTAAGCCTGCGGGTCGCTGGTGTTCCGCTTTAACTTGTTGACAAAGGAGACACTTGGACACAAAGTCGACAATTTCTTTCTTCATTCCCGGCCACCAGAAATTCTGTTTCAGATCTTGATACATTTTCGTATTCCCTGGGTGGATAGACAATTTTGAATTGTGGCCCTCTTGCAGAACTCTTCTTTTCAATTCAGTATCATTCGGTACACACAGTCTATCTTGAAATTTCAGTACATTGTTGTCAAATTTGAACCCCGGTCTCGGTTTAATCTCTCTTTCTTCAATAATCTTCTTCAAGTAATCATCCAGTTGTTGTTTTTCCTTAATCTCTTCAATCAATGCTGGTTGAGCAGAAATAGCCGCTAAGATTCCACCTTGTTCCTTCAAAACAATTTCAATCTCAGACTTTTCAAGATCACAAAGCAACTCCTTCTGTCCAGTCAGCAAACAGGCTAAGTTGGCAATTGACTTTCGGCTCAAAGCATCGGCAACAGTGTTGGCTTTTCCCGGATGGTACAGAATTTGTAGGTCATAATCTTTGATCAGTTCAAGCCATCTCCGCTGTCTCATGTTCAGTTCTTTCTGGGTGAAAAAGTATTTCAAACTCTTGTGGTCGGTGTATACTTCACATGTTGCTCCATACAAATAGTGACGCCAAATTTTCAATGCAAAAACCACTGCTGCAAGTTCCAGATCATGGGTTGGGTAATTCTTTTCATGCGGTCTCAACTGTCGGGAAGCATAAGCAATAACTCTTCCATTCTGCATTAAAACACATCCCAAACCCTTATGAGAAGCATCACTAAATACAGTATAACCATCCGTACCTGAAGGTAGAGTCAAAACCGGTGCAGTTACAAGTCGAGTTTTCAACTCTTGAAATGCTGATTCTCTCTGGTCAGTCCAGTCAAATGATATCCCCTTCTGTGTCAACTGAGTCAGTGGTAAGGCAATCTTGGAGAAATCTTTGACAAATCTTCTGTAATATCCAGCCAATCCCAAAAAGCTTCGGACTTCGGTTACATTCGTTGGTCTAGGCCAGTTCACTACAGCTTCGATTTTCTGCGGATCAACAGAAATTCCATCTTTGCTAATAACATGCCCCAAAAACATCACATGATCAAGCCAAAATTCACATTTAGACAGTTTAGCATACAGTTTCTGTTCTCTTAAGATCTGCAGGGCAAGTCTTAGATGGTGTTCATGTTCTTCAACAGTCTTAGAATAAATCAGTATGTCATCAATAAATACACAATGAAATCATCAAGGTACGGTTTAAAAATTCTGTTCATGAGGTCCATAAATGCAGCAGGGGCATTCGTGACTCCGAACGGCATAACTAAAAATTCATAATGGCCATACCTCGTTCTAAAAGCAGTCTTATCAACTTCTCCCGGTTTAACCTTCAGTTGATGGTACCCCGATCTAAGATCAATCTTGGAAAACACTTGTGCACCCTGTAACTGGTCAAATAAATCATCAATACGCGGTAATGGATATTTATTCTTTACAGTCACCTTGTTCAGTTCGCGGTAATCGATGCACAGTCTCAGTGAGCCATCTTTCTTCTTCACAAACAAAACAGGTGCACCCCACGGTGAAGTACTGGGTCTGATAAACTTCTTGTCTAACAGTTCCTGCAATTGCACTTTCAATTCCTTCAGTTCAGTTGGAGCCATTCTGTAAGGAGCTTTCGATATCGGCTGTGTACCCGGAATCACATCCACAGTAAATTCAATTTCCCTATCAATCAAATCCCCTGGCAAATCATCTGGAAACACATCTGGGAATTCTCTAACTATAGGTATACAATTCACATCAGTTTTAACACTATCATCAGTAGACACAGTCAGTACAGAACACAAATATCCTTTACACCCCTTTCTAATCAGTTTAACAGCTTTTACAGAAGAAATCAGATACGGTGGGGGTACTACTCCAATCCCATTAAACACAAATTCAGGCAAACCCGGTGGACGGAAAACTACTCGTTTTGTTACACAATCGATAGTAGCATGATATTTTTGTAACCAATCCATCCCCAATATTACATCAAAATGATCGATATTCAATGGCAGTAAATCAATAAACAGATGCATATCCCCAACAATAATCTCACAAGCAGGATACATATATGCACATGTCATGGATCCCCCAACAGGTGATGATACAGCTAGCAGATAGTTCATGGGTTCTAAGGGTCTATTCAATTTATGCGAAAAAGCATACGATACATACGAATGTGTAGACCCCGAATCAATCAACACATATGCATTTTGAGCACAGATAGAGAGGATACCTGACACGACAGTCTCAGTGTTTTGCACGTCTCCCGGTACTAGGGCAAACACTCTGCCCTGCCTCATAGGCTCTTTCCCGGTAGCTTTGGGGTTAGGTTTCGGCGCTACATTTGATGCTGCTGCGCTAGGGGCAGCTTTACTACCAACTTGTGGAGCAGAAGGGCAGTCTTTAATTCGGTGGCCCACCTTGCCACACCTAAAACAAGCTCCTGAAATCTGATAGCAAACCCCTTTGTGCTTGTTGCCACATATGAAGCAGGGTGGAGTAAATCCACTCCCTTGGCTGGGGCTAGTTGTCGACCCAGTATTCTGTTTCTTGTTTGCAGAGTTATGCTTGCCTTTCTTAAATTTGAAACCCTGCCTTTTTCCTTGCCACTCAGTTGTTGGTGTTTCAGTTTTCAGTGCTGCAATATTTGATTCGGCCATCAAGGCCCTGTCAAAAACACCCACATAAGTTGGCAATTTCAACATGTTGACTCGGTCAAGGATAGCAACACTCAGGCCACCTTCAAATCTCCTGGCCTTCTTATAATCGGTGTCCACCATGTGTGGTGCATACCTAGCAAGTTCGGTGAATTTCTTCTCATACTCGGCAACAGACATTTTGCCCTGTCTCAGTTGTTCAAACTCCGTTACTTTTCTGTCTCGGATGCACTGGGGAAAGTACTTTTCAAAGAAGGACTCCTTGAACTGAGCCCAAGTCATAATAGCATTCGCATCGCGGGTCAACATCCACCACCTTCTTGCTTCTTCTTGAAGGGTGAAGGTTGCTAACAATACTTTGTTGGCTTCGGAACACGGAAACACTTCAAATAATTTCTCTGTTTCAAGTACCCAAGCTTCAGCTTTCAATGGTTCAAGGCCTCCCTGAAAGGATGGCGGTTTTAGCTTGCTAAATTTCTGGTAAGAGCAATAATATCCCCCTCATTTGCATTCACATTTTGCACATTCTGTTCCGGTTGCACCGGAGGAGGAGGAGGAGGTGGCTGTTGGTTCTGTTGTTGATCCAATCTTTCAATTATCAGCCCCATCATTAGTTCAAGTCTGGCCATTCTAGCCTCAGATGGTTCAGGTTCATTAGCAGCATTTGCATTATCCATTTTTTCTATAAACAGTTATAACAGTTTCAATCATAAGCAGTTATAACAGTTATCATTTTAAGCGGTTTAACATTTTAACACTTAATCAGTCAGTCATAAGCACACACTTTTCAAATTCATGAGATGCCATAATTACTTTTCTAGGACACCCTATAGCTCATTTGGACACGTGTGTGCGGTATAACTCGTGTTTAAGTATCGCTCTGATACCACTCTGTCACGACCCAAACCCGGCCCTATGGGTTTAGCACCGTAACCGGCCAGTAATCCGAGATTACCGAAGGCCTGCTTATCAGTAATACAGTAAATCAGAGTACAGGGCCTGGCGGAAGCCAATACAGTAAATAACTAGTGTCCATTGAGCTGTGATAATCTGTATGCCAAAAACATTTTTCATGCATTCATACGGTTCAAAACAGTACAGTCTATACAGTCGTATACAAACATTCAGTATGGGAACCTAGTCCCTCGATAACAGTACAGTAAACAGTCAGTCTATACAATCCGTTCAGTCATTACAAAACAGTGAGATAGTACAAAAAGGGGGAGATACTAAAACACCCCTAAGCCTTAGCATAACAGGCTCGGAACCTCACAGTGAGGCACATAGGCTGACTGACAAAACTGGAACTCTACCCCGACGCCTCTAGCTCTGGTCCGGTGCCTGTTCACCTACATATATATATGAGCAGTGAGCTAAAGCCCAGTGAATAACATAATGTATAAAGAGGTTAAGAATGTAATGTCCTTACAGTAATGAAAACAGTTCATTAAACAGTATTTCAGTCCTTCAGTCAGAACAGTTATTCAGTCATATGTGGTACATCCGTTAGCATATCAGTAAACAGTAGGTCTTAAAGACTCAACAGTAATGATGGCCAGTCATTCAGTAAACAGTATGGTTCCACGAGGGAACCGACAGAGATCTCTGTAACAGTACAGTCAGTAACAGTAGGTGCTAAGGATGCCACAGTACAGTTCAGAAATAAAGGACATACATTCATTCAGTAAATAATATCAGTTCAATAAACAGTTCAGTTCAGTATTCAAAAGATAACCGTTTTGAACATATCTTTATACAATCGTTACTCACAGAGTTCTGAGCTACAGTGTGCTAGAGCGCGTCTCTCCAGTCGCCAACCCTATACAGTTAACAGGATGAACACACTCTAAGTTTCACAGTTGGGAGAGATAATCATTTAATCCCTAATTTGCCCCGGTGTGTTCTACATCTAAATCCTCATTAAGATGTCTTAAACTAGGCCTAAGAATGCCTAGGATGAGATGAGGATGCAAAAATACAGTTGGAAGGCATTTTTCAAAAGTTGCTGAAAATAGGCTCTTCGCTCGAGTGAGCCTTCCTTCGCTCGAGCGAGCTTCCAAAATCAAAGGCTTCGCTCGAGCGGTCTGATGAACAGTAAAAGTACTGGTTGCTCGATTTTTACGCGCGATACCACGCTCGATGCTCGCTCGAGCGGAGCCCTGAATAAAGGTGCTCGCTCGAGCGAGGAATCCTTCGCTCGAGCGAAGAAGCAAAATCTGGAATTTCCAGATTTGTCTTCCAAGTTCGAACCAAGCATTCAACAACCTAAAACTCAACCTCTTGGGCCCAAAATCTGGGAAAACATTTCAAACTCATAGTACAACAAGTTTTAAAGCTCAATTTACACATGCAAGGGCCAAAGGTGAGTCAATTAAAGCCATTTTCAAGAATAAATTTCAAACATGCAATGTATGAACTTTAAATCAAAATCAAGGTTCAAATCTTGCTCCAAAGAGCTCAAATCTTTGAAAACAATATGGAAACATGGACTATGATCAAAACATGGACATGCATGTATGATTCTCCGAGAATTTAACTTCAAAATATGCCAAAATAACCATGCATGCAACAATGGAGCTCTAATTCAACATATTTGAGCAAAATCATGTCTAGCTCTCTAATTGGGCATGAACCATGTAAAATGAGGCTCAAAGACAACAAGATGGAGATGATTTCCTACCTTAGTCTTGTAATCAAGGTTTTAGGAGTCCAATTATGCCAATTCTCTAGCAATTCCTTCAATTCTTCAAGCTAAAACCCACAAGACTAAGTCTCTCCCTCTCTAACCTCTTCTTGGTCGGCTATAACAAGAATGAGGGGCTGATAGAATGTTTTGATCAAGTGAAATCAAGGTTCTATAATAATAATAACAAAGACTCCACCCAATGGCATAATTGTAATTAAGTCAAACTTGACAATTAATTCATTTAATTCTAATTTAATCGTTCCTAATCAATTTTCAGATAAATATACCATTAAATCAGAAATATTCTACTGATCATGGAACACTAAACGGTTTCTAATTCGGCCGCCGATAAGGCCTTCAATTAGCAATTAAACACACGAATTCAAACAGATAATCAATCAATCAAACAGATGCAATATGCAATTCAATAAATAAGCCTACTCACTTTCAGTTTCGATTTCAATCAGTTTATTCAGTAACTCAATTCATTCAATCATCAGTCATTATCAGTTCAGTTTAGCAGTAATCAGTATATAATTCAGTGGTTTATCGGTAATCAGTACGAGGGTTGTTACAGAGCTAAAACCCAGTGAATAACATATGAGTAAAGAGGTTAAGAATGAATGTCCTTTCAGTATTGAAAACAGTCATTTATCAGTATGTCAGTCATTCAGTTTGTGGCTCATAGTTCATGCCATAACAGTCATTCAGAAATTATAATAGTCATATGTGGTACATCCAACAGCAAAACAATACAGTAGGTCTTAACAGACCGAACAGTCAGTTGATGGCCATCATATCAGTAAGCAGTAGTGGTTCCAAACATAGGAACCGACAGAGATCTCTGTGACAGTAGCAGTACAGTAACAGTGAATTGCTATGGATGCTACGAATATAGTTCACAAATACGACAAACATTCATTCAGTAAGAAATATCATTTCAGAAAGCAGTACAGTGGTTCATTTAGAAAATATTCATAATTGAACATATCTTTACAACATTGTTACTCACAGAGCACTGGGCTATAAGCAGCTAAAGCGTCCTCGGATGCTAACCCTACACAGTTACAGAATGAACACACACTAAGCTACACAGTTGGGAAATAAAACTTAATCCCTCATTTGCCTCGGTGTGGTTCTACATCAATATCCTCATTAAGATGCCTTAAACTAGGCCTAAGCATGCCTAGGATGGAATGAGGATGCAAATATGCACTTAAAAACATTTTTCAAAATTTTCAGAAAACAGGGGTCCCGCTCGAGCGTGGCTTTCGCCGCTCGAGCGGACATGAAGGAGCTCCTCTCGAGCGTGACTTACCCCACTCGAGCGGACTGCAAAAGTACTGGATGCACGAAATTCACGCTCGACGGGTGCTCGACCCCCCGCTCGAGCGTAAGACACAAGTCCTCGCTCGAGCGTGTATTCCCTCGCTCGAGCGGACTGTAAACACATGCAAAGTACTGGATACACACATTTCTCGCTCGAGCGTCACTTTCCCTGCTTGAGCGGACTGCATGAACTCAGTGTGTACGCTCGAGCGTGGAGTTTCCCGCTCGAGCGTGAGTCCAAAATCTGAAATTTTCAGATTTGAACCTTAAGCTCAAAACTCAACTTTAAAGCATCAAATTCGATCCTTTTGGGCTAATTTTCTGGAAAACACTTGTAAACTCATAATGTGACATGTTTCAAAGATCAATTTGAGAAATTAAAGCCCAAAGGTAGTTCAATTAAACACAATTTCTAGGGAAACTCCAAGAACATGATGAACATGTAACATGCATGATCTCATTGAATTCAAAGCTTTTAATACAAGATCAAATGAGTCTATTTTTTCAAAAACATGATGAATTCATGGACTTCAACCAAAACGTAAACATGCATGCAAGAATTTCCCATGAAAACAACTTAAAACTTCAAGATATGCAATGCATGCATTATTTAAGCTTCAATTCAACAATCTAAACCAAAACTTGACTTCAATATCTAAACTTCCATGAACCATGCACATAAGACTAGAATTCATAAATAAGAAGATAATTATCCTACCTTAGGTCTTGAATTTCAAGTCTAGAAGCTCAAATATGCAATCCTCTCTTTAAATCTTCTAATTCTCCAAGCAATTCTTGTTGAACTCAAACTATCTCCTATCTCTCTCTCTCTCTAGTCGGTTATGCTCAAGAAATGGGCTGATGAAATGATATAAAATCAAGTCTCAAAGTGTTGTAGAGATAGGCCACTAAGTGGCAAAAGGGTAAATAAGTCTAACTTATGTAATTTAGCTTTATTTAATTTAATTCAATCATACCAAATCACATTTCAATTAAACATGCCATAAATCATATAAATTCTAATTAGCACATATCGTTAATCAATTCCGGATTCGGCCGCTGATAAGGCCTTCAATTTGCAGTTTAAAACATAATACATGAACAGATCATTTAACAGTCTAACAGATAGAAATGCATTTAAACTAGCACATTCAATCAATCAGTTCAGAACATTCAATCAATCAATCATTTAACATGCTCAATCATAGATTAGCACTAATCAGTGGTGAGGGTTGTCACACATTGCATGCTTGTAAATCCGACACATAATCGTACTTTATATTTTTGTTTTCAAACAAGTCTTTAAAAGAGCCTTGTTTTGTTGTCTGAAATAAGAAAACACTCTAGTCGGAGGTGTCGGAATTAGCACTTCGAAAAGCAAATTAACATTTTTCAAGAGAAGAAGCAGTGTTTATATTTCTTAAGGGTGTAAGTTTTTTAGGGCATACCTTCTCATTTACTCCTGCCTTTCTTTTATAGAGTCATTCTCATAAATACTTTCTCATGTAACTTAGCTCTTGATCATTGCCATGTCAAAGTCCATTTCCCTACTACACCTTTAGAAAAGGACAATTCGGCCCCACTTGAATTGGATTGCCATGCCGACTTTCTCAATATACTTGGTCCAGACGTACGGTCTAAGTACTCTTCACTTGGCACGTTCTTCAGCCCACTTGAATTTACTCGGCAGTGATTTGTTTGAGTCCAATGAATTTTGATTGAATCTGGACCATCAAGGATGGGCTTGTATGTGTTATGTTTGCCAATTAGAGATTTTATTTATTCGGCTCTCACGATATGTCATTATTCTTTTCATTTAAGTTAATTGAGATAGATATGAGTGTGGCACCCGAATAATGGACCACAAATGGTGCCATCTTTGTTTTTGTTTTCTTGTTTATACAGTGTTTTAAATGGAGTCAATGGACCCAAGACCTAACGGATTAGGTTATATATTGGGTTTACGGTCTCTTTATTTACGCCTGAAGTTTCATGTTAATGTTGTATTCACTTTGTTTATTGTTCTGACTTTTTTATTTTATTCTATTTTATTTTATATTATATTATATTATTTCATGCTTATCATTAATTGGATCGGATCAATATCAAAAGGGAAAATGTTATAGGTCTCGAATTTTCTATCAAATAAATGATCAAATGTCTCACATGTGTGTGTATATAAAATTGCAGACCCTACACTTATATATGATATTTGATTATTTATTTAATAAAAAATTTAGTATTCCTAACATTATCTAAATAATTTTCATCCCATGAATTAAAGAGTTGATACACAACTTCTTCTACATTCTTCGTTCCTTTTATTTTTATTTTTATTTTTTTATATATGTATATAGAAAAATTACGTAACACTCTAATTTAAGAAGACAAACAATATAAACGTGATCACTATAAAATTAGGAGAGTGACAAATTAACAATATTAGGAGAGACTTTCCTATGATTGTGACATATTAGGTGTACGGTTGCGTACATTTGTTGTGATGGACGCTGTGATCATAAAAAAAAATGGTAAACTTTTGAGATTTTTGTTTAATATAGATCTTTTTTATAAAAATTATATTTTTTTGTTTGAAGTTTGTAATCTCATTACAAATTACCTATTGAATTGTTAATGTCGTTTCGTAAAATTTTCTAAACCATTTTACTATTTTTTCTACCATTTCTTATTTCTATCATCATAACTACATTTTATAACTTTCTATCATTAAATTCTACCTAAACATATTTTTATTGAGTGATGATATATAAATATAAATTTTATATAGAATTTTCAAACATAATGATATAGTTTAATAGTGAGATTTTACTTTAAAACAAAACACATATAAACATGATTTATATTTACAATAATTTTAATATCACAATATTTTTATGATATTTTTTGTATAAATTTTTATATATGAATATAATTTTTTTTATTTCCACCGTTATATCTAGATTAGATCAATTTAATTTAGATATATTTAAAAACTATAAAATTTGTACAAAAAACTTAAAAAAAAATTCATTCAATAAAACAAAATAAGATAATGTATTGAATTATTATCTTTTCTTGTATATGATGAATTTAAAAAAAAAATACAAAATATTATACTTCTTAAATATATCAAGATTATGTGTATATAAAAAATAAAAAATAGAAATGCTTAAAATATTAAAGAATTCAGTAAAAAAAAAAGACGAAAAAATAAAAAACTCAATTTTTTGTGTTAGTTAAATCAAAGAAGATGATTATTGTTTTTCTTAAAATGACATGAACAAAATATTTGCATTATTTTATTATTTTATATGTATAAAGACTAACAAACAAATATGTCATTTTAATTTGATAGGGGATAAGTATAATTTTTTAAATGTAAAGAAAGATTTGTATTAAATAGAAATATCAGGGTGTGTCAGTGTAATTTATCCTAAAAAAATAAAAATTTGTTGCTGTGATAGTGGACTTTTTTCTTTTATAAATAGGGCAAGCTTCTGTAGGGCTCACCACCGGTCTTTTCTCGATAATCCGAATCGTCAATGTGTAAAATTCGTCGAGTACTTTATTCCTATTCAAAATTACTTTGATCGGATATCGATAGCTACTTGATCATGTCAGATTTCTTTCAACGGTAAATATAATTTTCAAAATAAATTGTTAAAAAAAATATGATCCGATCAAGTAGTTATCGATATCTGATCAATGTGATTTTTTATAAGGATAAAGTACTCGATAAGCTCTACCCATTGAATGACTCGGATTATCAAAACAGGACATGTGGTGGGCCCTATAAGCCCAATATCACTGTCCAATCCACAAAATAGATTGGAGGCTAACTTGACCCAAATAAATATATATCAGTTTCGTGGTCTTTTTATTTTGGCTTGAAGTTTCTTGGTCAACTTATTAATTAACGTTGTATTTTTTTTTTTTATTGGCAGAAGAAAATAATAATTTTAAACTTTTTTGTGGTACTATCATATCTTGATTTTTCTATAAATTTTTTCATAAAAAATTAAAAAATATATTTATTTAAATTATCTCAAACAACTCCTAAGAAAATATATTGGTGAGGAGCACAAATAATAATTTTAAATAACCTTTTTATTTTATTTTATTTAAACTTTTTCTATCTCTATTTTTTCTTTCTATTATCATACACTACTCTCACAACCAACAAGATATTCCAAGGGTGTGTTTGGTCTGTGTTTTGAGATAAATTTTTAATTTTTTTTAAAAAGAGAGTTTAGAATTTTTTTTTGGTTTATTTGGTTGTATATTTTGAAAATAGTTTTGGAGTTTGGAAGTTTGAAATGATTTGTTATTTTGCTGTAGTTGAGTAGATGTGTGTAAGAGAAAAAGTGATTGATTGATGTGTAGGAGAGAAAAAATGATTTTGAAATTTTATTTTCAAAATATTTGAACCACACAAAATTTTAGAAATTTTTCTCAAAAAATATATATTGAAATACAAACCAAACAACCCTCAAATTTTTTGGTAGATTTTTTTTGGCCTCCTAGCATTTTTCTATTACTCAACAGTCGTACATGTACGGCTGCATGCGGTTGTTATGACAAAATGCTGATAGAGATAAATTGCAGTGAAGTCGTAGATTGAAATACTAACATAACAAACTATATATTCCAGTGGCAGTGGACCTTTTTTATTGGGTTAGTGCCATCTTTGTTTTTGTTTTCTTGTTTATACATTGTTTTAAATGGAGTCAATGGACCCAAAACATAACAGATTAGTTTATATGGTGGGTTTACGGTCTCTTTATTTATGCCTGAAGTTTCATGGTCAACTTAATGTTGTATTTGTTTATTGTTCTGAGTTTTTTTTTATATTTTTTTAATATTATTTCATGTTTATCATTAATTGGATTGGATCGATATCGAAAAGAAAAATATTATAGATTTTAAATTTTCTATCAAATAAATGTTCAAATATCTCACATAGGTGTGAGGTACACAAAATGACGGACCTCACACCTATGTGAAATATTTAATTATTTATTTAGTAAAAAATTTAGTACTCCTAACCTGAATAATTTTCATCCCATGAATTAGAGAGTTGATACACAACTTCTTCATTCCTCGTTCTTTTTACTTATATATATATATATATATATATAAATTACGTAACGCTCTAATTTAGGAAAACAAACAATATAAACATGAATATTATAAAATGAATAATATTAAGGATCATGTAAAAAATATCATAAAGTGTATTATAAAGAATTTTCATCATTTAATTAGTGTGTGGTGTTTTATTATGTGTGTAATTTAAAAATAAAAAATCTTTTCAAATTATTTTTATGATATTTTTTTTCATGATTCTTAACAACACTTTTATAAAATTAGGAGAAAGTGTCAAATTAACATTAGAAGAGACTTTCTATGATTGTGACATTTGTTGCGTACATTTGTTGTGATGGATGCTGTGATCATAAAAAAAAAAAAAAAAGTTAAATTATACTAACATCTTTAAGATTTCTGTTTAATATAATTTTTTTTTATATTTAAAAAATTTCATTATTTTGTTTGAGGTTTGCAATCTTATTACAAATTGCTCATTGAATTGTTAATGTCATGTCTTAAAATTTTCTAAATCACCATTTTACCCTTTTCCTTACCATTTTTTATTTCTATCATCATAACTACGTTCTACAACTTTTCATCAATAAATTCTACTTGAACATATTTTTATTGAGTGATGATATATAAATATAAATTTTATATAGAATTTTCAAATATAATGATATAGTTTAATAGTGGGATTTCACTTTAAAACAAAACACATATAAACATGATTTATATTTACAACAATATTAATATCACAATATTTTTATGATATTTTTTGTATAAATTTTTATATATAAATATAATTTTTATTTTTATTTCTACCTTTATATCTAGATTAGATCAATTTAATTTAGATATATTTAAAAACTATAAAATTTGTACAAAAAACTTTTTAAAAAAATCCATTGAATACAACAAAATAAGATAATGTATTGAATTATTATCTTTTTTGTATATGGTGAATTTCAAAAAAAATAAAAAATATTATACTTCTTAAATATATCAAGATTATGTGTATATAAAAAATAAAAAATAAAAAAGCTTAAAATATTAAAAAAATTCAGTAAAAACAAAATACGAAAATAAAAAAATTAAATTTTTTGTATGAGTTAAACCAAATAAGATGTTTATTATTTTTCTTAAAATGACACGAACGAAAAAATTTTTGATCAGCAAAAAGAAATTTTATTGATGAAGAAAGCAAAAAATGCAAAAACTTACATCAACAAAGAGGGAAGTGCAAAAAGCATCAACATTGACTGTAACATTCCCAACTAGGTTGACACCGTTAAAGAAGCACTATCATTTGCTAGTACAAACCCAAGATTGGCGAGAAATCAATCAAGAGAAGCCAAAAACACAGAGAAGAAAAGCAAAAAACAGAACAGCACAACTAGCTACATCAGAGCAACATAGCAGGCCTCAGCACTACAAATCAGCAAAACATCAACATAACTCAGTATCCCAGACAACCTACAGCAGTATACCAGCACAATCAGCAACATACAACAGTATACCAGACAACCTTTCACTTGGAGCAATCAGCAGCATACAACAATCAGCAACATACCAGACAGCCTCTCACCTGGAACAAATTCTGACCTGATGTATATTAAAGATAATATCATTCACTGAGAAGAACAATCCTGTGCATGATGCTTTGATCCATAATGCAATTCTCACTTTGACCAAATCACAGAGCTCCTCCAAGCTAGGTTGGGCATTGTTGAAAATACAATCATTCCTTAATTTCCATATTGACCAAAATACTGCAAACAGAATGATTCTCCAAATCTTCTTCTCTATTTTCTTTAACTTTGTTCCTGACCACCAATGTAGCAGCTCATCCACAGATTTTGATATCACCCATTGAATAACCTACCATTTCATAATTTTGGACCAAACTAACCAAACAAAAGGGCAATACAAGAGCACATGATTGTCTATTTCCTCCTCCTCATTGCAGAACACACAATAAAAGCTAATATGATTATCCAGAATCCCCATCCTTTGAAGATAGTTATAAGTCTTAATCCTTTTCTTCCAAGCAAGTCAGCCAAAAAATTGAACTTTTGGGGGTGCCACATTCTTCCAGATACACTGTGTCACCTTGTAAGTAGGACCAAATGAGGATTCGCACCAATGGTATGCTGATGAGACAGAGAACACACCTGAGGAATCCGTATTCCATTTTAGTTTATCAGTTACATTAACCCTTAATTCCGGTACAGTAATAATCTCTTCAATCTATCTAACTCCTCCATATCCCAATCAAACAAACTCCTTCTAAACAATGAGTTCTAATCATCTTGATCAACTCTATTTCTCGCTGAAAACACAGATTCAGTTTTGTACAAGGCCAATAAAAAAAGTCTAGGGAGCACATCCTTCAAGCAACCAGAGCCTGCCCAGCTATCAAGCCAAAACCTTGACCTCAAACCATCCCCAAGAACAATTGTAGAGTTTGAATGAAAGAAACCCGGCACTTCAAGCTTAGATAACACAGTTCCCATAATATCTTTCCATATTTTAGACATCTTTCCACCTTTTACAAGTTCAAGTGACCACATATCAATAGACCCATAGTACTTTTTACAAATCACATCCTTCCAAAGGGGTTTCTCTTTTGCCCCAAACATCCACCACCATTTTAATAGTAAACATACATTCATCAAATCTATTCTTTTCACACCCAACCCTCCTTGACTTTTACTAAGGGTAACATCAGCACATTTAACCAAATGAATTTTTCTTCTAAGATCCGAACCTCCCCAAAGAAAAGCTAATTGAATTTTAGCAATCTCCTTTGTTACTCCTGATGGCATCCTAAACAGAGAAAGATAATATATAGGCAAACTAGACAACACAGCTTTTATAAGTGTTAGTCTACATGCAAATGAGAGGAACCTTCTTTTCCATGAGGCAAACTTTAATTTAAACTTTTCTATCACAGGCTACCAAGTCTTCTTTCTATTAGGATTGGCCCTTAAAGGCATTCCCAAGTATTTCAGAGGTAGTGTTTGATAAAAGCAATGTAATTTGGAAGCAAACTCTTGACAGAGATCTGAATGTATATCCACCCCACACACCACACTCTTATGGTAATAGATTTGCAGGCTCGACATAATTTCAAAGCATCTCAATATTCTTTTAATGTTTAAAACCTCCTCCCATTCAGCTCCACAGAATAGTATAGTATCATTTGCAAATTGCAAGTGCGTGATCCTCAGGTCAGAACCCACTAATGCGCCCTTAATCAAACCTAGCTGTTTTGCCCTACTCAGTAAAATGTTAAGACCTTTCGCTACAGTATTAAATAAAAAAGGTGATAACGAGTCTCTTTGTCTGAGCCCTCTCTGTGGTTTAATCTCAGAAGTTGGAGAACCATTCACCAAAATAGAAATATTTGCTGAAGTTACACATTCTTTTATCCAGCTCACCCACTTAGCACCAAATCCAAAATTGGATAGCATTTAGAATAAAAACTCCTAATTTACTGAGTCGTATGCTTTTTCAAAATCAAGCTTCAATATTATCCCCTTTTTTCTGTCCTTCTTCCACCTATCAACAACCTCATTTGCAATCAATATCCCATCCAGAATATTTCTTTCCCCTATAAAGGCAGACTGTGTATCACTGATTATTCTAGGCATGACTTTTTTCATTCTATTGGAAAGTACCTTAGCAAGGATCTTATACAAGGAACCAATAAGGCTAATGGGCCTATATTCTACAAGGCTAGATGGATTTTCATTTTTTGGAATCAAAGCTATAAAGGAGTTGTTAATACCTCGAACCAACTTCCCATTCTGGTGAAATTCATTCATAAATTGAAGTACATCCCCCTTGATAATATTTCAACATTTCTGAAACATATTAAGATTAAATCCATATGGGCCAGGAGCCTTATTACCCTCACAATTCCTAATTGCTGCCTTCACTTCAGATTCTGAAAAAGCTGATTCCAACAATTCTGCACTTTGATCTTCTCCAATGGTTTTAAAAGGACCTAACAACCCTGGCTTGCTACACCAAGAGTCTGAAAAGAAAGTGAGAAAATGATTTTGTACAATAGCCCTAACGTCTTGAGGATCCTGTACAACAGAACCATTGATCAAAATAGAGCACAAGGCATTCTTATTATTTCTATTACATGCAATAATGTGGAAAAACTTCGTATTTCTATCACCTTTAATTGCCCAATTCAGCCTTGATTTCGGAAGCCAAACCCACTCCACCATTGTGCTCAGTTTCCATGCTTCCCCTTTTGCCTCCCTTCTTCTAGCAACTTGTGATGATGATAATGACCTTTCTTTAGCCAGTTAATCTAAAGCATATACTTCCTCTTCAACTTGTTTCAGTTTGAATTCAACATTACCAAAGACTTCATTATTCCACTACTTTAATGTAGCTTTCAAAGCTTTCAATTTTTTCAAACACTTAAACCCAGCCCAACCATCTATCATTGTTTATGACCAACATTATTGTACCACCTTCATGAAACTTGGATAAAGAAGCCATGCATTAATAAATTTGAAGGGTCTAGGGCCCCAATCCCTCTCATCTTCCATCAGTAGGATAGGACTATGATCTGAAAACCTTCTCGGAAGACCCCATAATTTGAAGTTAAAATTACACATTGTAACAAGCCCGCGGGGGACCTCGCTACAGCTCGGACTCGATTTGTTGTCACGGTTCTTAATCTTGAACCAAAGAGTCCAAATCCGGCAAATCGTTTTGAGAAAACTGATTTTTTTGAAAGAAGTGCCAAACATGGACTGCTTTGCCAGATACAGAGTCGCCACCTAAATATTTTATTTTTGGGAAATTTAGGAAACCCTGACTCGTTTGCCTAAGGCCACGTGTCCGTCATCACCAAAGATGCCTTGGCTCGGGAACTTGGGTACGATTGGGGAAGGTCACTTCGTGAGCACCCCTGCTCGCCTGATCAAAGATCGGCCTCTACTAACCATGATATCAAGTTTTGAAAACATTGTGTGTTCTTATTCCGGTTATTAGCCTAGATTTACTATGTGATGCGCACAGCATACAAGTATAGGCCGGGTCGCCTGAATTGGAACAAAACATTTCATGCTTGTTTTTGAAAAATGGTTTGCTACTCGCAAGTAGGCTTAAAATGCAGATTTTGCCACCCTCAGGTGGGCTTAGAAAACATGGTTTTGCCACTATCTAGTGGGCTTAAAACTCACAGTTGATGATTTGTCCCAATCCAAATAACCCAACCTTCACCCACAGGCATTCAGGCAGATATATCACATAAGCAAATAGCTTCATGGTAAGCATGCTATCATGGCAGTCACTCACACATATGCAAGGATGCTAAAGCATAAAACTTACCGAGTACTCCAAGCCAAAACAGAAGCTAATTAGAAATCCATGCATGATCCTAACTATACAGAAATGCCTAATGCAACACATGCAAAAATGCAACTATAGCAGGCTCGGCTATTCTAAACATGACATATGAGATGCAACAGCTATCAAGTATTCAACTCGGAATTGAAATACAAATGCAGTTAGTATGATGCGCCGAGCCTGGTGCATGCGAAACAGATGAATGAATGCAAACATGCTATCATACTGTATGCTAATTGAAACATGCCCTAATCTAACCATCATAAGCTAGTAAATAAAAGGGAGAAAGACGTGGGGTTAGAAGACATACATCACACACACGCACACTTATTACAGTTATGTCCTCGCGCAGAGGGTCCGAATAAATAGTACAGTTCCAAATAAATAATACAGTCCTAATAAATAATATAGTCCAAATATGTACAAAATCCTAATTAATTAACAAATTAATCTAGGAAAGCGGTAAACTAGCATGCAAGCTAGGGACTGCCTCGAGTCTGATCCGGATGATGACTGATGCATGCTCGGGTTGCCTTGCGCGAAAATCCACCGCGATGTCCCAATTAGCCTCTGTTTGCAATTGTTTCTTGGAAAGCGCGCCAAGCTCCGGAAGGCTGCTGATTCTTGATTTGCTGCAACAGAGAGCAGGAAAAGGGCATGGCAATGTATTTTCACATATGTATGCATACCTCGATCTTCGTGCCACCAATCACGTATCTCGATGCATGATGGCCGAGGCGTCGAATGGCACAACTCGATATGGAATGAATGCACATATAAACACAACAATACCTAGACTCCATCATGGGCAATCCGGAGTGTCCGTGACTGGGGAATTGAGACACGTTCCGTCACTCGGAGTACGAAACGTACCTCGTTTCCCGTGCTCGGGCTACCCCTATCCCGAACACAATGCAGTATGCATGACATGCATGAAATGTAGCTAAGATACAACCTAACATGCAACATGCTATGAAATGGCATACACGATGCACGAGGTAACATGGCATACGCAATGCGCTAACATACAGCCTAGCATACATAATGCATGGAATGAAATGGCATACACAATGCATAATGGACTTACACCAACATGAGTGGACCTCAGCCACACTCACATAAGAGGCCATTAGATAAAAATGAGACACTCGAAATACGTGCACACGTGCACGCAAACCGAGGACCGACCCTAAGGCACCGAATGCCACTCTAACAAGACACATGGCAAGACATGGAATATGACATACTAGCATGCAAATTTCAGTAGCAAAAATTGATGCAAAACAGCCCCGAAACATGGCAAAAGTGCACCCGATGCATGAAATAAAACCCGAAATCCAAAATTAGGCACATGGAATGACTTATAGCTATACAAAGCATGTATTATTTGAACATGAAGCATGAAGACAGAAGCAAGGCAGTCCCAAAAAATGCATATTTATAGTTTTAAGTAAGGCCAAACAGTAAACACAAATGGGGCTAAGCTAGCATACAAAAATGGCCCTAAAATTGAGATAATGAAGCAAGTAGCAGCTTCTGGCCCCAAATGGCCGAGAGCCCTTCAACAAAGTTGAAGAGGGGCTCAAAATATGGTATTTTACAGTTGGTGACCAAACCCAAAACAGTGCACAAGCAAGCCTAAAATACTATGCAAGATAAGGCCAAAAAGAGGGCTTCAACACAAAGTATACAAAGGATGCCTCAAACAGAAAAAGACCCTTAATGAAACATGAAGAAGGGGTCAAAATAAGGCTATTTACAGTTCGGACCAAAGCCCAAAAACAGAAGCACAAGGGGCTAACAAATTATGCAAAAATAAGGCCAAAAGAGGGATACAAAGGCAAGTGAAAAATGGAAGCCTCAAACAGTGAGGAGCCCTTCAACAATGTTGAAGAAAGGCTCAAAATAAGCCACTTTACAGTTTAAAACATGCCTCAAAACAGTTTATACATAGGCCTAAAATACTATGCAAGGAAATGGCATAAAAGAAAGGTAAAGAAGCAAGTGCCACAAGGAAGCTTCAAATAGTGAGAGGCCCTTAAACAAACATGAAATAGAGCTCAAAAAAATGCTATTTTCAGTTAGGGTCGGAGCTCAAAAAAGTAAGCACAAGGAGCTAGAATATGAACCAAGAAAAAGGTCAAAAAGGGGAGAAGATGACTTACCCTTGAAGACTAATCTTTGACAGCCTTTTGGACCAAAATGCAGCACTCCTAGGCTCTGAAGAACAACCTCAAGCTGCTGGAATGGAGGATGGAAGGGTGGGGCTATGGGTTGGTGAAGAACCAATGAGGCTTTTAAGGCTTAAAGTAGAGAGAGAGAGAGAGATTTAATGTGAGAGCTCCAAACCAAAATTTTCTAATCCCTAAAACCAGAGCTGGGGGGGTGTTTATATAGGCAAAAGAGTGGGGGAAAAGGGGGGAAATTGAAATTCAAATTTCCCCCCAAAAAGGCCAAAAAGTGAGATAAAGAGGTAAGTGGTAGCTTCTGGCCTCAAACCGAAGAGATCCCTTCAACAAAGTTGAAGAGGGGCTCAAAACAAGACATTTTGTAGTTTATGAACAAGTCCAAAACAGCTCACAAGTAAGCCTAAAATACCATGCAAAAATAGGCCTAAAAGAGAGTTAAAGAGGCAAGTGATAGTAGGAGACCTCAAACAGTAAAAGGTCCTTAATCAAATATGAAAAGGAGCTTAAAATATGACTATTTACAGTTTGGGTCGGAGCCCAACAATGCTTGCAAGCAAGGCTCGGGGCCAAAACGCGCAGCTCGGGGCCCCGAAAACTGACTGTTAGGCACCGGGAGTGGTGTTCGACCACGAAGTCGGTCTCTCGGACCACAGTGTCCCTCAAAAGGGAGGAAATAAGGTATGTGCCAAAAACCGGAGCAAACGGAGGTGGTTAAGCGGTCCCGAACCGAGGCACACGGCCGTCGGCTCCGAAAAATCGAAAACCGGGCTCCAAATGGGAAAAATGGCCTACGACCACGAAACGTAGCCTATGGCCACTGAGAGATGATCTACGAGACCTCTCCCTCCCTTCGGGAAGAGAAAACAGAGAAAACGGAGCCTGGTTCGCAAACCGAGGCAAAGCACAAAAGAGTCCGGAAGTCCGGAGGCAAGGCTCACAGCTAGGACTCCGCAACCTCAGAACGAGCACAACATGCAACATCACCAAGCGCTCAATCGGTGACGTCTGAGTCTTAAGTTCGGTCAAAAATGGGGTGTCTACACACATCCAGTCTGGGTTTAGGAGAAATCTGTCTAATCTACTCCATCTTTCCCCTTCCTGAGAATTACCCCAGGTGAAATTTCTCCCAAACATTGGTAAGTCAGTTAACTCTAATTGGTCAATCATTTCATTGAATTCTCTCATCTCTCTATCTATTCTAGAGAACCCTTTTTTTTTTTTTTTTTTTCTGATATTCTCCTGATCTCATTAAAATCGTCCCCCACATACCAGGGATTAGAAAATAATACTTTAATATTTAACTAGATATCCCACATCTCTTTCATTTTTCTTGCATCATTAGGACCATAGACACTCACCACCACACACTCAAAACTATGATAAAGAGTACTTGATAAGAGAATGAAATTTTTATTACAGCAACAATCTTTAAGTTGAAACACTTCTAGATTCCATACACAAAGTAAGCCTCTAGCAACTTCTTCTGAATCCACTGCCACAAAATCCATCCTGTCTCCTGGCCAAATTGACCCAGCTAATTTTTTATTACTGACAGATTTCTTAGTCTCTTGCAGTAGCACCATATCAACTTTATTGTCAAAAAGTAACTTTTTGATCCTCCTCATTTTAATTAACTTCCCCAAGCCCCTTACATTCCAAGATAATAACTTCATTACAAATTTACCATAACTCCTTATACCTCATAAAGATGCTATTCAATTAGCATTGCCCTTCATCTCCTTCAACTTTTCAATATCTCTCTCTTCCAGCTCCATTAATTTACTTATAATCTCCTCTTCCTTTCCATTGCAGTTCAACCCGAGGACCCTACTGAGCTGCAGAGTTGTTTCAGCTTCATTAAGCTTGCTTATCATCTCCTCATCCTTTCCATTGTCGTCCCTCCCAAGAACCCTACTGAGCTGCAAATTTGTTTCAACTTCATTAAGGACCCTTTTTCTTGACTGACTTGACACGGAGAGTGAAATTGCTGCTACTACTGCCCTGAAAACAACCCCTTTCTTCAAATTCTTCGACATTTCTTTCCTGTTTTTCCCAATCTGGAGGTTGCCCTTCTGGTTAAAATAAGGACCTGAAACCCTTTTTGCTTTTTCTTTACTGCTAGCTTTTCTTACTGATAAGATTTTGATGCTTCTCCCCATGTTTCCTTTTTGTTTGGTTGTTGCTTCTCTACAATTTGGGCTTGGTTCAAAATGTTACTAATAACCTGATTTGGATCAGAACAATTGGGCTAGGTAGCAACACCACTACCATAGCCCATATCATAATTCTGTTCATGGGCCTTGTTTAGAACCACTTCAAGATTTAACCCAGGTATGGATTAAATAGACCCACTCAAACTTTTCATAAAACCTGATGTCATTACCTCTCCATCGACTATTCGATTAACCCCCTGCTTTCCATGCTTCTCTTCATGCGTAGCCCTCATCATCACGTTTGCTCGTGCACTCCCACTGTTTAATTTTCTCAAGTTGTTGACAGTCTCTTCTACCAGTGAAACATTTAATTCATTGTCTCTGCCTTTCATGTCAACTCTCTCTTCATGCTCTCTTCTCTTTTCTTCGACTGCCATGTCATCCATTGTATCCAACTCATCATGTTGCTGGATATCCATCTCATCATCTCCATCCCCACCCCAGTTGTTCCTCTGTTCTGATTTCTGTTCATCCTCTGGCTTATATGAACTGTAAACATCTTCATCATCATGCTTCTTATGACATTTGCATACCTTACTTATCACCACCTTGGTAATAATTTGCTCATCGCACACTTTCACTGGATATAGAGTTCCTTGGCAGTCGAGATTCATTGTTTTATTGATAGATTCCATATATGTGGTTGCAATTCTTATTATTCCACATTGTAAACTGTTCATATTAAGAGTTTCATTATCAACCTCAATAATTTCTCCCCATAAGCTTCATATGCTGCTGAAGGTTTTGTTATTCCAGAGATTTAAAGGCACTCCATAGCAACATAGCCAAACTCATCTTTCTTGTTCAATGACCATTCCTTTTTTCCATTCCTTGACTAATTCACACCACTCCTTAATCCATCCACTCATCATATGCTGATTTTTTCTTTCTTCTCTTGAGCTGATTAAAAAGATACAACTATATCCCTTCCACCTGCTTTTGTGACTTTAACGGTCCACACCTCCCTCGTAGTTAATTCCTTTATGAAATCCTCCTCCGAGCATTTCGATTTTAGTCGAACAGTTGCACTCTCATACAACCATCCATTGCCTTCTTCATAAGCTCTTATGGTTAAGCTTGTGTACTCTCTCCTCCTCCCTTCATCTACTACCTGAGCATATGATTTCTTTTTATTTTTCAGATTAACAGTTGCATAAGTTGACTTTTCTTTCTTTCTCACCTCTTTGACATATGGTAATCTTAGTTTTGCCCCCTGGTTCTTCTCAAAATCTGCTTGTTTTACCTTTGGTGCTCTGTTTTCACACCACATGCCGTTTACTTTCTGTGCTGCCATTTGTGCCGCAACTGGGCAATCGTACCTTACAAATCCAAATCTTGATCGTGTTTGTTTCCTCCTATTATACGCTATGTAAACATCCTTCACCACCCCAAAGTTGTTGAATAGTGAGTATCGCCCTTTTGGATCCATTGATTAAGGTATTTCATCCACAAAAAGTATATACATGCTTACTTTTTGCTCTGAGAAACCTCTTCCAATTCTTTCATGTTTGCGGAGAACTGGCTTCCAACCTCCTTCTCCCGCTCCATACTTTTGCTCCATGCCTCTCTTAATGATCTTTTTTTGTTTTGTTTTGTTTTGTTTTTTTGTTGTAAGCTGTTAGGTCAAATGACATGAACAAAATATTTGCATTATTTTATTATTTTATATGTATAAAGGTTAAAAGGCAAATATGTCATTTTAATTTAAAATGGGGTAAGTATAATTTTTTAAATGTAAGGGGAGATTTGTATTAAATAGAAATATCAGGGTGTGTCAGTATAATTTACCCTAAAAAAATAAAAATTTGTTGCTGTGATAGTGGACTTTTTTCTTTTATAAATAGGGCCAGGCTTCTGTGGGGCTCACCACAGGTCTTTTCTCGATAATCCGAACCGTGCAATATGTAGAATTCGTCGAGTACTTTATCCTTATAGAAAATCACTTTGATCAGATATCAATAGCTACTTGATTAGGTCAGATTTTTGTCAACGGTAAATATAATTTTCAAAATAAATTGTTGACAAAAATATGATTCGATCAAGTAGCTATCGATATCCGATCAATGTGATTTTTTACAAGGATAAAGTATTCGATGAGTTCTACACATTGAATAGTTTGGATTATCAAAACAAGACATGTGGTGGGTCTTACAAGCCCAATAACACTATTCAATCCACAAAATATACTGGAGACTAACTTGACCCAAATAAATATATATCAGTCTCGTGGTCTTTTTACTTTGGCTTGAAGTTTCTTGGTAACTTATTAATTAGTTGTATTTTTTTTTATTGGCTGAAGAAAATATAATTAATTAATACTGTATTTGTTTTTATTATAAGGATCTGATAGCACTATTTGGTATAAATTAAATAAGTGCACTTATTTAGGTCGTATCATATCTTTATTTTTTTATAATTTTTTTTTGTAAAAAATAAAAAATTATATTTATTTAAATTATTCCAAACAACTCCTAAGAAAATATATTAGTGAGGAGCACAAATAATAATTTTAAATAAATTTTTTATTTTATTTTATTTTTTTAAAACTTTTTCTATCTTTATTTTTTCTTTCTATTATCATACACTACTCTCACAACCAACCATACTAGAGAATCCAAATTTTTTGATAGATTTTTTTTTGGGCAATGCTGCAGAGCTCTAATTAAAGCTGCTACAGTGCAGCTCTAATGAGCTCGCCACATAAAAAAAAAAAAAAAAAAAAAAAGTGAGGTAAAAGACAAAATATAAGGAAGAAAAAGACAAATTAATATTCTATTAGAGCTCTCTTTTTAGAAGTCTAAATCATTTTTCTTTTTTTTTGCCTCCTAACATTTTTCTATTACAACAAGCGTACATGTACGGCTGCGTACGGCTGTTATGACAAAATGCTGATACAGATATATTGCAGTAAAGTCGTAGACATTGAAATACTAACATAACAAACTATATATTCCAGTGACAGTGGACTTTTTTTTTTTTTGGGTTGGTACTCTTTCAATCTATTTTGGTTAAATTAATGATTCATTTATGGAATTTGTTTAGTTCAAATTCATTTGAATGAGACGCTTTTCGAAAAGAGTCTTATTAGTCTCTCGTGAGTTTTCAAAAACTAAAAAATTCTTATTGATTAGAGTCATATTCCAATAAATTTGAGGTAACCAATTGCTTGAATGTCTCCACTTGCATGATATTGATTTTGAGGTAGCTTGTACGGTTTAGTATCAAATTAATATGTACCATAATTTTAACTTTTAATACTGATCTGATAACGTTACATATTTTGATACTATTATTTAAAACAATATTATGAAGCACTAAACATGGATTGGAGTTGACTCCGGCGAGGTTGGTGATGGTGGTGGTGATGCATTTCTCTTTCCACGCTCCGACCGACTGTTTTCTGCAAATTTAAGACTACCATGGTGCAAACCCTTCTGTTTCTCCTCCTCATTCCACTCTGTCGAGTAGTACTCTTCTTCAGTACACTTTCCACCTTTCGATGGCGGCAAGAACATACTTCCCCACTGCGGAAAGTGCACCACCACCACCGGAAGAGTACAAGCTACCGCCATAACCCCCATCCACGTCAGCCCTCTCGCGGTGGAGAATTTTGAGCCCGAAAAGAACACTAGCTGAGTCAATCCACCTCCAAAGTTCCCTCCGGCTCCGGTTAAACCAGACAGAAGGCCCAGAGACCGCCGCGAAACAAAAGGGATTATACCATATGTTGCTCCGCAAGCGGCCTGAGCTCCGAAGGAGAAGAGGACCATGGCTAGTATGGCGACTGGAAGAGAATTCGCAAAGCCAAGCCAAATGCAGAAGAGTCCTCCTAGGGTTTGCAGGACCCAGAGAGTCCAGAGCCGGCCTCTCATGCCGAAGTTTTTGGCTGCTAGGTCAGAAGCGTATCCTCCGAAAGGCCGAGCCACGATGTTGGCCATGCCAAAGGTGGCTGCAATGATTCCGGCGGTGTGGAGCTTGAGATTGAACCTGTTAGAGGTTTTGGTTAGTTCAAGTATTTGATCTGGGGATACTGAAACGGGAGTGAAGAAGAAGTTGGCTAACCTGTCGTAGAAATACTCTGCAATGACATTGTTTATACATAGTTCAATGCCCATGGAATAGCCGTAGAGGAGGAAGAAAACCCAAGTTCTGTAATTTTTTACTGCATTCCAGAACACCTGAACAAGAATTAACAGTATAGCTCCATTTATGAGAGAGAGAGAGAGAGAGAGAGAACCAGAGATGGAAAGAAAGAAAACCAACTAGGATTTAATTCTTATTCGTGGGCGAAAACTAATCACAGAATCAAACGCAACCTCTTATGTGATAGGGTTGTATTTAGTTCTATGATCACTTTATGTGTTTCTAGATTTTTTTTCAGAGTAGTTCAGTTGACCAAAATTTCTACACCTCATTTGGTGTTAGATTTTTTCTCTTCAAATTTTTATGTTCAGTTATCCCATAATATATATATATATATATATATTATAGCACGTTAAGATTTTCATTGATTCAATCGTTATTAGTGTTTTCTAAATTTCTATGTTCAACTACCCCATAACATATATATTATAGTACTTCAAGCTTTTCAGTGATTCAATAGTTATGAGTGTTTTTCAAATTTTTATGTTCAATTATCTCATAATATATATATTTTAACACTTTAAGATTTTTAATGATTCAATAATTATGAGTGTTTTGAGTAACAAAGAATGAGACAGTGTGACAGAAGATCCCCCTCTCTTTCAATAACTTACCTTTGAAAACTTATCTTTGGGAACATCACCCCTCTTCTGTAGGGTACTGAGGTTCCCATCAGGCAAGTCTTGGCCAAGGACTAGCACCATCACCCCTACAATCACATGAAGCCACCCTGGAATAAAGAATGCAATCCTCCAGGCAGTGAAAGGAGTGGCTCCACACAATTTAATCACATGAACAAGAAAAGGCATTAAGAGCTGAGTGACTCCACCACCCATATCACCCCACCCAGCACTAGTCCCATTAACAAGCCCAATAATCTCACCATTAAACATGGTGCTAACCCAGTACTGGCACGACACAAACGTCGCAAGAGAGAATCCAATCATGAACCGGACAGCAACGTACCCTCCAGCCGATGACACGAACGAAATGCAAAACACAGTTGGGGCTGCTAAGAGGTTGAGAAATGCACAGCCGTATCTTGGGCCTATGAGGTCACAGACTAGGCCCATTACGAGTCTGGAGAAGATGCTTCCGGAAACGGAGGCGACACCGGCGTTTCCAATGTCAGATCGGGTTAGGTTAAGGTTGTCGCGGATGATGGGGACGAGAGGGGCGGCAGCGAAGGTGGAGACGAAGCAGGTGAAGAAGGAGATCCATGAGAGGTGGAAGGACCTCATGTGGGGTTGGGAGAAGGAGAAGAGTTTGATGGATTTGGCTTTGTGCTCGGAATCTACTGGTAAAGAGAATTTTTTTGATGTGGGATTTGTAGGAACTAGTTGTGGTGATGGTGAGGCAATGGAGAGGGCAAAGGGTTGTTCTTGTTCCCTGCTTGTTACTACTACTCCATGCATGGAGCTTGCCATTCTCTCTCTGTTTCTTAAAAGTTGTTGTTGCTGGTGTGGTTGTGGGATGGAGAGGTGCCATGGTACTTATAATGGATTTGCCGTTGACATTGTCAAAGGCAAGCCATTGTAAGCCATGTTTGGTTTGTAGATTTAGCCAGCGAAAGGAAAACAAGAATATAAAAGAATTCGTGGTCACTTGTTTAGACCTTACCATGGAAAACAAGAGGGAGAAAATATTGAATGTCATTTTTTTCCCTTTTCTTTCCTTGATTTTTAATCATATGTGAGATCTTTTCTTGGTGATTCCAAATTATTCAGGCTGTGAAGTTTTTTTGAATATATTATTTATGAAAAAAATGAAATTCATCGAACAACCTTAAGCATATGACTAGATTATATTATCTACATCTATTTTCTGACTAAATATTGTACATAGAGCAATGATTGAGACCTTTATTCTCACAAGACCTCCACAAATTTGAATCACTCATGATGTGGATCTCACACCTGCATGAGTGGGCTCCACACATACATAAAAGGTCAGGATTACTTTGATGATGTGGGGATCATCTCCAAAGGAGGTCCCAAATATTTTCCATTGTACATAATATTCAGATGAGACTCACATCACAAAAAATTTATATCCATATAAATATTGGGTAAAATATGTAATAATTCATTTGGCATCGAGCATTTTTATAATTTTAAACGGTAAGGGCCACCTTTGCTCACCAAAACGAATATGGCCCCTTAATTTTAGCTGCATAATGCACGTGGATAGTTGCATGAATATTTTAGAGCATCACACGTAGATTTCTTCTTCTTCTCCTTTTATTTTTATTTTTTGAGAAAATTATATTAATAGTCAAAGAGTAAAGTTTTTTTTTTTTTTTTTTTAAATCAAATCAAAGAGTATAGTAGACTATATATAATATTGAGTAGGTACAGAACAGATGTACGGTACCGTACATTTTCCTTCATTTGAAAAATGGATAAGGAACCTTTGGTGAAAATGAAAGCAAAGCCACCCTCCTTTGCTTCCTACTTTGCGCACCCAAACAAAGAGAGCAAGATGAGTCTTAAGGACTTGGGGTTATACTCCATGTCATTGGTTTCAACGTCTCTTAAGGCCAATTATTTCGGGTGAAAAGCACATAGAGATTGGTAAGGAGACTTAGATGAATCCTACCCAATATTTGAAACTGTTAATTTGGGTGAGTTTACAAATCATCCCTATATGATTAATTGATTATGTTATGTAGCACCATTTAAGAATGAGCTTTGAAATCTTAGCTTCCTTGGGGTCTAGCCTCCAAAAATCACTCTTCTACTTGTTTTTCGATGATGGACGAGAATGAGCCAGCTAAGGGTGCTCTCATATCGGATCGGTTTGGGTGGCTTTAGATTTGCTATTTATTTGAACTTCAGTAGATTAGAAAAAATTAATTTACATCTATCTACTTAGCTAGCAGATGCGGATTGAGTGTGCAAGTTGGCGAGTGAATGTGAATTAATTTGGTGGTTTAGGTTTTATTATTTTATGCTTTGTTTTGAACTATTTTAGAGTAATTTTTTACTATTTTCGACTTTATTTGAGTCCAATTTTTTTTATTCTTCATTTTTTAATGCAAAATTTTCATATTTCATAAATAGCTAATATTATTACTAAATAAAATGTCTATTTTTAATATATAAAGTATAAAAACATAACATCATTTTCTTAAGGGAGATTGACGGATCGGATTAAGTTGTGTGTCCTCTCATCTACAATCCGTCGAATTGGGAAAATGTCTATCCATATCCGTCTATCTACACTATCAAAACCGCTTAAAATAAGTAAATTTGATCAGGTTAATCGATTTTGATAGATTGGTCAGATCCGTGAACATTCTTAGAATCGGCACAACTTTAGAATATATATGTTGGGCTTTGGTGGAATGGTGGAACCCGTGGGTCGGCCTATAAACCCATCCTGATAGGCTATTTGAAGAAATTTGTATACTAAAGACTCCAATATCACTTTTGCATTTTTCAAGATAAAGTTTTAAGGAGAGTTTTAAAAATAAATTTCTTAGGAGAGGTGGACCTATATAATTTGAAAATATTATTAATTTTTTTTATCAGAAAAATAATAATAATATTGATATGAGAAGTGGGATGATGAAGCATCAAGCCGAATAGAATATATAATTCTAAATGGGAGATTTGGTCAAAACCACTCATAATAAAACTTTAATACATTAAGAATAAGTACAAAAGTTTTTCTTAAAAAGTTCAACATATACCACTATTATCAAACTTGTAATAATTCGAAAATTTAAGTTGTCCCTTAAATTTTATATTAGTATTATTTAATATAAATAATTTCAAAAAAAATAATTTTAATTTTATATTATTGTTTGATATTATTTTCTAAGTATTATGATATTTATATTATAATTTTCTTTATATTTTTTTTAAATCAAAATATATTAAAATATAATATTTTCTGTACAAAAATGTGGCCCGCAAGCCTCTTGCTCCCCACGTTTTGTCGCTTATATATATAAATGTCCAGCAGCCATTTCATTCTCACCAATTCCAAACTCTCTTATTCTCTCTCCTCTTTAGTGTTTTTTTTTATATATAAAACTTTGAATTTAGTTTGAAATATTTAATAGATCGCAGTTAACGAAAGGTAAAAGTTGAAATTAATATTAAGGTGAGTTCTATTATACTTTGAGTTATCATAATTTATTTTACGTAATTTATGTTTTATAAATTATATTAACATTTTTAATTTATGAATCTTATTTTCTATAATAAGGAAAACTCGTGGATATAACTGTTTATTAAAATGTGTTTTGAATAATTATTTTATAAGTATCATCACGGAGGTGAGTTCCACGCCTTGGGGACTTAAATAACCATTGGCCTCTGATTAGTCACTTTGTGACCTTCTGTCTGTCATGGATCCACTGACACTCTAATTTTTTGTGTGGAGCAAAGTGTTGTACGGAGCTAAGTACTACATTATTGTGGGAGCCACCTCTTGAGTCCATATATATCTGTTCCGTTCTGTACTGTGGTTATGATTATTTTATATGATTTCTGTCAATTGATTTCCAAATTATATATATTTTATATATTTAAGCTCTGTTTAGCCAATAATTATCCATGATGAATTTTATGCCATACTTTTAGTGCTTGTAGTTGTTTACCAATTTTCAGGAAACAATGCAATTCAGAAATAGCTTTTGAAGAGTCTTAGGCCCCGTTTGTTTTCAGAGGTAGAATAGAGGGGATTGATAGTGAGGAGATTAAGTAAAATTGTGTTTGTTTTGATGATAGTTGTTAGTATAGGAATTGTTAAATTATTTTTATATAAAATAAATATAAAATAATAAAAAAAATAAAAAAAATACAAAAATATTACACATTAATGTTTTAAAAAAAATGCCCAACATGTAAAAAATTTTAAAAAATAAAAATAAAATAAAAAAATTTCAGAAAAAAAATAAAATAAATAAAATCATAATTTTTACTTCACAAAAAATTAAACATTAATGTTCCAAAAAAAATGCCCGACATGTAAAAAATAAAAAAATAATAAATAAAAAAAAAATTTCTAGTCCGCCGGACTATTTTTCTAATACCAAGTCCTGGAGTGTAATGATCTGAAATTTTTCCCTCCGCTCGAGCGGGGGAGTTGCCGCTCGAGCGGACTTTTTGGGTTTCCAGCAATTTTGCAGACGGCTTGAGATTCTGGGAGTTGTGATTCTCCGCTCAAGCGGGGGAGTTTACGCTCGAGCGGACGGCTTTGTTGGTCTGCGCGCTCGAGCGCAAGGTTGGGCGCTCGAGCGGGTCTCCAGGTTGAGTTGTACTTCTGAGGCACGTGGGCTCGTTTTTGACATTTTATTAGTGTATTTGGAATGTTCTTATTTTATTTTGGGGTATTGGTTGAGGTGGTAATATGATGGTAAAGTAAGATTGGACCAAAGAATTTAATTCGGATAGTTATCTTACGATCAGCCGTCACTCTTTTGCTCTTTTCTTTCTCCACACTTTGAATTTGGATGTGAGGTTAGAACGATTGGAAAGCTTATTTCCGGGGCTTCAATTTGGACACAAGAACGACCTAAAACGGAGTCCGGATGAGAGAGTTATACCTGTTTGAAGTTTTGGAATCTGTGCTGGAAGCAAGTACGCTCGAGCGTGGGAAGCGACGCTCGAGCGTGGGAAGCGAATTCAGCAAGTTTAAAATCACTTTTCTAGATCATTCATCACATTTTCCTCCCTTCTCTTCATCCCTCTTGCCCTAGGTCCGAAAACCCTAGGGTTTTGATCCCAAATACTTCCAATTTCCCTAAGGTTTGATCAAGATCTTCCACCAAAAAGTGAAGAAGGCATGAAGATCTACATTTTCAACCGATTGAAGCTCGGATTTGTGGACGATTCTTCTCAAAGCTTCGTTCTCTTGCTTGATTCTTGAGGTAGGGGTCCTAGTTCTCCTTCAATGCTTACATTAATAGATAGATTTGTGGTATTTTGGAGTATATAAATGTAAAACCCACATTTTTGAGCATATAGAGTATATTATGAAAATTCGGGATTTAGGGTTTGAGATGATGGAAGTTAAATTGATGGGTTAAAATGATGGATTGTGAACCCTAGGTGTATAATTTATGGGAAAATTGGAATAAAAAGGTATGGGTTAAGAAGTTTGAATTTTTTTTCTTGAAATTACTAGATTTCCTAGAAACCTTAGGTTGATTCTTGATGATAGTCAATGATTTGGCCCAAATTGAAAGCAGATTTATGAAATTGGTAGGTTGAATTATATATGCACAAGTTTAATTGGGTTTTGGCTATACTTGAAAATTATGTTTAAAATTTGCGAATGAACTTTGTTATGAGCATTGTAAACCATGTTATAATGAGAAAGGAAATTGAGGGAAATGATTTATTAATGATATAGATGATATAAACTCGGTTATGGAATGTTGAAATGGGATTTAAGAATTTCTCTTGAATTATATTTAATGGTGTTGAGTTGAATCATGTTGAATCTTGTTGATTTTGGTTTTTGTGATCTAAAATGTAGAGTTTTCCAAGATGGGTTTAATCTCAAATCATTTTATTAAATTCCTAGTGGGCTTGTTTAGTCATTCAACTCAAGAGGATGATTTAATGGAGTTTCTTGATGGGGATGGGAAATGTTTGGTTTTTTGGTGAAAACTCTAGAAACTTGGAGATTTTTGGGGAACATGAAAATGTTCATAAAACTCTGTTCTTTCTTGGAATAAAAGATGAATGGGTGTAATTCCTTAATGTGTTTTGCAAGAATGGTAATCTTTCAAGTATATTGAGTTGGAGAAATGGTTTTGAAAACTTCATGTGCACATGGTTGACTTGATAGGGAATGTTATGAACCATGGAAATTGTTGCAGTTGCATATCATTTCATTTATTATTGTGCATGGTGGTTCTAAATCGAAGAGATTTGTATTCATGACAGAAAATGATTTGTATGAGAAACATGGAAATGTGTATGGGGTAAATACGTTGGTAAGTCCGGATAGGGGGTGTAGAGTGGGTGTCGAGCCCTCCAGCTGTGACTGGTAAAAATGACAAAGAGTGGGTGTCGAGCCCTCCAGCTGTGACTGGTAAAAATGACAAAGAGTGGGTGTCAAGCCCTCCAGCTGTGACTGGTAAAAATGACAGATTTTGGGTGCTGAGCCCTCCAGTTGATACTGGTAAAAATGGCAGTTTGGTAGTACTCGTAGAGTCTACTTGTAGACACCAGTCTAGGGATTACCAGTGTCGTATTTACCGCCCCTATTGAATTAATATAGGAAGTTTGAAATTGATGAAATCACATGATAATGTTGAGAACATGGCGATTTTGAAACAATGCATTGAACTGAATATTTTTCCTCATTAATTACCCTTGGCATAGCATTGTATTTACATTTACTTTTGTGTTGAGGAAAAAGCATAACTATATATCCTTTGTGAGAATTCTCTACAGAACATGGAAATTAATTACAAAGATGGTTGGTTTTCGAAAATGTTTTGGGTGCCCACATCCCGCCATATAGTAGTCGGCAAATGTGGGGAATGGTTTTAAAAAGTTGGAAAAAAATGGTTTTTGAAAGAAAATGGCTTTTATGAAAATGGTTTTTGGGAGTTCACTCCCGCCGTAGTGAGTCAGCAAAAGATGGATTGTGTTGAGCTATGTGTTGAGAGGTATGTTGAGTTGATGATGTTATTTGTTGCTTGTGATGAATTGGTGAAATTTTATATTGATGTATAATTTGGTTTAAAGAGGAAAAGTGCATGGGCATTATTTGTGAATAATGGGAACCAAAAATAGATATGAGGATTATAGATTATGATGGTAAACTTAATGAAGTAGTTGTGTTAATAAAAGTAAATTGTGAGAGTTGTTCTATAATTAAATAAAGGATTGGCTTGGAAGAGTTTATTAACATTGTGTTATCTTGAAATGAAACTTTACGGGTGAAATTAACGGGGTGAAATGAGTATAGGAGAATTGTTGGCGAGTCAAAAAGGAAATTGAACTTGAAATTTTGGGGGTTTTAAGTTAAAAGTGAAGAGTAGAAAAGAAGAATGGAAGGAAAAGAAGAGTATTAACAATGGAAAATTAGTTGAGAAATGTTTGGGAAATTGGTTAATAACATTTAAATGATGTTGTTTCTTAAATATGGTTGTTTCACAAGGATCTATGATTTTCTAAAGTTAAGGGATGATTTTAATGGCTGAAGGTTTTTCTTACAAGTGTTTAAATTGTTTTTGAGAAAAAGATACCTTACTTATGATATCTTGAGATTATGAAATGTCACCCTACTATATTGTATCACCCTGCATGCATGATGTAACAACCCTCATTTTGACTTAGCCATGCTTTCATGCATACATGTATGTTTCGTTTTGCTATGTTGCGTATCTTGTTTTATCTCGCTTTGCTTAAGTGTTGCTGTTTGATTTTGATCCCTGCTTGGTTGTGGCCGAGATCATCTCGAGCTTAGTTCACTCTTGAACCCTTGTACTTGGAACCGCCTTGAACCGCTTGATTGATCTTTATCTTCACTCCGGCATGTTAGCCGAGGTGTTTCCATCCAGGCCGAGATGTTTTGCATTTGGTGACCTTGTCCCAGGGCAGGTATGACTCAGACCGAGGTGTGGCATACCCCGGCCAAGGTGTGGCACAGCTTAGTCAAGTGTCGTCCTCCCTAGCCGGTGTCTTTGTTACCCCGTTGCCGAAGTTTTGACTCTAGCCGATGTCCTTGCTTGCCGATGTGTCTTGCCATCTAGCTTGTTGAGTACGCTTTGTCAGAGACTTGTCTTATCAATCAGTCACTTTTGAGTTGAACCAACCCGGTAGTGCCACGTGTCCGAGCTGTGTGTTAAGACAGCCGGCAGACTTTGAACCAAATCATTTTTGTCTCAAATCTTTGTTTTTAGAGAGAGAAGCTCTCAAGGGAGAGGGAAGAGCTTTAGAGAGAGAGTGGTGACTTTCGAGCTTGGTCTTGGTTGATCGAACCGTTAGATTCGTGATCTGAGGACTTTGATCTTTGCCTTGAGCCTACACCTGAAGACCGAGGTGAGTGGTATTTTTAATAAAGCTATGTTATACTGCTTTGATAAAATCTTGCTTTGCTTTGTCTTGATGAAAGTATTTGTTAAGCATGAATGTTAGCCCTATTTTGATGTATCGAGTATAAGCCTTGTTTTGATGTCATCTTTGAAAAGTCCCTTGTGCTGGAGGACTATAAACTTTCGCAGTACCGAGTATGAAAGTCCCTTGTGTTGGAGGACTCTAAACTTTCGCAACACTAAGTATAAAAAGGATACGGTCCTTTCTTGGAAAGACTATCATGTTAAAACGGGCTACGGGCCCAAGTAACACAAGACCATCGTGTTAAAAAGAGCTACGGGCTTAAGTAACACAAGTCCCATGTGCTGGAGGACTACAAACTTTCGCAGTACCTCGACTAATCGATTACGGACCGTGTAGTCCTTGTTTTGCCACTGACGGTTTACCGCGTGGATTTGTTTGTTCGGAAAGCTTGGTTTATGTTTTGCCGATGTTAGTAAGCATCCCTTGAAACTTGTAAGATTTGATGGATGAATACGGTTCATCTCTTGTTTCGATAAAGTTTTGACGTGTTTTGCTTTGAAGGAATCTCGGCTAATATTCGTATGATTTTGGACATGTTTTGTTTTGAAAGGACTTCGGCTATATTCATGCAAAACCTTTATTATTTGTACCATTCACTGAGTATCCAAGCTCACCCTCTCTATATATATGTAGGTGATGAGCAGGACGGCGGCGACGCCTAGATGTGTTCTGCACAGCTTGTTTTGGATTCTTGTCATGTCGGCTTGACTCGTATTTACGTCGGCTTTGTTTTGTATTCATGTCGGCAACGTTGTAATTACGTCGGCCAATCTTGAAAATCATGCTTCTTGACTTATATCTATTGTATTTTGTATATGTCGGCTCGAGAAGCCTTTTGATCAAGATGTAACTTGCATTTTTGTTATTTTGGACTGGTTGTAAAGCTATATCTTGTATGTCATTTCATTAGATTTATGCACGGCTCTCATGGACCACTTGTATCTTTGATTTATTGCTTCCGCGCTTGTGAGCCCCATATGTATAGTATACTTTGATTGTGTGTGATCTTTGCAAGTTGGCCTTCGGTAATTACGGATTACTGGCCATCACGGCACCATCCTACTAGGGGCGGGTTGGGGTCGTGACACATGATCATTTCTATCTGTGTGTTCGTTATTGATTTAGAACTATGAGATTCCTACTGGGCATTAGTGCTCACCCCGTTATTGATTTAGAACTATGAGATTCCTACTGGGCATTGATTAGAACTATGAGATTCCTACTGGGCTTAAAAGTCACACTTTGCATGCTCATAGCATTATGAGGAGAGGTAGACCTCCAATTGGCCGAGATCGGCCCGAGGACAGACTGGAAAGATTAGTTGAAGGCTTGGCCCGCGAGTTGAGGCAAACCAGACAGCAGTATGCTAGTGCTACTTCGACTCAGGCCGAACAGACCAACGGCCGGAATGCAGTTCCGCCTCCACCTCCGCCAGTACCACAAGTGCTTCCACAGCCAGCCCTGTATGGGGACGGCACGATAGCTTTGATCAGGGAGTTCAAGAAAATGAAACCACCGAGGTTCTCTGGAGGCATAGAGCCGATGAAGGCCGAAGCATGGGTTTTGGAAATGGAGAAGTTGTTCGAGATTTTCCCCAGCACTGACGCTCAGAAAGTAACATTGGCAGCATTCACCCTAGATGATGATGCTCACAGATGGTGGATGATGGTTAGAGAAAGTAATCCAGACTTGACCTGGATCAAATTTTTGGAGTTGTTCTACAACAAACATTTTCCCCTAAGTGTTCGAAACCGCAAGGCTACCGAATTCCAGACCTTGACACAGGGCAACCGGACAGTAGCAGAATACGACCGCATCTTTACTGAGTTGGCGAGGTTTGCACCTCACATGGCCAATGACGAATATATGAAGGCTAGAAAGTTTGAAGGTGGGCTTCGCGGACCGATTCAAGACCGGGTTAACTTGCACAATCTGCCGACCTACGCCGAAGTGTTGGACAAAGCCATTTTGGCCGAAGCTAATTTGAACAGATACCAGAACTCGGGAGAGAACCAGCGAAAGAGGCAGAACCATGACAGTCGCCGAGCACAATTTGATGCGAAGAAGAAAGCGAATGTTGACAGTTCAAGCAACTCAAGGCAGGGAAGTAGTGCTAAGCCGATATGTTCAAGTTGTGGAAAGCCACATTTCGGGGTCTGCCGACGGGCGTCTGGAGCTTGTTATGAGTGTGGCGAGGTAGGTCATTTTGTGAGAGACTGTCCTAAAGCAAAGGCGGATGACGGTAAGAAGGATGAGAATACCTCGGGTTCCATACAGAAAGGTAACGTCGGGAAAGGACAGATGAGACAAGGCAGGGTGTTTGCACTAGTGCCAGGAGACACTCAGAATATTGAGGCAGTAGTGTCAGGTATGCTCTCTATTTGTTCTCAAGATGCTTATGTGTTGATTGATTCGGGTTCTACGCATTCGTTTGTATCTGTTAAGTTTGCCGAGAAAATTAATAGGAAACTGGAACCCCTTGGCTATGTATTATCTGTGTCTACTCCATCTGGAACATCTATGATTGTTGCATCCGTCTATAGAGCATGTGTTATTGTGATTGGAAGTGTTGAATTGTTAGTTGACTTAATGCCATTGGACATAGCTTATTTTGATGTTATATTGGGAATGGATTGGTTAGTAACAAATTATGCGTCCATTAATTGTGTTTCGAAGAGTGTAACATTGAAACCCCCAAACCAAGCCGAGGTTATTTTCCAGGGTAAAGGGGTAGTGCCCCCGCCTTACTTGATTTCGTCCATTAAGGCCTATAAGCTGATTCAGAAAGGGTGTAAGGGTTATCTGTGTAGTATACTGAGTAATCAGGATGGAAATGTTAATTTAGCCGACATCCCAGTTGTTAGTGAGTTCCCCGACGTCTTCCCAAATGATTTGCCTGGTCACTTAGTCGATAGAGAAATAGAGTTTACTGTCGATATCATATCAGGAACACCGCCGATCTCCAAAACACCTTATAGAATGGCCCCAGCTGAACTTAGAGAATTGAAACTGCAATTGCAAGAACTGTTAGACAAGGGATTTATTAGGCCGAGCACTTCACCTTGGGGAGCGCCCGTTTTGTTTGTGAAGAAAAAAGATGGCTCACTTCGTCTTTGCGTTGACTACAGAGAACTTAATAAGGTCACCATTAAGAACAAATACCCATTACCTCGGATTGATGATTTACTGGATCAATTACAAGGAGCACGAGTCTTTTCTAAGGTTGACCTTAGGTCGGGTTACCATCAGCTTAAAGTTAGAGCCGAAGATGTTGAGAAGACTGCTTTTCGGACAAGATATGGCCACTACGAATTTCTAGTGATGCCTTTTGGAGTAACCAATGCCCCTGCTGCATTTATGGACTTAATGAACAGAGTCTTCAAGCCTTACTTAGATGAGTTTATAGTTGTCTTCATTGACGATATATTAATCTATTCCAAGAGTGAAGCTGAACATAAGAATCATTTGAGACTTGCCTTACAGACTTTGAGAGACCGCAAATGTATGCTAAATTTAACAAGTGTGAGTTCTGGCTATCTACTATTTCATTTTTGGGTCATGTAATTAATGAAGAGGGCATCTCGGTTGATCCTAGTAAAATTGAAGCCGTAGTGAATTGGTCGCGGCCGACTAATGTGTCCGAGGTTCGTAGTTTTCTGGGTTTGGCAGGTTATTACAGGAAGTTTGTGAAGGATTTCTCCAGGATTGCAATTCCATTGACGCAATTGACTAAGAAGGAAGTACCGTATGAATGGACTGAAGATCGGGAGTCAGCTTTCCATCAACTAAAGACGAGGTTGGTTACAGCACCCGTACTTGTACTCCCATCAGGTAATGAGGAGTTTCATGTTTATAGTGATGCATCGCATAAGGGTTTGGGTTGTGTGTTGATGCAAAAGGGTAAGGTCATAGCATATGCATCCGTCAGTTGAAGCCACATGAAAAGAACTATCCTACCCATGATTTGGAGTTAGCAGCTGTTGTTTTTGCTTTAAAAATTTGGCGTCACTACTTGTATGGAGCTTCTTGTCAGGTTTTTACAGATCATAAGAGTTTAAAGTACCTGTTCACTTAGAAAGAATTGAATTTGAGGCAGAGAAGATGGCTTGAGTTGTTGAAAGACTATGATATGCAAATTCAGTACCACCCAGGTAAAGCTAATAGCGTAGCCGACGCATTGAGCAGAAAGTCAGTTGGAAATTTGGCATGTCTAACCGTGATTTCAGTGGAGCCGACTATTGTTGAGGAAGTAAAGGCAAGACAGATGGAGGATGAATTCTTCAGAAAGATAGCCGACGAGATTATTACAAGGCCGAGATCAGAGTATAGCTTCGAAAACCAAGTGCTTAAGTTTGAAGGAAGACTATGCGTGGCCGATATTCCAGAATTGAAGAGAAAAATTTTGCAGGAAGCCCATGGTTCCAAGTTTGCTGTTCATCCAGGAAATACCAAGATGTATCAAGATGTGAAACAGACTTTTTGGTGGCCAAATATGAAGAGAGAAATAGCCGAATTCGTGTCCCAGTGTTTGCATTGTCAACAAGTGAAAGCGGAGCATCAGAGACCAGCAGGACTTCTTCAACCTTTGCTGATTCCAGAGTGGAAATGGGAACACATCTCCATGGATTTCGTGATTGGGTTGCCAAAACACAGAAAGGAATGGATTCGATTTGGGTCATTGTTGATAGATTAACTAAGTCGGCGTATTTTTGCCTGTTAAGACTGCCTTCAGTGCCGATCAACTTGCCTTGTTATATGTGAATGAGATTGTTAGACTTCATGGAGTGCCAATGTCAATTGTGTCGGACCGAGATCCGAAGTTCATTTCCAGATTTTGGCAGAGTCTACAGAGAGCTTTTGGAGCCGAGTTGAGATTTAGTACAGCTTTTCATCCCCAGACAGATGGGCAAACGGAGAGGACAATTCAGACACTTGAAGATCTGCTTAGACTTTGTGTATTGGACTTCCAAGGGAATTGGGGAGAGCATTTGCCCTTAGTGGAATTCGCTTACAACAACAGCTATCAAGCTAGCATTGGCATGGCGCCATATGAAGCTTTATATGGAAGAAAATGTAGATCGCCGATATGTTGGACCGAAGTTGGAGACAAAGCTCTGCTTGGTCCCGAATTGATTCAAGTAACGACAGAGAAGATTAAACTTATTCAACAGAGGATTAAAACTGCCCAGAGTCGACAAAAGAGCTACGCCGACCAGAGAAGGAAGGAGTTAGAATTCGAAATTGGAGATCATGTATTCCTAAAGGTTTCGCCGATGAAAGGAGTTTCCAGATTTGGGAAGAAAGGTAAGTTAGTACCTCGTTATATTGGGCCATTTGAAATCCTGGACAGGGTTAACTCCATTGCTTACAGACTTGCTTTGCCACCAGAATTGAGCCAAGTCCATAATGTGTTTCATGTTTCAATGCTGAGAAAGTATATTCGAGATCCACTGCATGTGATCGATTACTCTGGGATTGAAGTTAATGAGAGTTTGGGCTATGAAGAAAAGCCGATGTGCATTGTCGACAGACAAGTTAGACAGTTAAGAAACAGGTCGATACCAATGGTAAAGGTAGAATGGAAAGAGCATTACGGCAAGGATGCTACTTGGGAAATGGAAGAGGAAATGAGGATTCGACATCCAGAATTGTTCTTGGAACAAGGTAACTTAAGTTTGGGGACCAAACTTCTTTAAGGGGGGTAGAATGTAACAACCCTCATTTTGACTTAGCCATGCTTTCATGCATACATGTATGTTTCGTTTTGCTATGTTGCGTATCTTGTTTTATCTCGCTTTGCTTAAGTGTTGCTGTTTGATTTTGATCCTTGCTTGGTTGTGGCCGAGATCATCTCGAGCTTAGTTCACTCTTGAACCCTTGTACTTGGAACCGCCTTGAACCGCTTGATTGATCTTTATCTTCACTCCGGCATGTTAGCCGAGGTGTTTCCATCCAGGCCGAGATGTTTCCATCCAGGCCGAGATGTTTTGCATTTGGTGACCTTGTCCCAGGGCAGGTATGACTCAGACCGAGGTGTGGCATACCCCGGCCAAGGTGTGGCACAGCTTAGTCAAGTGTCGTCCTCCCTAGCCGATGTCTTTGTTACCCCATTGCCGAAGCTTTGACTCTAGCCGATGTCCTTGCTTGCCGATGTGTCTTGCCATCTAGCTTGTTGAGTACGCTTTGTCAGAGACTTGTCTTATCAATCAGTCACTTTTGAGTTGAACCAACCCGGTAGTGCCACATGTCCGAGCTGTGTGTTAAGACAGCCGGCAGACTTTGAACCAAATCATTTTTGTCTCAAATCTTTGTTTTTAGAGAGAGAAGCTCTCAAGGGAGAGTGAAGAGCTTTAGAGAGAGAGTGGTGACTTTCGAGCTTGGTCTTGGTTGATCGAACCGTTAGATTCGTGATCTGAGGACTTTGATCTTTGCCTTGAGCCTACACCTGAAGACCGAGGTGAGTGGTATTTTTAATAAAGCTATGTTATACTGCTTTGATAAAATCTTGCTTTGCTTTGTCTTGATGAAAGTATTTGTTAAGCATGAATGTTAGCCCTATTTTGATGTATCGAGTATAAGCCTTGTTTTGATGTCATCTTTGAAAAGTCCCTTGTGCTGGAGGACTATAAACTTTCGTAGTACCGAGTATGAAAGTCCCTTGTGTTGGAGGACTCTAAACTTTCGCAACACTAAGTATAAAAAGGATACGGTCCTTTCTTGGAAAGACTATCATGTTAAAACGGGCTACGGGCCCAAGTAACACAAGACCATCGTGTTAAAAAGAGCTACGGGCTTAAGTAACACAAGTCCCATGTGCTGGAGGACTATAAACTTTCGCAGTACCTCAACTAATCGATTACGGACCGTGCAGTCCTTGTTTTGCCACTGACGGTTTACCGCGTGGATTTGTTTGTTCGGAAAGCTTGGTTTATGTTTTGCCGATGTTAGTAAGCATCCCTTGAGACTTGTAAGATTTGATGGATGAATACGGTTCATCTCTTGTTTCGATAAAGTTTTGACGTGTTTTGCTTTGAAGGAATCTCGGCTAATATTCGTATGATTTTGGACATGTTTTGTTTTGAAAGGACTTCGGCTATATTCATGCAAAACCTTTATTATTTGTACCATTCACTGACTATCCAAGCTCACCCTCTCTATATATATGTAGGTGATGAGCAGGACGGCGGCGACGCCTAGATGTGTTTTGCACAGCTTGTTTTGGATTCTTGTCATGTCGGCTTGACTCGTATTTACGTCGGCTTTGTTTTGTATTCATGTCGGCAACGTTGTAATTACGTCGGCCAATCTTGAAAATCATGCTTCTTGACTTGTATCTATTGTATTTTGTATATGTCGGCTCGAGAAGCCTTTTGATCAAGATGTAACTTGCATTTTTGTTATTTTGGACTGGTTGTAAAGCTATATCTTGTATGTCATTTCATTAGATTTATGCACGGCTCTCATGGACCACTTGTATCTTTGATTTATTGCTTCCGCGCTTGTGAGCCCTATATGTATAGTATACTTTGATTGTGTGTGATCTTTGCAAGTTGGCCTTCGGTAATTACGGATTACTGGCCATCACGGCACCATCCTACTAGGGGCGGGTTGGGGTCGTGACACATGATCATTTCTATCTGTGTGTTCGTTATTGATTTAAAACTATGAGATTCCTACTGGGCATTAGTGCTCACCCCGTCGTTGTTTAATCTTTTTACAGGAAGAAAGTTTGGGTTATTTGATTAAAGATTTATGGAGTTCTTCAGTTCATTTGTATAGCTTTCTTAGTAGATGTAAAGGTAGTGGAGTTGTATCTGTAATTATTTATTGGTAGCTTCGCGGCAGAAACTTGGCATGTATTATTGTTGTTGTATTTATTGAGAGAGGGAGAACATGTATCTTTGTGATTCTATTACTCAAGTGTAATAGACATTTGTAAATGTATATATAAAAAAAAAAAAAATATGGACCTAAATTTACAAGCTTTGGTAATGTTTTCGAGTAATAAAAAGTGGGGTGTGACATGGAGGCCCATCCGAATTCCATCTGCAAGGCCTATCTTAAACCCTTCGGCTTATCAGCCCCTTCCTCAACTCTATAAACAAACCGCATATTCAATGGGGCCCATAGCTATCCTAATCCCAATCCTCCTCTCATACCCCAAAACAAACGAGGCCTTAGACGCAGGGCTGCAGAATAGACACACACAGCACTTTTATAGTATTTATAATTCTATTATTCATATGTAAATATCGACCTTTTTGGTCAATAAATTTTGTTATAAAAATAGAAGTTCTAATGATTATTTTAGTACTCCCACTTAATTTTTTTTTTTTCCCATTCGTGTTTAGTAATTTGATTAAGAATTGGCCGGAGGTAACTTCATTTGTTAGCCATTACGATGCTTAATCCTTGGGTACGGGAAGCGGGTCGTGACAAATGGTATTAGAGCCTAGGATTTAAAATTATTTTTATCAAAGCATTGGAGTATAAGACACATGCACAAATAGGATGGGAGAAACATTGAGCTAGATTACAGGTTGTATTTAAATTAAATATTTGTGTAGCTAAGATGAGTTATTTGTTACTCTATATATAATTACTAGCGTATGCCCGTGCCTAAAGGCACGGTGTAAATAATTTTAAGATTAAAATGCAGTTATAATTTATACGTATTATGTTGAAATTTATAAAGTTTGTGTCATTTTTTGATAAAGATACTGAAAAAATATATTGAAATATTTTTCTTCTTAAAGAACTTACAACAATTTTGCTTGTATTATACGCTCTACAAAACTCAAATAAAATAACAACTCTCCCTAATCTTAATGCAAATTAAGAAACAAACATATAAGATTTAAAGTTATATTGCATATCAAAATATAAAAGGCAGTAAAAAAAAGTGTAAACACTGAACAAAAAATAGAAATAAAGTTATACTGTCATACATCAAAAGAGTAGGTTAAAACTTTACAAAAAGTGGGTTAAAACTTTACAAAAGATGTATGCTTTACAAAAGATGTGTCACTAACATGTCATACACAAAAAATTATATTGTCATACACCAAAAATATATATGCTTTACAAAAGATGTGTCAATAACATGTCTTCAAATATGCGTTTGCCCAAACTTCCTCCTCATTACTTTCCAAAAAGTCTTTGTATCAACTTTTATGTATCTCCAATGAGGAATATGCACAACAATCTGGTAATTTGTGGAAACAAAAAAAAAAAAAATAGATTAGTACATGTGTTGGAAATATACATGTCAAAATACTTTCAGATTGAAATTACTTTATTACATCCCCAGCGAAGCAAGGTAGTCGTATTTCACCTTTTAAGCTCCATAGATTTTTCGGTCCAATCCTACAAAAGTCCAAATTTCAAATTATTATTAAATTGAAATTTTTAAAAAAGTTATGTAATCAACAGAAATAAATTTACGTGGTTACCTTCTAATAAAACGTCATTTAATCTGCATAGAATACTACAGCAACACTTCAGGATAAACAGTATTTGTAGTAGAATCCAAATTATCTTTAGGAGGGAGAATACTTATACGATCAAATGATGTACATCTAGACAATGCCACATATAATTGCCCATGGCTAAACACTGGTATACGCAAATCAACCCCAACAAATTTCACAGATTGTCCTTGAGATTTATTAATGGTCAAGGCATATGCCAATCGGACTGGAAATTGACGTCTTGTCATTTGGAAAGGCATTTCTGAAGAAGATGGTGTCAAAGATATCCTTGGTATGAATGCCAAATTGCCAAACTTTTCTCCAGTTAAAATTTGAGCTTCAATTATGCGAGTGCCGCACCTAGTAACCATCAATCTTGTACCATTACATAGTCCATCTTTCGGTGCAATGTTTCTCAACAATATTATAGGACAACCCACTTTCAACTCTAACTTAAAAGTTGGCAACCCAAGAGGATCCAATGAATTTAAATATTCATTAGGATATCTATTTGTAATGGTAGGATCAATTTCATTATCTTCAGACATTTTATCTGCTGCAAGATAAGTATATAATCTCCCTGGAAAGATATTCAACGCAGTAGTATTAATGTCACTGACATCATCGTTACGCGCAGACAGAATTGTGCGTTCAGTTAAAAATGTTGGGGTTGACGTCTCTATCATATTCAATTGTGGATAAACTGTAGAGAGTAATTCATTCAAATCTTGACATTTGTGTATTGTTGATGGAAGGTTAACGATTTCTTGAGGATTGGTCCCAATCTAAAAAAAAGTGAAATCAATAAAAAAGTAAGTGTAAACACAATTTATTAATTTAAAATCTATATAATACAGGTTAAAGTAGTGTTACCTCCATCAAGAAATTTGCAAAATTAGCATTTTCATGGCCTTCATGATTCAAGCGCATATTCAAATCCAAAGTCAAGATATATATATGCTTCCATAGAACAGAGTGTCTTAATGATGCATTCACAATTTGCTCACGAACTCCTTTGGGTATAACTGGTAAGATTTGTCGAAAGTCTCCTCCAAGAACAACAGTAATACCCCCAAATGGCTTTTCACTATCACAAATGTCCCTCAATGTACGATCAACCGCCTCAACACAATGTCTATGTTGCATAGGAACTTCATCCTAAATTATGAGTTTTGTTTCTCTAAATAACTCAGCTTGTAATGATTGTTTGCTAAACCCACAAAGTGAATTTTCCAAGACATCTAACGGAATGGAAAATGTTGAATGTGCAGTGCGACCTCCTACCAGTAACAGTGATGCAATTCCAGACGAAGCCACAGTAACAACGATATGCCCAAGGCTACGACATTTTAATGCAATCGTATTGTATAGAAACGTTTTCCCTGTTCCTGCACCCCTATTCAGAAAGAAAACAGTTCCTTTATTTTGAAAAACTGAAGAAGTGATTGTATTATAAGCATTCCGCTGTCCATTATTGAGACAATCAATAGTAATTTGTGGATCTGCATGTTCTGCCTCACTCTGTAGTTGTTGATGTTCAACTATCAATCGATTACCAACTACTGCACTCCAATTTGCAGTAGGTTGTGGCATGGGTGGGAAGTCAATTAAACTTTTGCCTGATTCATGAAGCATTTGATTCAAAAGATGGAGACCATAATCTTCAATTTGAGCCTCAGTTGGTTTAGAAATGACAAACAATGTACAAATCTTATGTGCAAGATCATCACATATATGCGTTGAAAATTGATTCCATAATGCACATGGATTTAGTGGAGAGCACTGGGTGAGAATAATACTAAACAATCTCCTCAATTGATATCCAGTTTTTATGACTGCAGCCTCTTTCAAGCATTGTATCCATTCTTCATCATCTTCTAAAAGCCCCCTTGCAATACATGCTAATTTAAATGTATCATGCACAACATTATCGACTGTGCGTAAAGACTGAAACGACTTTGGTCTTTTGACAACGGTTAGTAACAAACGTAGATAAATCTTTCACCACAATTAGGGCTAGCAAAGTACATTCTACCAATTGCATATCCCCTTTCTCTTGATTTCCATCTCTTTTCTGACTTGAGCCAAACAAAATGTTGTGGAAATTCTTGATAAGTGAATGGACATTTATCTTCACTGGCAGCACAATATGCAAAGAAGCCAGTAAGAGTTGACATTTGTTGACCAGCTCTAGATTGAATCGTTTGTAATGACTTTTCTGGGTTAAAAACAACACGATGCATTCCAGGTAAATGAAGTGCCAATCGTACAACTGTTGGCATCTCTGCATGCAAAGGATGACCAAATATTCGCCAAGCAGCTTCTGGAGGTCCAATATAATTTGCATCGAGATATTGTTGAATCTCATTTATCATTCCTAACACCATCGTTATACGATCATAACCCTTATAAATGTACTTATGTATATACTTGACACATCTCATTCCGGCACAAACTTCCACATTTATATGATAGTTGAAAAGTTTTGAAAGATATGCATTGTATGGTACGACATCCCTGTTATCAACTTCTTGCCCTCTTACAGTATGTACTTGACCATTATTGTGACGACGATAGATAGGGTATCCATCTTGATCCATAGTTATTTTTTCTGTGAAAGCTTGAGGGTATCTCTTAGTGCATCTACCATTTTTCATACATGGTGCTTGCGGATTTCGAGCACCACATGGTCCATGTACCATACAACATTTGATAGTTTCAAAAAGCATAGGATCATCTTTTGGGTCTGGAAATTCTGCACACACCAATTTGTCTACTTGAGCACATGTCCGAATTTTGTCTAGACCCTTGAGAAATAAAAGTGCATGCATATGAGGGAGGCCTCGTTTTTGAAATTCAATTGTAAAAACATGTGCAACTTTATTTCCAAACATTTTATTTGTTTCTATCTCCTTCATCAAACATTTTCTCTTCAACTCAAAAACACAGGCAATTAAATCAGGACGATCAATAGGTTTTTGATATGGTAATAATGCTGAAGTAATTTCTGGCCAATTGGGATTTGCAGTCATGGTAAGAAAAATATCTGGGTGTTGGTTGTATCGTGTGATAGCCATTGAATCTTGAAAGATTTCAAACATATGTCTAGGACTACCAATAAATGAAGATGGCAAAACAAACTTTTGACCAATTTGTCCAGGTCGCACATAATCTGGATCCATATCTGACAACTCTTGGTAAAGCTCAGCCCGAAGTTTCCCTTGATTAAGCTTGTAGTATGTCAATCGATTTTGCTCAGTTGCAGCCCAAGCATCTACCAAAAACTCTTGAAATAGTTTCCCACCTCTCAAAATTGTTGAATACTCTGTGGGTCGTTCAAACAAACGATAACTATAAAAATTCATTTGAGTAAGTCGATCAGTTGAAGGTCGATCATACTGAACATTCCACAATTTCAACTCAGGTTCCTATCCAAGCTCACCATATGGAAATAATAGAACATAATGTAATGACAAGTATGCTGGGTGACATTCATTAATTTGCATCAACTCATTCCATTTACCTCTGTTTCATCACCTGGTATTACAATTGCAATCTCTTCTGTAGTTGGTAGGTTATACCGACGTCGATCAGTTGTTGAACTGTAATGAAGATGAGCAGGTAGATTGTGTCCTGCCGAGTCTAATTGATGTAGAATGGCATGAGCCTGGCGATATTTATCTACAAATGCATTGACTTGCAACAAACTATTCTGAATAGTTTTGAGAACATCCCTTCTCAAGTTAGGATTTCTACGATTACGAATTTCTAAAGCTGAATAAGGGTCATAGATATACAGTTGAGCATAACTCGCATCCTGTCCTGGTTGTGGTTATAGTGATCCTGTTCGATGTCGCAATTCCCCATGAATTATGAATGATGTAGGGCCGCTTCCACTGAGTACTCTAGGATCCAATGTAGCACCAAGACTCGTAAAAGCATTGGCTGCATTGTACACTCGAGTATAACTTTGAAAGGATTTTGATTGATCATTATTCCCATCATACAATGCCTGAAGTGGTAGAGGGGGTGTAATAAGTAAAGGTAGCCTAATCTTCCCTTCCAAACAGCAAGTTCCGAATAAGGGACGCTTTATAGATGATTTTGTCAATTTTTCATCCATCCAATGTAAGGCTGAACAATAAGGACATAATACATCCATCTTGCCAAGATAATGGCGGCAAGAATCTTTGTGTGCCCGGGCGCCAATTGATATACTCATAGGCAGATCTTCTAATTCATCATCAGTACATAGATCTTGTTGAAGAAATCGATTTATAGGAGTAGACCTACAAATATTTGTGTATAAATAAAATTCTGTAAAACAAAACGGTATGAGTAAAAGTATGTATTGAAGATATGAGAATCTGAAGATGTGCTTGAAGAAATCGATTTATAGGAGTAGACACAGTAGTTTACCGATTCCTTTGTGAATTTGAAGATGTGCTTGGCATAGAAAACAAACATGTAGAATGGTAGGTAACCATTGTTCGTTGTTGTGCCGACTGAGAATCTTCAGTTATTGTTTCCCACTCCAAGTGAGTGCGATCGCGACGAATTGGTGTTAAAGAACGTTGTCTTATTTGAACACATTCTTCTAATCCCTCTTGCTCTCGTTGCAAGCATTGAAATTCAATTTTTTCACGCTCTCGCCGTGCCCGTTGGGCCAATGCAGCTTTTGATATTACATTATCATTTTGTGCCTAAAAAGAAAATATTTTATCATTGAAGCAAAATATGTGAATATTTTGTGTTTAAAATGAAACTATCTTCTTATTTCTTCCCTTTCTCTTAATTTTGTTTTCTATTTTATTTGTTTTATACCTTTAATAGTGTTATCTTTATTTCTTTTTTTCTTATTTCTTCCCTTTCTATCTTCTTATTTATTCACTTTTCCTTTCCCTTTCTTTGTTTTCTATTTTATATATTAAATAAGAATTAAAACCTATCTTATTTAGTTTCTCTTTTCTTTATATATTTTTTCTTTATTTCTTCGTTTCTTTTTTCCTATTCTCTTTATATAAGTAGCAACTTATGGATGGTACATTATAAATGCACATGTATCCATGCAAAATAAGAATAAATAAATTTGAAAAACACATACAAATAATAGCAAGTTACAGGAAAACATATCACAATCATTCTACAAAAACAACATAAAACAATAAATTCATTTTACACACTCATATATTTTGACTATTCAAAATTTTGATTATTTGCATCATATTTTAAAAAAAGAATATATACCACTTGACATGTATTTGTCATTCTCTTGCCGGAAGGAGCCATCTTTTCTTTTCCTTTAGACATTGGGTTGACCTTTTCTTTATCTTTTGCCTAACAAATATAAATAAAATATTGAAAAGATTAAAAAAAATCTTATATAATCTTATATAAATAAAATACATACAATGTTTGACTTGATTTTGTACTTACCGCACGAACACGGATAACATTAAGGTCGTGCTCATCACGGATGACCACACCAACTGTAACAACCCTCATTTCACCCTAGTCATACTTGCATACATTACATGATCTTGTCTTGATATGTTGCTTTTGCAAACCTTGATTTGTCTGGCACATGTGTTACTTGCATGGTTTGTTCCTTGATTGGTGTGTGTGTTAGCCGAGGTCATCTTAAGCCTAGGTCGCTCCTTTGATACTCTTACACCTAGAACCATCTTGAGGTTTCTTTGGTTGACCTCCACTCGCATCCTGACATATTGGCCGAGATGTCATTATCTAGGCCGAGGTGTTCGTCACCAAGGCCGAGATGTGTATTATCTGGGCCGAGATGTTATCCTTGAACCCAAATGATCTTGTTCCTGGACTGGTACGACCTAGACCGAGGTGTGGCACATCTAGGCCGAGATGTGGCACAGCTAGGCCAAGTGTTGTCCTTCCTAGCCGAGACCATTGAAACCCTACTTGTCGAAGCTTTGTTGTTAGCCGATGTCATCGCTTGCCGGAGTGCCTATGCCATCTTGCTTGTTAAACACACTTTGTCATAGTCTTGTCTTTTCATTCAGTCACCTTTTGAGAAGAACCAACCCGATAGTGCCACGTGTCCCAGCTGAGTGTTAAGTTAGCCAGCAGACCTAGAAATGTATCATTTTGCTATATGTCGTTGTTCTTGAGGAGAGAGAGGCTCTAGAAGAAGAAGAAGAAGTCTTTAGAGAGAGAAGTAGATCCCAAGCTTGATCCTTAGAGTTCAAACCGTTTGATTCGTGTTTTGAGGTTAGAATCTTGATCTACTCTTGTTGTTCTTATTGTCCATCTAGCTACATTGCATGATCGAGCATGTTTTGAAAGCCATGCATTGCTTTGAAGTTCGGTTTTAGAAAGAGAATATGATATTCATGTGTTCTTGAGGAAAAGCCACGATTTGATTCGAAAGCTTGCATTAAGATCCATGTTTTGTGTTTGTTTTCCCAAGATCTTCAAATATGGGTACCCAGGTCCATGTTTTCGAACTCATAGCATGAAAATCCCAGACTTTTCGTAATAACAAGTTGTGATTGAGCATTCATATTTTTATGTTCTTCATGCTCATGTTCTTCATGTTCTTCAGCAGAGGGAAACCCCGATTTTCCCGACTGCATTTCCTTGAATGTGGCCGTCGGGACCACACCTCGGTAAGAAGGTGTGGGACCTCGGCCAAGACCTGGTTGGTGCCCAGCATGTTTTCCCGAGATAAGAAACAGTGTTTGTTTTGATTTGACCTAGTCTTTGAGGAATGCCGAAATCATCTGTATTCATGTGAAGGCTGTTTGAGAGTGCATCCAATAGACCTTGTCATGTGTTTGTAGGACTTGGACTTGCCTTGAACCCGACGTTTGAAGAGCAAGGTGAGTGGTATTTTTAATAAAGTTATGTTATAAAGTTTTGATAAAGCTTTGTCTTGCTTGTTTTGGAAAAGTATTTGTTAAGCATGAATGACTATCCCTATTTTGTGTATCAAGTATTAGCTTGGTTTTGGCAACTCTTGAAAGTCCGTACGTGCTAGGGGACTATAAGCATTTGTAGCACAACTCTTGAAAGTCCGTACGTACTAGGGGACTATAAGCATTTGTAGCACAACTCTTGAAAGTCCGTACGTGCTAGGGGACTATAAGCATTTGTAGCACAACCTTTGTTAATGTCATCCCTTGAAACTTGGAAGCCTTGAAAGACTGATTGATGAAGCTTGATAGATTTGTTAGATGAACTTGATTTATCCCACGTTTTACTACAAGCTAAGATTATGTATTGTTTCGTTAAAGATATCGGATATCATGCATGCAAACTCTTTATTACTCGTACCATTCACTGAGTATCCAAGCTCACCCTCTCTATATATATGTAGGTGATGAGCAGGACGGTGGTGACGCCTAGATGTGCTTTGCAACTTGTTTTGGATTCGCATTTTGTAGCATCTTGAAGATCATGCTTCTTAGCTTGCATTTCATTGTGTTTTGTATATGATGGCTTGAGAAGCCTTTTGGTCAAGATGTATTTTTGTACTTCATTTTGTTGTATCCAAGTTGTAAAGCTATGTAAAGATGTATTCCATTCCATTTGATTATGCACAGCTCTCATGGACTAATTGGAATTAAATTTATTGCTTCCGCACATGTTAGCCCCATATGTAATACTCTGATTGCGTGTGAAATTTTGAAAGTTGGCCTTCGGTAATCTCGGATTACTGGCCATCATGGCACCATTCTACTAGGGGCGGAATGGGGTCGTGACACCAACATTTCTACATGGAGTTGTAGGAGGAGGCCTATAGAAATAGATTGTGAATAAATTAAAATTTATATAATAAAGTGATAATAGTAAGAGTAAAAAATTCAAGATTGTCTTGGGTAAAAAATTCTTTTTCTTTTTACCAATCTGGTGTTAAAGAAGGTTGTTTTGGGTTAATACATTCCTTCGATCTTTCTCTTTCTCGTTCCCGTCGCAGGCGTTGTCCCAATTGGTATGCAGAACATGGCTTTTGATTTTTTTCACGTTCTCGCCGTGCACGTTGGGCCAATACAGCTTTTGATAACACATTATCATTGTGTGCCTAAAATGAGAATATTATATAAGAATGTACATAAAATGTGAAGATTAACTAACTTGCTTCGCTTTCATCATGTATTTTTTCTTCCTTTTAACTAACTTTTCCTCTTCACTCGATTAAGTTGTTAGTCATATAAAAACCAATGCATGTATTATGAAATTTAAAAAGGAAGGGAAAATAATTTGAAAACACAAAACTGCAAACTCACTATGCACGCACTTATTGGTTTTAAGACACTACCCATCTTTTTACAAAATGTACGTTGAAAAGGTAAATATTAAATCATTGGGTACGTAAAATATGAACATTAGCGTGTAATGTCTTGTACTTTCCTTTTCTCTCTTCTAGTTGTTTCTGTTATATTAAAATGCATTTTTGTCTTTTTCTTCTTTCCTTAAGAACTTCTTATAAGAAAAATAAAAATTAAAAAAAATTATATTATGTAGTTTCCTTTTCATCACATAATTGTTCTTTCTTCTTATTTTCCTTTTTCGTTTTCTTCTGTTTTATTTTTATTATGCTATGTTGTAGATGCAACATATTGTACAAATGCAACATATTTTTATCATACAAATAGACAAACATATTAAAAATTCAAATTAATGTTCATACAAATGCATTAGCATGTTGTACAAATGCTTACTTTAACATGTTTTAGAAAAACATTTCACATTCAATAAAAAGAATTGAATAAATTTTTGAAAAAGAAACTTTTGAAAAATGTACATAAAAAATAGTATATGACACTATGCAATTCCTAAAAAAATCTATATAATATTCGAAAAAAAAAAACTTTTAAAAATTGTTGAGAAACCATACCATGAGATTTGTATTTTCCTTTCCTTTGCCATAAGGAATAGCTTTTTTTGTTTCCTCTGATATTGCCTTGTCTTTTTCCTTTGCCTTTGCCTGTAAAAAATAAGTAAAATATATTTATAAATTATTTTCAAAATGATAAGAAAATACATGTCCAATGTTCAAGCGACTTTTAGGCTTACCTCATGAATGCGAATAGTATTAAGGTCACGGTCATCGCGAATAACAACATTAACATTTCTTTCTTGAAGAAATCGAACCTATACATACAAAAATTTTAGAGTGATAAATAAAACTTTATACACATAAATAAGAAAATTAGTAAAGGGAGGTGATATTGCAGTTCGGTGTAAGTCCCCATCCACCTATAAAGTATGAGGAAAAAAAAAAAATTAGAATAGTGATATTGTCCATAACTGTTGTACTTAAATTTATAAGAGATGTACTTAAATTTATATGAAGAGAAAAAAAGAAGAAAAAAAACTTACTTGACCAAAAATAGTGATATTGTTCATAACTGTTGTACTTCAACCTAAAAATGTTTGGTTATATAATTTTAGACACAAAGAAACAAAAATTAGCAATAATAAAAGTTAACATGGATTTCATTGGCAATGAAATGTTATTTCCAAATATGTTACTACCAAATGGAATAATAAAATTCAAAATTTTATTTAAATAAATAACTATCATGAATAGAAAATACTTAACGGGTTACAATCAAGAGGAAAAGAAATAAATAAAAATATAAACTTCTAAGAAAAAGAAAAAGGTCAACAGATACCAGAGGCACGTGCCTTCTCTGTTTAGAATGGTACAATTTTTTTTTGAAATTTTTTTATAACAAAATGTTAAATACATTTTTTTTGGGTTAAGTTAAATACTCGGTGAATTTGATTGAAAACAAAACGGATTATGTTAAATATTTGCGTTAAGTTAATACTTGTAAGTTTAATACATTTTTTTTTTCATGAAGACAACTAAAGTAATACGCACACACATAAGGATTGACCAGAATTTTTGAAATACAACATAGAATATTATATTCCCTTAAAAAATAAAAATAAATAAACTCTCTTGCCATATTACACATAAATGTTAAAATGCCAAGTCTTTCAAATTTTTCTTTTAATTAGGAACTCTAGATATACACAAAATAATTAAATGAAAAATATTTATCATCTGTACATTAGAATCACACAGCAAATAAATATTACATTTGAATGGTACAACTAAATAAATATATTACACAACAAATAAAATGTTAAATAAATTTTTCTGAGTGTCAGTTTAATTTTTTTGTTGCAGGAAGATCAACTAAATAAATCACCCTTACTTTCTTTTTAAATAGCTCCAAACAAACAGTCCCTTCCCCCTCCCCCTCTCTCTCTCTACATTCTTTGCGAAACCCATAATCAAACTCACATTTTCTGAGTCAAACCAGCATTTAGAATAGATGTTTTTTAACAGTCACATTAAAATGATAAATTAAAACTGGAGCACAATAAAATGGTCTAAATTTGAACTTTTCTCTTTGTTAACTGACTTCAATTTTATAAAGATGAAATTAAAACCAAAATCACACAACAAATATATTACATTTGAATGGTACAACTAAACAAATATATTACACAACAAATAAAATGTTAAATAATTTTTTTTGAGTGTGAGTTTAATTTTTTTGTTGCAGAAGATCAACTAAATAAATCACCCTTAATTTCTTTTTAAATAGCTCCAAACAAACAGTTCCTTCCCTATCAGACTAATTTGTTTCAAATTTTTCTTTCAATTAGGAACTCTAGATATTCAAAACAATGAAAAAATTGAAAAAAACAGTCCATTTCTTTTTAGAATCACACAACAAATATATTACATTTGAATGGTACAATTTTTATTTTTATTTTTTTATAATAAAATGTTGAATACATTTTTGTGGGTTAAGTTAAATACTTGGTGAATTTGATTCAAAGCAAAACAAATTATGTTAAATAGTTGGGTTAAGTTAAATACTTGTAAGTTTAATACATTTTTTTTCATGAAGACAACTAAAGTAATATACACATATATACATTCACCAGATTTTTTTGAAATACAACATAGAATACTATACTCCTTTAAAAAGATGCCAAAAAAGAAAAAGAAAACATAAACTCTCTTGCCATATTACACATAAATGTTAAAAGCCAAGTCTATGAAATTTTTCTTTTAATTAGGAACTCTAGATAGATATTAAAAAAAAAAAATTATGAAAAATATTTATCATCTGTACAACACAGAGAACTAAAATATTTATAAAAAATATTCAAAAACAATTGATAAAAATATTTATCATCTGTACAAAAAAAAAAAAAAAAAAAAAAAAAAAAAAAAAACTCTCTTGCCATATTACACATAAATGTTAAAATGCCAAGTCTTTCAAATTTTTCTTTTAATTAGGAACTGTAGATATTCAAAAAAAAAAAAAAAGAAAAAAACAGTCCTCTTTTTTTTTTTAGAATCACACAACAAATATATTACGTTTGAATGGTACAATTTTTGTGTAAAGGTATATCGTAGTGATGTCTCTCTCTATATCTTGCATACATGTGTGACCCACTAAATGAAATGTTCTTTCATTAAAAAGGTGACTAAATCATGGTTGATTGCATCTATTTTTGAAAAATAAAATTGAGCATGTAGAGTTCTTCAACTGAGCATTCCAGTGATTAGTGATGTGCTTGATGGTTTAGTAAGTTGAATAGAAATGAATAATGCCTTTTTGTCAAACAATCCTATGGGCGCCTAAGCCTAGGTTTTTATTTTGGAAAGAATAAATAAATAAAAGGGAGAATAGAAGCCCATATTACATCAAAAGATATCATCACATAACTACGATGAAGCAACCCGGCTATGCCTCACTAAGTAAAGGAGTCAGGACAACCAAACCATGATGGTTATGATTAGTAAATTACTTAACTTACTCTCTCTCTCTCTCTGTTCATCAAATTTGAGTGAAAATTTGATTAAAAGCTTGATCTGATACGAATACTCCAATCCTTACTCTCTTCGCATCTTCAAATCTTTTCAAAAAAATTCCAAACTTATCCTAAAAACCATCTCCTATCCATACTATTTTTTATGAAAGAAAACCATCTCCTATCCATACTCTATTTTAAAATTTTATCAAAAAAGATTAAAAGTATTATTATTGGAGATTTGGTAAAAAATTTTGTTCATCTTTGATTTAGTGAAAATTTTGGATCTATTACGTTTTTCCTGTGTATAATAGCCAAATAATTTTGAGACCAACCTTATGTGTAAGGACCAAATTTGTGCTTAATAGTTCAAATAATTGACAGTAATTCTTTGATGAAAAAATAATTTCTGTTTAATGTTTTTTTTGATTAAAAAAATTGGCAATAATTCTGATTAAAAATTGACAGAAATTTGGTGATGAGAGACATTTCCTCAATGTTTAATAGTTCTGAGAGAAATTTGGTTCACAATAATTCTGGTTAATGTTTAATCAAAATTGATAGAAATTTGGTTCACATAATGTTTTTTAAAATTCTTTGATGAAATTTAGTTCAAATAATTTCTGCTTCATAGTTCAAATAATTGGCAATAGTTGACAGACTAACTATTATACACAGTTGATAGTAAACACAATGTGTATAACCTTTTTTTTTTTTTTTTTGAACAGCAAACCAATTTCTGTTTAATGTTTTTTTTTATTAAAAAAATTGACAATAATTCTGATTAAAAATTGACAGAAATTTGGTGATGAGAGACACATTTCCTCAATGTTTAATAGTTATGAGAGAAATTTGGTTCACAATAATTCTGCTCAATGTTTAATCAAAATTGACAGAAGGCACGATGTAAATAATTTTAAGATTAAAAATATATTAAAATTTTTTTTTCTTAAATACTTGTAACATTTTTGCTTGTATTACATGCTTTACAAAACTCAAATAAATAACAACTCTCCCTAATGTTAATGCAAATTAAGAAATAAACATATAAGATTTTTAATATTCACCAATACTGCAAATCAAAATATAAGAGCAAGTAAAAAAAAAAAAAAATTGTAAACTCTGACAGAAACTAAAGTTATTGTATACTAAATCTATAATAAAAAGAAAAAAAATACACCTAATATTTTCTTAGTTGATGATTAAGTAAACAAACAAACCAAATTTTTTAAAATTGAATTTATGCACAATTTGTATATATAGAATCTTTTTATATAATGCACCTAATATTAAAAAATCCAAGGCACTCAGATTCACAGATTCACATGATTTGTTAAGATCATCTATTTTTTTAAGAGCACTGAATTTCATTTTAAATAACAAACATAGAAAAATCAAAACACACAGTAAAATATATCATCAAGTTTCTTTTGAATATGATATCTCAAACCAATAATTTTGAGTCATAAAAAAATTATCTCTAAAGCCAAAGGGGGCTTGGATTCTCCACAACACCTCTTTTTTTTTTTTTTTTTTTTTTTTTTTTTTTTTTTTTTTGGGAGTGTTGAACACATTCAAGAGGCTGAACTAAACCAAGCAAAAGGTCAAACCACTGAACTGAAGTATGCTCTCTCGTGCTGCACCACTTCATTAATTTCCTACCTAATTTTATATACAATTTTTAAATTTTTTTTGTGTAATAAATATAGATATATGAGTGGCATGGTTGTCACAAAAGTTTCATTCAATTTTATTGTTGTGGGATCTCTAGTGTCCAACATTGCAGTGGTGATTTAAAGGGGTAGGCAACTTTTGTACTTATTTAGGATATCAAGTTAAAAAGAATCCCATATACTGTATGTGTATATATAAGTATTTTGTTTTAGAAAATAAAATAGCAAATTGTGTGATTGAATTCAAAATATAAAACTTAAAATAAATTTTAAAAAATCAAAAGTTAATATATTTTCCAAAAAAAGAAATAATAATAATAAATTTAGGGCATAATTACCCATATAACTAATTTAAAAAATGTCTTCAAATATCAAGTAGTTCAATAATTAGAAAAATGTCTTCAAAAATGTCTTCAATAACATCAAGTAGTTCAATAACATGTCTTCAAATATGTGTCAATAACCTTTTTTGAAACCAATTTTCTAGTGTATAACACCAGACTAATTTAAAAAATCCATTGAGCAGAATTTTTGGCTATCCAGTAAACACATTGAGCAGAATTTGGTGATTTTGGTAATCCTTTGCAACTACTCTTTGGTGATAAGAAATTCTGCTTTGAAAACACATTGAGCAGAATTCTTTGAAAACAGAATTCTTTGAAAATAGTGGACAATTAAAATTCTTTGAAAACAGTGGACAATTAAAATTCTTCTCAGTAAACACATTGAGTAGAATTCTTTGAAAACACAGTTGGCTCAATATCAAAGCAAAGCAATAACAGAAGCTGCAGCCAAACATTACCAAAGCAATAAACTAACCGAGCAGCCCAGCTTTTTATTTTTTATGGCTCCAAGTTCCTGATTAACTAACCGAGCAGCCGAGCAAAGTTCCTGTTTCAAGTTCAAGTTCAAGTTCCTGATTTCAATTAAAAAATAAGTGATATTGTTGGGTGCAAGGAGATACATGGAGCCATGTGAAACTAAGTGAATGGCATTAAATAAAATAAATGAACATTCATACTTAAAATAACATACATTTTTACTCATTAAAAATATATTATAAGAATTTAATATATTTCTACCATAAATATATTTTACTGAGTAGTCATTGGGTGCAAGGGGAACTTCACTCTGGATGATATATGCTGGTAGTCATTAAGTATAAATATTTTACATTGATGATATATGCTAGTAATGTGAATATTTTACATTGATGATAAGAAAATATATGTGAATATTTTCTTAATCATCAACTAAGAAAATATATGCTGGTATAAATATTTTCTTAATCATATTTTCTTAAAATGCTATTCTTAATCATTAAGTATAAATATTTTACATTGATGATATATTTTACTGAGTAGTCATTATGTATAAATATTTTACACACCGAAACATTTCTAGCAAAAGAATAGCATTTTAATTGTCCACTGTTTTGTCTGTAGAGATGCCATTCGCTTCCCTCTTTATGCCTTTTTGTTCTTCGCTCTCTCTCCTTAAATACTCAATTGTCATGAAGAAAGAGAGTAAGAGAGAAAGAGCAAAGCACAGAACTGAGAGACATTGATCATCATCATCAATGGATTCATCATCATCATCATCATCAATTGGCATTGAAGATATTGATAATAGGAGACTCTGGAGTCGGCAAAACCAGCATATATCATCCAGAGTGAAACCAGCATATATCATCCAGATATTGATAATATATTTTACTGAGTAGTCATTAAGTATAAATATAACTAAGTGTATGTTATATAAAAATTTGGAGTAGTCATTTTGTTTCACATTACCGAGCAAAGTTCCTGTTTCACATTACCGAGCAGCCGAGTTAATCATTTCCACCTCTGTTTGAAGTTCCTGTTTCACATGGAGCTAGAGTGAACAACGGTGAGAGTGGTCAGAGTGATCCACAGAAGCTCTGATGAAGGCAAAAGCTGAGGAAAAAAAAAAATTCAAGAAGAAGAACAAAAATGAGAGAATACTAAAGTCATGTTTTCAACACTAAAACTCTATTGAACCCATAACTGTGCATATATGAAAGGAAGCATCCATCATATATGAATTGGAAGCATCCATCGACCAACACGATTGATTGTGCATATAAGAGAGGAAAGGAACCCAACATATATGAATTCAATAACTGTGCATATAAGAGACCTAATTCGGACCCAGCATATAAGAGAGGAAAGGAAAGGAACCCGAAACATAACTGTGCATATAAGAATTGGACCCAGCAGTTAAGAACCCAGCGTATATGGATTCAATAACTTTTGAATTTGAATTCAATAACTGTGCAGAATTTGAATTCAACCCAGCAGTTAAGAGTGCAGTTTGTGAGCTAAAATGTTGACATGTGCTTCTCTCCAACCTTCTCAAATCAATTTCACATGTGCTTCTCTCAATACACACCTTATTATCTGCTTCTCAACTCTGCAGTAGTATTTGTCTGTCTTTCATTCACATTATATTTTCTACAAAATGGTATAACCAAGCCAAGCTTCACATCTCATCAGAGAGTAGGAATGGGAAGGTAGATAGAGGGTATGGGAAGAAGACAGAGGATATGGGGGAGACACAAAAATGTGTTGGGCGGGAAACCTTTGATACATTTTGATATAAACCATTGATCTAAACCATTGATATATACTTGGGATTAATCTCAGCCATTGGATCAAAATGTATCTCGCATACATTTTGATACATTTTTCAAAAACCTTTGTGATTATATAGATGTATATCTTTCATGTATATGCTAAATAAGTTGAAGAAAAAAAAAAATTCAAACAGGTAAATTAAATCTTGAAAAAAAAAAAATCATTTTGACTTTTTAGAAGTGGGTCCAAATCTATAATCTTTCAAATTTTTTTTTTTAAAAATATAAAAATATTGAGTTTGAAACTATTTTCCATCAATGGAAAGTTCACGGATAAAAGAAATGAAAGTTCATCTTAAATTCCTTCAACTCTTGCATATGATTCTGTCATTTCATTTTCAGTCATTTGTTTAATTGTGTTTTCATTTTTTATTTTCGGAAACAAAACCAATGAAAAGTTTTTAAAGTCACCAATTATTTTTCATTTTGGCCCAAAAAAAAGTTTTGACAAATAAACAGTGAGTTATTTTTGGTAAAGTTTTTTTGAGGCAATATTTTATATCAGATTAATCATCAAATTTATTCTTGATATATACATTTATCAGAGTGCGCAGCGGATAACTTGCACATATGACAAATTTCGAGGACGAAATTTTTAAAAGGAGGAAAGATAGTAACAATATGAAAATTTAAGTTGTCCCTTAAATTTTATATTAATATTATTTAATTATAAATAATTTAAAAAAAATAATTTTAAATTTATATTATTGTTCGATATTATTTTTTAAATATTATGATATTTTTATGATAATTTTCTTTATATTTTTTCTAAATCAAAATATATTAAAATATAATATTTTCTGTACAAAAGACATGCTCCGCAAGCCTCTTGCTCTGCACGCCTCTTACTTCCCACGTTTTGTATGTGTATAAATGTCCAGCTGCCATTTCATCCTCACCAATTCTAAGCTCTCTTATTCTCTCTCTCTCTCTCTCTCTCCTCTTTAGTGTTTTTATATATATATATAGGGGTAATTTGGGATATTCTAAATAAGTATATTTTTTAACTTTTTATAAAAAGATATATAGAAAAGTAGAGAGGAGATGTTGATTGATGTGACTCAAAAAAGATAAAAAGATGGACTAAAATAGATTATGCCAAACAAGGCTAAAATTTTGAGTTTAGTTTAGAATATTTAGTGGATCGCAGTGAACAAAAAGTAAAAGTTAAAATTAATATTAAGGTAAATTATATTATACCTTGAGTGATCATAATATATTTTACGTCTGTTTTGAGTTATCATAATTTATTTTACATAAATTGTGTTTTAATTATGTTATTTATTTTATGAACCTTATTTTATATGCTAAGGAAAACCCATGGATATAACTGTTTATTAAAATGTATTTTGAGTAATTATTTTATAAGTATCACAACGGAAGTCCCATGCCTTAGGAGACTTAAATATCCATTAGCCATCTGATTAGTCACTTTGTGACCTTCTGTCTGTCATAGATCTACTGACATTCTGATTTCTGGTGTGGGGCAAAATGCTATACAAAGCTAAGTGCTACACTATTGTGGAAGCTACCACTAGAGTTCGTACGAGCTACCTCTTGAGTCCATACATCTGTTTTGTTCTGTACTGTAGTTATGATTTCTGGTGTGGAGCAAAGTGCTGTATGGAGTTAAGTGCTATACTATTGTGGGAGCCACTTCTTGAGTCCATACATCTGTTCTATTCTGTTATGTACCGTGGTTATGATTGTTTTGTTTATATAATTTCTGTATTATATGTCAAATGATTTCTATATTATATACTCTATATTTTAGTATCAAGCTTTGTTTAGCCAATAATTATCCATGGTGAATTTTATGCCCTTATGCTCTTAGTATAATATTTCTCATTCTACCATGTGCTTATAGTTGTTTATCAATTTTCAGGAAATAATGTAATTCAGAAATAGCTTTTGGAGAGTCTTAGACGAGGGACTACGGAATAGACACACACATCACTTTTATAGTATTTATAATTCTATTATTCATATGTAAATATCAGCCTCTTTAGTCAATAAATTTGTTATAAAAATAGAAACTCTAATGATTATTTTAGTACCTCAACTTAAATTTTTTTTTCTGCTTACGTTTAGTAATTTGTTTAAGAATTGGCTGGAGGTAATTTCAGTTACTAGCCATCACAATACTTAACCCTTGGGTACGGGAAGCGGGTCGTGACAAGTGGTATCAGAGCTTAGGATTTAAAATTATTTTTATCAAAGCATTGGAACATAAGACACAGGCCCTGTTTGGTAGAGCTGTGGGAAAGTGCTTATAACTTATGCCTAAACAGCTTATAGCTTATAACTTTCAGCTTAAGCTGATTTCCAGCTTATTCTTAAAGCATCTCCTGCCCCACTCAAAGAATAAGCTGATTTCTGACTTCCAAAAAGCTATAAGCTATAAGCTATAAGCTAAACCAAACACATCAAAATAACTTAAATTAAGCTGAAAGCTGAAATAAGCTGTAATTAAGCTCTGCCAAACAGGCAAACATGCACAAATAGAATGGGAGAAACGTTGAGCTAGATTACAGGTTGTATTTAAATTAAATATTTGTATAGCTAAGATGGGTTATTTGTTACTCTATATATAATTATGTATATCTTTTATGTATATGCTAAATAATTTGAAGAAAAAAAAAATTTCAAACAGGTATACTGAATCTTAAAAAAATAAATAAATAAATAAATAAAATTCATTTTGACTTTTTAGAAGTGAGTCCAAATCTATAAGCTTTCAATTTTTTTTAAAAAAAAATTTATAAAAATATTGATTTTGAAACTATTTCCCATCAATGGAAAGTGCACAGATAAAAGAAATAGAAGTTCATCTCAAATTTCTTCAATTCTTGCATATGATTCTATCATTTCATTTACAGTCGCTTGTTTAATTGTGTTCTAATTTTATTTATTTTATTTTATTTTATTTTTATTTTTATTTTCGAAAACAAAATCAATGAAAAGTTTTTAAAGTCACAAATTGTTTCTCATTTTGGCCCAAAACAGTTTTGACAAATAAACAGTGAGTTATATTATACTTTGAGTTACCATTATATGTTTTACGTATGTTTTGAGTTACCATAGTTTATTTTATGTAAATTGTGTTTTATAAATTATGTTATTTATTTATAAATCTTATTTAATATACTATGGAAAACCCATGGATATAACTACTTATTAAAATGTGTTTTGAGTAATTATTTTATAAGTATCACCACGGGAGTCTCATGCCTTGGGGGAACTTAAATAACCATTGGCCCTTTGATTAGTCACTTTATGACCCTCTGTCTATCATGGATCCATTAACACTCTGATTTCTAGTGTGGAGCAAAGTGCTATACGGAGCTAAGTGTTACACTATTGTGGGAGCCACCTCTAGTGTTCGTACGTGTCACCTTTTGAGTCCATACATTTGTTCTGTTCTATATCGTGATTATGATTTTTGGTGTGGAGCAAAATGTTGTACAGAGCTAAGTGCTACACTATGGTAGGAGCCACCTCTAGAGTTCGTACGAGTCACCTCTTGAGTCCATACATTTGTCATGTTCCGTTTTGTACCGTGGTTATGATTATTTTGTTTATATGATTTCTGTATTATATGTCAAATGATCTCTATATTATATACTCTGTATTTTAATATCAAGCTTTATTTAGCCAATAATTATCCATGGTGAATTTTATACTCTTATGCTTTTAGTATAATATTTCTCACTCTGCCATGTGCTTATAGTTGTTTACCAATTTTCAAGAAACAATGCAATTCAGAAATAGTTTTTGGAGAGTTTTAGATGCAATGTTGTGGAATAGACACACAACACTTTTATAATATTCATAATTCTATTATTCATATGTAAATATCGACCTCTTTGGTAAATAAATTTTGTTATAAAAATAGAAGCTCCAATGATTATTTTAGTACCCTCACTTAAATTTTTTTTTTTCCGCTCGCGTTTAGTAATTTGTTTAAGAATTGACTGCAGGTAACTTCAGTTACTGGCCATCACGATACTTAAACCTTATCAAACTATTAAACTTTAAAATAATATAACTTTTGATATAGATGTCGATTTTTAATAAAATTAGTATTTTTAAAATCCTCTCATCAAGATTTATCAAATAAGATGCATTTTCACTATGAAATTCTTAAAAAAAAAAAAATTATTGCAGTCGAAATTGAGGTAAACAGTAATAGTAACATGTTACTTTGTTTAATAGTAACATGTTACTCTGGTTCATAGTAACATTTTACTCTGGCAATATTGTCCAAGAAAAAAAAAATTTACTTTGTCTTTACTCAATTATGTGTTTTCTCCTTAGCGGGTTTATGAAACAAAATAAATTGAGCTGTCTTTTTTACCAAATAAGGGTCCAATGGAAGAGTTTTGGCTAAATTTCTCATACCAAATCAACAATCATTTTGACAAATAAAAATAGAAAACAGAAAATAAAAACTTAATTAAACAGATCCAATAGCTCATATCACTGTTCATCACCTTTATGCCTTATGGGCCAATATGGTTCACGACTGGGCCATATTAGGTTCGGCTAGTTATCATCTAGGTTTTAATTTCGGCCAAACTTTGACCCACAAAAAAGTTTGGCATATCTTATTAATTTACGTGTTATTCAAGTTTTTGTTGTTGTTGGTGATGAAAACGAGATGTTTGGAGTCAGCTTATGTGTATCTTGATTAATTTTGAGATTCTGGAGTTTATGTGTATCTTGATTAATTTTGGGATTTTGGAGTTATTGATCGGATAGTGACTTCTTAGGGTTACTCAAATTTAAGACCTTAATACTGTGTTTGGTTGGGAGATTTAGGGAGGGATTTAGAAAAGGAAAGGAAAAAGATGTGTGAAATTATGTGAAATATAGGCATATTTTATTCACATTTCACCTACCTTTTCCATTTCACTTTCTAAATCCCTCTCCAAATCCCCTAACCAAACACAACATAAATCTTAGTTTCAAGTCTTTATTATTTAATCAATCTCTTGTAATTATATTGTTTAAGGTATTTAGAAAAGGAAAAAGATGTGTGAAAAGGAAAGGAAAAAGATGTGTGAAATTATGTGAAATATAGGCATATTTTATTCACATTTCACCTACCTTTTCCATTTCACTTTCTAAATCCCTCTCCAAATCTCTTAACCAAACACAACATAAATCTTAGTTTCAAGTCTTTATTATTTAATCAATCTCTTGTAATTATATTGTTTAAGGCACTTGCACTTTAACTTAAAAAATGTAATGAATTAGATTACGGACACATTTTTTTACACCATTTTATACCATCATAATAGGAATGGGTCTATTGTAAGTAGGGAGTGTCAAATGTTTGTTGGGTAGATTGTTGTTAATGATAGATATTTTTATTTTTATTTTATAAAGAAAAGACACGGGCATCACAATAAAGAAAGATATTTTGCACTTTGACCCCAAACAATGTAATGAATAATTTGTGCTGCTTTTAAGAGGGCTCCTATATATTATTAACATAATTTGTCCAAATATTTCATCTTCCCTGTAATTTTTCAAGTGTCTGGTGAATTATATTATCTGTTAAATATGATAGATACTATATGTATAGGATACACATGTAATCTATTATACAAATTACTATACACAATGTGAAATTATGTGACACATTATTTTCTTTACGAAACATTGGACTTTAACAATGCATCTTTTCAATTTGAATCCTAATTAGTTCATTTCATCTGATATAAACGTATAGAAAACAGCTCACAAAACTTTTTTCCTGCACAATTTTGGTGACTGTGGATTACATTTTTCTCACGGAAAAAGCTTCGTAGCTCGAAATATTTGGTTCAAAAGTAGCTCAAATACCCAAAACGACATCGTTTTGGGTATTTTTTTTTTTTTTCTTTTCTTGCTTTCGAATACAGAGGGAAGAGAAGAGGGGAGAAAGAGAGAGAGAGAGAGAGAGAGAAGAGAGAAGAGAAGAGGAGAGGAAGAGAAGATCGACGGTGATGGAAGAGAAGGAAGATCGCTCGACGGTGATGGCGGTGAAGCCTCTGTGTTGGTTGTTGATGATGATAATGATGTGTTCCAGTGAGTGAGCCCATGAGAGGTTTGAAATTTCCAGAAAAAAGAGAGAAAATCATTACTCCTACCCAAAATAAAATAAAAAAATTGGAGGTTTGAAACTTCCAGTGAGTTACAGAAAGGATTTCTGTTTTGGGTAGGTGGTTCGATTTTCTTCTTTTTGAAACTTCCAGTGAGTTACAAAAATTGGAGGTTTGAATTGGAGGTTCGAATTTCTCTTCTTTCTTTTTTTTTTCTTCTTCTTCTTCTTCTTCTTTCTTCGTTCTTCTTCTTTTTCTTCTTCTTTCTCTACTTTTTTTTTTTTTTTTTAGTTGATCTGGATCTGGATCTGAAGGGAAAAAAAAAAAATGTTGATGATGATGATAATGTTGATACTCTGAAGGGAAAAAAAAAATTTCTCCCATCATTGCTGGTGAAAGCCTGAAACTGTGCTTCCTTGATAAAATTTTCAGCCAAATCGTCTCTATAGGTAGCAGAGGATGGGTTCAAACAGTTGGAAGAGAAAGAGGGTAAGACATTGATTTCTCTCTCCAAACCCCACCTAGTGAGAGAGTGACAAATGTTCTTCACAGATGGGAGAATCAAACCCACGTGGTGTTGTTGATTTGTGTTGCAGAGGACGGTGTGTTCGACAACAATGGTGGTGATTTTGGAGAGAAAAAAATTGTGTGGCTGTGTAGAAGAAGAAAGAAGAAGGAAAAGGAATAAAAAAAAAAACAATTTCGAGCCATTCGAGTTCTCTGTATTCAAGCTACGTAGCGGGATCGTTTTCTCACCACCTTCAATTTAAGATGAATTTATATTTACTAAAATTGTGCACAAGATGATGCATGTGGAAGTCACTACTCTTCAGTTAGTCAAGACAAGACTTCATCATATTAATAGGAAGGTAGATAAAAAAATAAATAAAAACTTAAAAAATTGAAGGGCATGATTCATCTAGCCATACGAAAGATTAAAAAGGCAAAATTAGTGAAACATCTATTTTTAATTTTGTGTAGTAAGAGAGGTCTAATATATATTTTTTTATTAGATAAAGTCCCTCAACATTTTCATAGAGAAATTTTGCTCAACTCAGAGAAATTTCAATTTTTACAGAAAATCTTGAAATTTCTGTGAAAATTGAAAATTCTTTGAGTTGGGGCCAAATTTCTTTGAGTCGAATTTTCTCTATGAAAATGTTGAGGGACCTTAATTATTATGAAAATATTATTTGTCATTTATCTTATAAAATTTTAATATCAAGAATCTTAAAAAAAATTTCCCAAATTAAAAAAACACAAAAATATGTGATACATGTACCACTGTTTTGCTTTTAAGTCTTACAATTTTAATATGGATGGTGCATCTCCTACCCTTCATTTTGTTTTTTTGTTTTCCATTAAATTTGTTCAACAATTCACATAAAAAATTGAGTTAATTACTTAAAAATCTTATTTATAAATGTTATGATAACTCAGGTTCTATCTAAGATTTTTTGAATCAATAAGTCTTATTTAGTAAAACTGATAATATTATCAGTTTTTTTTTTCTAATTTTTAAAACTAAAAACATTAACAATTTTGCATTGTAATGTTCCAGATAATTGTTTCACTAACTGATGAAAAAAAGAGAGCATGAGATTAAATGTTTTTGTCCTTCTACTCATTGGTTTGATTCAACTATCCAATAAAATCGAGAACATTATCAGTTTTTTTTTTTTTTTTTTTTTTTTTCAGTTTTATAACTGAGAACATTATATTTTTTTTAAGTATTTTTTTTTTTTTTTTACATATCAATGTTCCATCGTCATGTTCCTTTATAGATATAAAATTTTCAATTTTGCACAAAAAAATAATTCAGTTTTTTCAATTTTTTGCACATAATCTTTTTTTAGCTTTTTCAATTTTTTGCACATAAATTTTTTTTTTAAAAGTTTTTTCAATTTTAAAGTTGATGTTTGAAAATTTTGAAAATCAAAATAAATGTCAAATCATCATATTTCTTTATAGATAATCATAAATGATAAACAATCATTGTTTGAAAGGCAATTCTGACAATTAAAAATTTAATGAGACTTGATGCACAGTTAACACCGTTAATGATAGAAGTAGAAAGACTATTTTGCCCTTATATATAACCCTTGTTTACCATTTCTCATTCAATCCAAAAAATCTTAGTTGAGACTTAATGGAGTATAAGTTAATAAATTAGAATTTGTGTGTAAATGTCCTAAAAAATTTGAGTTGATATAACTTGAAAATCAAAATTTTCATCAATTTTTTATAAATACCTAACATATCCCAAAAACCTCCTTCGACAAATTAAGGAAAATTATAGATCAGTTGGTATTGTCTAAAATAATTACAATTCCATAAAAAAGTTTAATATTCTAATTATTAAATTTATAAACTTTATTACTCCTGTAAAAAAAAAATAAATAAATAAAAATTCAAACTACCTCTGGATTGTTATTTCTCCAAAAAATTATCTCCAAGATATTTTAACAATTTCATCAAATTTAAGTAAAAAAAGAGTTAGAAATTTGATGAAAGACTTAGTTTATCTTTATATTTTTTAATTAAAACATGATTTGATATAAGTTTGATGAATGTATTAGATCTTATTTTTACTAAATTTCTTTTTATCAAATTTAAATTCAATAAAAAATTAAAATATTTTCATATGTCAAAATTTTAATTTATCACAAAATCAATCATATTGTATGACTTAAATGATAGTCAAAACTAACGGGACGAAATACTTAAATTAATAAGATCACCGTCACCTAAAATGAAAAGCAACGGCTTAGAAGTTAGATTAACAAGTCACACAGTTGGGAGTTGGCCCTGCTCCTGCACTTCAACGACAATTGATGCGAGATCATAACATATGAAACAATAGTTTGAGAGAGAGAGAGAGAGCAACTGATAGCTTTGTATTAATCTGTAATGGTATGTTTACAATGGAGAGAATGAGTTCTATTTTATAGAGAGAATGGGATACAATGGAGCAATCATTTTACATTAAATAATAATGGAACACTAAACTAAAGCTTGCCGCACTATACTAAAGCTTGCCGAAAGTAGCACTAATGAACTAAAGTGATATCATATCTTCATAGCACTAAAGTCTAACTAAAGTATATCAGCACTAAAGTCTAACTAAAGTATATCAGATATTAACATATTTATATTAACAGCCCCCGCAAACTCAAGGAGGGTAGGCATCGACCAAGTTGAGTTTGGAAATAAGATCACAGAAGCGCCCAGGAGGATGAGCCTTGGTGAAAATATCAGCAGGTTGATCGGCAGAAGCAATAAGGAGAAGATGAACAGTACCACGTGTAACATGCTGTCGAATGAAATGACAATCAATCTCAATATGCTTTGTGCGATCATGAAACACATCATTGTGAGCAATCTGAATGGTGCTCTGATTGTCACAATAAAGAGAGGTAGCGCCAGAAGAGGAAACACCCATATCAGTGAGGAGCCAGCGAAGCCAGAGAAGTTCCTGAGTAGTATTGTCACGACCCAAACCCGCCCCTATAGGTTTGACACCGTAACCGGCCAGTAATCCGGGGATTACCTACGGCCTCCAAACAGAATAACAAATAGTAAGGGGCTAGCGGAAGCAAATATATAAAGTAAACAAGGTCCATTGAGCTGTGCTGACGTACATGGGACAGAAAATTTCAAAACTTATTTATATTCATAAACATGCTAGTCGGGTACACCCATATGTACAAAAATATTTACAACATACGCCCCAAGATCCGACGTTACAAAACATAAACATTGACTAGCATGAAGACAAAACTGCCACGGCATCGGGCTTCAGGCGGAACCTCCTCGGGAGGCACAACTGGTGGCTGACCAAAAACAAAACAGGTGGCCATCAACTCTGGCCTGGGTCTTGTGCCGGCTCACCTACATATATATAGTAAACTGTGAGCGAAAGCCCAGTGAATAATAAACAGAGTAAAGGGGTTGAAATGAATGTGTCCATATAGATTCAGAATTCAAATTCAGTTCATATCAAAGCCATACTTGTATAGATCATTTACGAAAATCAGAAGCCTTGCGTAAATATGCGTGAAACATTCAATAACCCTCACAGATACAGTTGACCCAAAAAGGGACGGCCATAAAGGCAAACAGTTGACTCACGTGCACGGAGACGGTACAGTTGGCCCATAAAGGACGTGATAAACAGTTGGCTCATGAGACGTACAGTTGGCCTATGAAGGGACGTAAGTATCCATAACAGTTGGCTCATGAGACGTACAGTTGGCCCATAAAGGGACGAAGCAGTACATAATTGAGGCTAAGAATGTCACGTATACATTTCAGAAAACATTGGACAACCATTCATTCATACAGAAATATCATTGCAGAAAACAGATCTTGTTTCATCACACAAAAGTAGATATAATTTGAACATAACTTTACTAAGTTATTACTCACAGTGGGCGCTGATACAAGTAGACGAAGTCAAGAGGGTCAAACGGATTGCGACACGCGACCTACATAACACATCACGGATACACACTTTGAAACACGCTCTCCAATTGTACAAAACTTACATCAACGATTCTAAGTGTGTACCTAACCCCTTACCCTTAGTATGGAGTCTTAAACATGGCCTAGGAATGCCTAGGATGGAATGAGGGTATAAAAATGCCTTAGAAAACATTTTTCAAAAGTTGCTGAAAACAGGGGTCTCGCTCGAGCGAGCCTTCCTTCGCTCGAGCGAGCTTGCAAAATCAAAGGTCTCGCTCGAGCGAGGAATCCTTCGCTCGAGCGGTCTGATGGAATGAAAAAGTACTGGATGTTGATTTTTCCCGCGCGATGCTCGCTCGATTCTCGCTCGAGCGAGCTCGCAAAATCAAAGGCTTCGCTCGAGCGAGAACTCCTTCGCTCGAGCGGTCTAATGAAACAGTGAAAGTACTGGATGCTGTGATTTTACGCGCGATGGTCGCTCGATGCTCGCTTGAGCGGAGCCCTGGACAAAGGTGCTCGCTCGAGCGAGGAATCCTTCGCTCGAGCGAGGAAGCCAAATCTGGAATTTCCAGATTTGTCTCCCAAGTTCGAACCAAGCATTCAACAACCCAAAACTCAACCTCTTGGGCCCAAATTCTGGAAAAACACTTTACACACATAGTATATCAAGTTTCAAAAGCCAATTTGTAAATCCAAGGGCCAAGAGTGAGTCAATTTGAGCACCATTTCCAAAAATCTTCAAGAACAAAGTTTAAACCAACATGCATGAGTTCAATTCCATTTCAAAGCTTCAAAACATGGTCCAAAGCAAAATTTAAACTTAGAGTCTTGATGAACTCATGGACTTTAGCAAAACTATGCACATGCATGTGGAAATTTGATACAAAACAACTTCCCTTTCTATGAACATGTACATGCATGCACTAATTAAGCTTAAATTCAACATGTTAAACCCAATTCCAACCTTACATACCAAATTAACCAAGAATCATGCAAAAGTGATCTTAAACTTGAAATTAAAAGGACAATCCTCTACCTTAAACCTTGGATGCAAGATGTGTAAGGTTGAATATGCAAAACTCCAACAATCTTCCTAATTTTCCAAGCAATTCCTTGATGAAACCAAGTTTTCTCCTATCTCTCTCTCACTAGTCGGCTAGGAGACCCAAGAATGAGCTGAGGGAAGTGTTTAGTCTCATGTAGTCAAGTCTCCAGATGTGCAAAGTAGTAAGCCACCCAATGGCACTATCGTAAATAAGTGAAGTTCATTATTAAAATGTTATTTAATCAGATTTAAACATTCCAAATCGAATTTTAATTGAACCTACCATAAAATCACCTAAAATCTAACTAGTCCAAAACACTAATCAATTTCAGAATCGGGCGCTGATAAGGCTTCCAATTTGCCGTTTAAAACTTAAAATACGAACAGATATTCCGACACCGAACAAATAAAAACACATAAATCATGCGATGCACATGCAATTGATTCTAAATTTCCCCTTAATTATTATTAGACATAATTACGTTCTAATTAGCGTTAATCAAGGTCGGGGTTATTACAAGTATCAGCAAGAGCTCGGTATTCAACTTCGGTGCTAGAACGAGCAGTGAGGGATTGTTCCTTGCTACGCCAAGTAATAAGAGAATCCCCTAAGAAGAAACAAAATCCCGTGCTGGAGCATCGATCTGTAGGATCCCCAGCCCAATCAGCATCAGAAAAGGCACGCAGTTCAAGAGAGGAGGAAGCAGAGTAGTGAAGGCCATGGAACAGAGTGCCTTTGAGGTATCGAAGGATGTGGAGTAGAGCAGTATAGTGGGGAGTGCGAGGAGCCGACATGTACTGACTAACAATGTGAACAACATATGCAATGTCAGGACGAGTCACTGTGAGATAGACAAGACTACCGACGAGCTGGCGATAAAGAGTAGCATCATTGAGGAGATCCCCATCGAGAGGAGTGAGATGAATCTGAGGATCAACTGGAGTAGAGGTAGTTTTGCAATCGGTAAGACCAGCACGAGTGTAGACGTCCCCGAACGCCCCAGGAGGGATGATGTCCCCCGTTCTGTTCATTTTGGGCTCACTACAGTTCAGGACTCAAATGTCACGGTTCTTAATCTGAACCAAAGAGTCCAAATTCGACAAATCGTTTTGAGAAAACAGATTTTTGAAAGAAGTGCCAAACATGGACTGCTTTGCCAGATACAGAGTCGCCACCTAAATATTTTATTTTTGGGAAATTTAGGAAACCCCGACTCGTTTGCCTAAGGCCACGTGTCCGTCATCACCAAAGTTGCCTCGGCTCGGGAACTTGGGTACGATTGGGAAAGGTCACTTCATGAGCACCCCCGTTCGCCCGATCAAAGATCGGCCTCTACTAACCATGATATCGCGTTTTGAAAACCTTATGCATTCTTATTCCGGTTATTAGCCTAGATTTACTATATGATGCGCACAGCATACAAGTATAGACCAGGTCGCCTGAATTGGAACAAAACATTTCGTGTTTGTTTTTGAAAGATGGTTTACTACTCGTAAGTAGGCTTAAAATGCAGATTTTGCCACCCTCGGGTGGGCTTAGAAAAGATGGTTTTGCCATTATCTAGTGGGCTTAAAACTCACAGTTGATGATTTGTCCCAATCCAAATAACCCACCCTTCACCCTCAGGCATTCAGGCAGTTTATATCACATAAGCAAATAGCCTCATGGTGAGCATGCTATCATGGCAGTCACTCACACACATGCAAGGATGCTAAAGCATAAAAACTTACCGAGTACTCCAAGCCAAAACAGAAGCTAATTAGAAATCATGCATGATCCTAACTATACAGAAATGCCTAATGCAACACATGCAAAAAAATGCAACTATAGCAGGCTCGACTGTTCTAAACATGGCATATGGAATGCTACAGCTAACATGTATTCAACTTGGAATTGAAATACAAATGTAGTTAGTATGATGCGCCGAGCCCGGTGCATGCAAAACAGATGAATGAATGCAAACATGCTATCATACTGTATGCTAATTGAAACATGCCCTAATCTAATCATCATAAGCGGGTAAATAAAAGGGAGAAAGACGTGGGGTTGGAAGACATACATCACACGCACGCACACTTATTACAGCATCGCCCTCGCTCGGAGGGTCCGAATAAATAATATACAATCCCAAATGAATAATTTACAGTCCGAATAAGTACAAAATCCTAATTAATTAACAAATTAATCTAGGAAAGCAGTAAATTTAGCATGCAAGCTGGGGACTGCCTCGACTCTGCTCCGAATGATGAATGATGCATGTTCGGGTTGCCTGGCACGGAAATCCATCGCAATGTCCCAATTAGCCTCTGTTTACAATTAAGCCCGGAATGTTGCGCGAAGCCCCAAAAGATTGCCGGTTTTTGATTTGCTGCAACAGAGAGCAGGAAAGGGACATGGCAATGTATTTTCACATATGTATGCTTGACTACTCTTCAGGGAGCGTAGTCCTCGATCCTCGTGCCACCAATCACGCATCTCGATGCATGATAGCTGAGGAGTCGAATTGCACGACTCAATATGAAATGAATGCACATATAAACATAACAAGACCGAGACTCCATCATGGATAATCCGGAGTGTCGGTGACCGGGAATTGAGACACGTTTCGTCACTCAAAGTACGAAATGTCCCTCGTTTCCCGTGCTCGGGCTAACTCCTACCCCAAACACAATGCAATATGCATGACATGCATGAATGCAACTAATATACAACCTAGCATACACAATGCTATGAAATGGCATACACAATGCTCTAACATGCGACCTAGCATATGCAATGCTATGAAATGAAATGGCGTACGCGATGCATGATGGACTTACACCAACATGAGTGGACCTCAGCCACACTCACATCAGCGGCCATGAGATGAAAATGAGACACTCGAGATGCGTGCACACGTGCACGCAAACCGAGGACCGATCCTAAGGCACAAATGCCACTCTAACAAGGCATGGCAAGGCATGAAACATGGCATTCAAACATGCAATTTCCAGCACTAAATCATGATGCAAAATGATCCCGAATCATGGATATATGTCACCCGATGCATGGAATGGTCCTGAAACACAAAACTAGGCACATGCATTGACCTATAGCTATACAAAGCATGCATTATTTGATCATGAAGCATAAAGACAGAACCAAGGCAGTCCCAAAACATGAACATTTCTAGTTCAAAGCATGGCCAAAAGATGCTAGCAAGATGGACTAAAATAGCATGCAACTTTGACTAGCAAACATGGTTTACATGGCAAGTACATGAAGTAAGTGAGAACTCATCAAACCAGCAAAAATCAGTGAACAAGACATGCCAAAATATACCCAAATAAACATGGAAAGGCAGCCAATACATGCACAAATGAGGGGCTCCTTTGGAGGGCATACAAAGGGGTTATTAAGCACATGCATCAAGGACACTTAGCATGGCACAAACAACTCTGAAAATCAAATATGATAGCTCCAAAACTCACCAAATTGACCTTGAAATCAGTCAACAAGGCATGCAAGATAGGGCCTCTTTGGAAGGCCAAAATGACCATCAAACAAGTTAAGGTGAGAGGGGGTCACCCCCCTCTGATTTGGAGGCTCAAAAATGCATCAAAGCCACTGGAAATCCACTGGATTCCAGTGGCTAGAAGGTCAAACAAAGCATGCAACAAGAGCTTAGGTGTAGGGCTCAAAACAAGAGACAATCAAGCATACAAGGAGGCATATGACCTCAAACAAAAATGGGACCTTAAACAAACTTGAAGATGAGATTAAAACAAGATATTTTCCAGTTTATGACAACTCTCAAAAATGAACACAAGTAGGGCTAATCTATCATGCAAAAATGGCCCTAAAAGAGAGATTAGAGACAAGGGACATTATCTGGCCCCAAATGGCCAAGAGTCCTTCAACAAAGTTGAAGAGGGGATAAAAAAAAGGCACTTTATAGTTTATATCAAGTCTCGAAAATAAGCACAAGTTGGGCTAAACTATCATGCAAAAATGGGCCTACAAAGAGAAATAGGAGACAAGTGGTAGTAGATGGCCTTAAATGGAGGAGAGCCCTTCAACAAAGTTGAAGAGGGGCTCAAAACAAGACATTTTACAGTTTGGCTCGGAGCCCAAAAATTCTCAAAAACAAGGCTAATATATCATGCAAAAATAGGCCTAAAAGAGGAATAGAGAGACAAGAGGTAGTAGGAGACTTCAAACAGAGAAAAACCCTCGATCAAACATGAAGATAAGCTCAAAATAAGACTATTTCTAGTTTGGGTCGGAGCCCAAAAAATGCTTGCAAGTATGGCTTATAAATGAAGCAAAAAAATGCAAGTTTAAGGGAAATGTGTGCTTACCCTTGAAGAGCAATGAACCAGCAGCTTTTGGACCAAACTTCTGAGTTTTCAACCTTTGGAAATCAGCTTCAAGGGGCTGGAATGGAGTGTGGAGGTGTTGTGCTATGGGTTGATGTGTAAATGGTGAAGAATCTTAGGGTTTTGGAGCTTTGAATAGTGAAAATGGAGGGAGAAGGGAGGGGGAAGCCTTGGCTGATTTTGTAACCTTGGGAAATGAAGGGGAGGGGCTGGTTATATAGAGGAGAGGCCAAGGAAAAAGGGGGGGAAAAATGAATTCAAATTTCCCCCCAAAAGGGAAGACCTTCGGACAGTGGGTCAAATGCAGGATAGCTGGCACAGCTGGAATACACTCAGGAGGGCAAACATGGCCGGCCAGGTGCAAAAGGTTTAGGTGGCCGGCCGGCCACCTTCCCTGGCCGGCCGGCCAGTTCAAAAGGGTCAGGTGGCCGGCCTGCCATCTTTTCTGGCTGGCCTGCTACTTTTCAGGACAAAAATGGATCTTCCGGAAAGAAAGGTGGCCGTCCAGTGATTGAGAAGTCCAATGGTGGCCGGCCAGGTGTCCAAATTGAAGCCCCAGAAGTTAGCTTTCCAATGGCGCAAACCTTGCATTAAAATTCCTCCTATGCAAAAAGTTATGCCTATTTTGGTGAAGCCGCGCAGATTCGGTCCAACCAGAGTGATGCCTACTTCAATCAACCATATCTCCCTCGTCCGGAATTGGCTTTAGGAGATTCTTGAGTGCAAAATGAAGCCCCAGAAGTCTTCTTTCCAATGGTGGTGGTCTCATAGCTTGATTCCAAGTATGCAAATGAATAGGTCCGATTCGGCGAGGGTTGCTTGACTCTTTCTTAACAGTTCATGCCCATTTTCTCCCCCAACTGGGTTTCTTCCCTCTTCACTTCTTTTCTTCAACTTCAAACCCCTAAGTAAGGTGTTTTGAAAGATTTTTCAAAGATTTCATCTCTCTTTCATTCATTTCTACTTTGTCCTTGCTCGGTTTACAAAAAAGCGCAACATTTAACAAAATGCGAGCGTTGGAACATCGTAGAAACTTTATTTCAAAAACGCTTTGAAAGAGAGGGTTTTAAGGTCTAAAATCTTTTGATCAAGATTGTTTTGGTCCAAAAAGGGGTATGAAGTTGAGCTTTGACTCTCTCATTGCCGAAGAAACTGAACCTTTCCCCTGCACACCTTTCTCCATCATGTAAACCATCAGTCGCGTCTAAGTCTTAAGGGCAGTCAAAAATGGGGTGTCTACAACGAGCCAGAAGATCTGATGCATATTTGGCCTGAGATAAATAAGAACCAGTAGAATCATAAGAGACTTCAAGGCCTAAAAAATAGTTAAGAGTACCAAGGTCCTTCATTTCAAACTGACGGTGGAGAAAACGTTTGAGTTGGAGAATACCAGCTGCATCTTTGCCAGTGATAATCATATCATCCACATACAGAAGGAGAAGAGTGGTACCATGAGGAGTAGTCCGTATAAAAAGAGCAGAGTCATAGGAGCTAGAGGTGAACCCAAAGTCATGAATGGTAGAACTGAATTTAGAAAACCAGGCGCGGGGTGCTTGCTTGAGGCCATAGAGGGCACGCTGTAGTTTGCAAACCTTATGAGGTGGAAAAGTGGACCCAGGTGGAGGTTGCATGTAGACCTCCTCAAGAAGATTACCATTGAGGAAAGCATTTTTGATATCCATCTGAAAGAGCTCCCAGTTGCGAGCAGCAGAAACAGCAAGTAAACTGCGAACAGAGGTAAGCCGAGCAACAGGGGAGAAGGTTTCCTCATAATCAATCCCATATTCCTGGTTGAAACCCTTGGCAACAAGACGAGCTTTGTAGCGTTCAGTAAAACCATCATAATGAGTCTTGATTTTGTAAACCCATTTGCAACCAATCGCAGTTTTGCCAGGAGGAAGATCAACAAGATCCCAAGTATGAGTTTTGTCCAAAGCTTGGAGTTCATCAGTCATAGCTTGTTGCCAAAGAGGATTAGTATAAGCCTCACGATAGGAGGTAGGTTCATAAGTAGAAAAGGCAGCAGATCCAACAATATAATCACGAAGATGGATAGGAGGTTGAGTTACCCGGTGTGGTTGACTCGTAGGAGGATCAGTGGGAGGAAGAATCGGTGGAGAAGGAGGTGGTGTAATGAGAGGTGGACCTTTAGGGAGAGCAGTCTGGTCGGAAGCAGGAGTGAGCAAGGGCGTCTCAATGAATGAGGAACCTGTATCAAAATCATCAGAGAAGATATCTATGGAAGGATTAGTAAACAATACATTAGTGGAAAGTACGGGTAAGTGAAAGGAGGAAAGGGAGGAAAACATTTTGTGCTCCTAGAAAACGACATGGCGGGAGATACGAAGACGTTTAGAGAGAGGGTCCCAATAGCGAAAGCCTTTATGTTCAATTCCATACCCAAGAAAGCAACAAAGACGAGAACGAGGTTCAAGGTTGGTGTGTTCATGAGATTGAAGTAGAACAAAGCAGGCAGAGCCAAAAACCCGAAGATTAGTATATGGAGGGGGAGTGCCATGCAGACGTTCAAAGGGAGTTTGATTATGGATGACAGGGGTAGGAACACAATTGATAGTGTAGACAGCAGTGAGGGCAGCTTCCCCCCAAAAGTTTTAAGGGCAGGAAGAAGAGAGAAGGAGAGCGCGAGTAGTGTCAAGAATATGCTTATGTTTCCGTTCAGCACGACCATTTTGCTGGGACGTGCCAGCACAGGAACAATGAGGCAGTGTACCATGACTCTGAAGAAAAGAAAGGAAATCTGAGTCCCGATATTCCATAGCATTGTCAGAGCGAAAAAGTTTGATGGTTTTGGAAAATTGGGTGTGGATCATTTGGGCAAAATTATAATAAAGGGTTTTGATTTCAGATCGAGTTTTCATGAGAAAAATCCAAGTAAACCGTGAAAAATCATCAATAAAAACAATAAAATAACGAGATCCCCCCATAGTAGGAGTAGGGGAGGGGCCCCAAATATCTGAATGTATAAGATCAAAAGGTGCACAGGAAACAGAAGTACTTTTATTGAATGATAAAGCAGGTTGTTTGGCAAGTTGACAGGGTATACAATCGAAAGTATCCGGAAGTACATGACCCAATTGTCCACTAGAAACCAAAGACTTTAAGCGATTAACAGAAATATGCCCTAACCGACAATGCCAAAGATGAAAAGGAGATAAGGAGGAAGCAGATGCAGGAGCAGCGATCTGAGGAGAGTCAGGAACATGAAGGTGAATGAGCTCATAGAGACGTCCGTGCTTACGGCCGATCCTAATAGTCTGCCTCGTCTGAGGGTCCTGCACCAAACAATGAGTAGCAGAAAATGTGACAGTTAGACCAAGTTCACATAATTGACCAATAGAAATAAGGTTTAAAGTGAGAGCAGGGATATGATAAACTTGAGGCAACGATAAAGAAGATGTGGAAACAGTACCAATATGACGAACAGTCATGAGAGAACCATCAGCAGTTTGAATTGAGGGAATATGAGGAGATGAAGAGATAGAAGAAAATATAGTAAAACTGGAGGTCATATGATTACAACAGGCAGAGTCAAAATACCAAGAAGAGTTACCTGGAATCACAGACAAAGCAGTAGGAGGAGGTGTACCGGAAGGGGAGAGAAGGTGTTTAAACATGACCTCTACATCCGTTGGAGAAAAGAGAGGGGTAGATGGAGCAGGAGACTCAGAAAAACCCTTAGAGGTAGCAGCAGAGGTAGCAACAGCAGTGTGATGAGACTGATTCCCGGAATGAGACTGATTCCCAGAATGAGACTGATTCCCAGAATGAGACTGATTCCCGGAACGATGAAAGCTCCCCGGGAAGAACCACGGCGAGAAGAGTGGTTGTTGGAGCAGGAGCGGGATGGATTGCAAAAACAATCCTGTTGCAGATGACCAGGACTAAGTTTGTTGCAGTATCGGCAGGTTCTGACAGGGCAATTGACCAGGAGATGTGTTGAAGGAAGGCCCCGATTTTGACAATAGAGGCAGGCAGTGGTCCGCTGGGTAAATGATGGCCGGTACGGAGGAGTGGCAAGAACAGAGTCCACATGATGAGTTTGGAGAGTGCCAAGACGAGTCTCCTCTGATAGTAGCTCAAAAATGGCTTGTTCCAGAGTGGGCAAAGGATGGAGATGAAGAAGAGAGGCACGTACGGGCTCAAAAGATGAAGTGAGAGCCATAAGAAAGTGCACCAACCTTTGCTGATTACGATAGGCAGTAAATAAGACAGCATCTTCTCGGTGGGGCCAAGTCGGCTCGGAAAGAGCAAGCTGGTCCCAAACGGAGTACATTTGAGAAAGGAAGTCATTGATGGACTGACTAGATTCTTGGCGCATCCGATGAAGTTGGCTCTGAAGTTGATATTGATGAGCAAGACCAGTAGTCTGATATCGTTCTTTCAAAAAATCCCAGATGTCCTTGGCAGGAGTAGTGACAGAGTTAAGCTGAAGCGACCAAACTGAAGACTGATAGAGGTAACAGATGTATTTCGAAACCAGGTAATGATTTGGTAATTTTTACTGTCCTAGTCCTCAAGTCAGTCTTCATATGTAGTAGCAGTAGTTTCAGCAGTGTCTTTCATTGGGTGGGTTACATCCCCGGTGATAATTCGCCAGAGCTTCTTTCCTTTGAGGAAGGAAGACATGGCTTGGGCCCACAAAACATAGTTGGAGCCATTCAAAATAACGGAAATGGGATGGGAGGCATCATGACGATCCATAATAATGGTTGAGTAGGGCTAAATTGATAGGAATAGACCTGTAGGAGCAAAATTAGGTAAAACAGAGTGTACCAGTGAGTCCGGAAGGTCGAAAATAGCTAGGAAACGTGGGCTATGCAGAGATGATGTCAACAGGCTGAAAAATGATGTCAGCAGCGCACGTTAGCAGAACGGCGCACGCGGGGCTTACGGTAGCAAGCTGGCGCACGCGGGTACACGTTAGCAGAACGGCGCACGCGCGGTTTACGGTAGACAGATGGCGCACGCGGGTGCATGATAGCAGAACAGCGCAGGAAAGCGCAGAGCTGTGGGCGCGTGAAGGCGCGTGTGAGAGTGGCAACGGAAGCAGAGACGCGCCGATCACAAATTTGGCGCATGAGAGCGCGTGACGGAGTTTCTGATGACGGGCGTGGTGCCGTTGGAATCGTAAGGAGATTCCAAGCTGTTTGGTGTATGCCACTGTGTACGGGACTAAGCACCAAAATTGAAGAATGCCAGAATTGTATAACTGGGCTCTGATACCATGAAACAATAGTTTGAGAGAGTGAGAGAGAGAGAGAAAGAGAGAGCAACTGATAGCTCTGTATTAATCTGTAATGGTGTGTTTACAATGGAGAGAATGAGTTCTCTTTTATAGAGAGAATGGGATACAATGGAGCAATCATTTTACATTAAATAATAATGGAACACTAAACTAAAGCTTGCCGCACTATACTAAAGCTTGCCGAAAGTAGTACTAATGAACTAAAGTGATATCATATCTTCATAGCACTAAAGTCTAACTAAAGTATATCAGCACTAAAGTCTAACTAAAGTATATCAGATATTAACATATTTATATTAACAACATAGATTCAAATAATAATACAAACTACTTAAATAAAACTCTATTTTCTTCTTCTTCTTTTTTAATTGTTTTTTTTATCGGTTATAAAACTCACACAAACTGACTTACGAATAAAGAGTGCTCAAAAAATTTATATGCATTTATGACCAAAGATTTATTAAGGTATGTTGAATGTAGCATCTTTAGTATTCATATTCAATTTAAAAATAAATACAATCTATACATTCATTAAAATCATGCACAATTAAAAACAAGTCAACTTCTAATAATTGGTAACTATATTAATTTTAAAACAAAAATTAATTATTAACAATTTATAGTCTATTGGGTTAAGTAAAGTTGTTTTAGGACTGAATTTGAGATGTTTAAATTTGATGCGATTACCGAATTTAAAATGACAAATTTTTTTACTATGTGGCGTATGTCTGGCCCGAATCTAGCACAATCCAAGATTTGTTCACCTGAGAAGGTACTTGCACTTGGACCAATAAAAATGTAATGAATAAAATTATACACACATCTTTTGTCAAGATATGAGAAAAGAAGAAACAAAACCCTATGCGTAGTCCTATGCGTATGTATATTGCAACTCATTAACTCATTAAATTTCACAAATTTCACAACTCATTAAATTTCACAAATTTCCAACCGTTACATCTGTTTCTTGTAGTCCTATGCGTATGTATATCGTAGTATCAATCAATTTCATTTTGTTTTTTGATGCATAAGAGCTAAAACTTCATAAAAGAAGCTGATAAAATTGCAACCCAATTTGGGGTTTGTTTAATGGGTGGTTGTTGATAAGTGGGTATGCTTGTCAGTGTGATTTAGGATACCATTGATAGTGATTTGGTGAAACTACCTTATTGATTGGTTTTAATCTTTAGAGAGGATAGAGTTAATTTTCTGCTTCACTTTCTGGTGAAGTTTGGGGAAATTCAAATGGGAACTCTTAAATTTTTTACTGTAAAGTTGCTTCTCATTTAAGATGTGTGATTGATGAATTTGGTTTTCAATTAAGACAGAGGTAATTTCTTGGATTGGCTTTTATGAAGCCAATTATGTCAAATTTATAGTTGTAAGGAAAGAAAAAAATGGAAACACAAAATTTACATAATTTATGGTACTTTTGGATCTATTTGGAACAGACATTAAAGCCTTCGAGCATGGTCTAGGTATTATAGTGTGAAGTTCTCACAAGATTAAGGGGTTGATGCGTTTGTCTTTGTAAAATTGCATTTTGATTGTTAGTGTAGCTGTAATTAGCTGTTAGTGTAGCTATAATTAGTTGTAAAGTAAAGCTTTAATTATGTTGTTCCCTTAGTGTACACTTTTGTGTTTTCTTCTTTCGGTCCTTTTGAACCTTTGTACACTCTCCCTTCTATAGAAACGAGAGTAATCTTCCCATTGTAAACTTATATACTGAATAGATCAATACACTTCAGTTTATTCTTTCTCTCTCTCTCTCTCTACCAAACTATTGTTACATGGTATCAGAGCGAAATTCCTTTTCTCCGTGTTCTTAGTCGAGTACACAGTGGCACTACAGAAATGCTTCCGAATCGTTGTATCTTCCTACCAACCTGCTCGGAATTTCCTTACAATTCCAACGGCACCACCCACGTCACCAAAAAAGCCTTCACGCGCCCTCACATGCCATCACACGCCACTTCTGTTCTCAGCGCGTCTCTGCTTCCGCCGCCACTCTCATACGCGCTCTCACGCCTTTTCCGTTGCATGCTCACGTCATCATTTCACGTTAGCCCTATCCTTTGCATGCGCTGCGCATACATCGTATTGCTATTGTGCGCTGCGCGTGCGCCATTTTGCTCCCTTGCACCGCGCGTGCGCCGTTCTACTATCGTGCGCTGCCTGCCGTCCCTACTATTGTGCGTCGCTCCTCTTACTGCTATTGTGCGTCGCTGACATCATCCGGCCCTCTGCTAACGTCATCTCTGCACAGCAGCCCCTTTCACAGCTATTTTTGACCTTCTGGACTCATTGGTACGCTCTGTTTTACTAGATTTTGCTCCTACATGCCTGTTCCTATTTATTTAGTCCTACTCCACTTTTAATATGGATCGCCATGATGCCTTCCATCAAATTTCTGTTCTTCTTAATGGTTCCAATTATGTACTGTGGGCCCAAGCCATGTCTTCCTTCCCTCAAAGGACGAAAACTTTGGCGTATTATCACTGGGGATGTGACCAAACTGGTGAAAGAGGACGTTGAACCTACTGCCACATATGAAGACCGAATCGAAGATTGGGACAGTAAGAACTACCAGATTATTACTTGGCTTCGGAATACCTCTGTTCCCTCTATTAGTCTTCAGTTTGGCCATTTTCAACTTGACTCTGTTACCAATCCTGCTAAAGACATTTGGGACTTTTTGAGAGATCGATACCTGACTACCGATCTTACCCATCAGTATTAACTTCAGAGTCAACTTCACCGCATGCGCCAAGAATCCAGTCAGTCTATTAATGACTTTCTTTGTCAAATGTATTATGTTTGAGACCAGCTTGCTCTCTTAGAACCGACATGGCCTCACTGAGAAGATGCTGCTTTATTCACTTCCTATCGTAATCAGCAGCGGTTGGTTCACTTTCTCATGACTCTCACTCTCTCTTTTGAGCCCGTGCGTGCCTCTCTTCTTCATCGCCTTCCATTGTCCACTCTTGAACAGGCTATTTCTGAGCTGTTATCTGAGGAAACTCGTCTTGGTACTCTCCAGACTCATAATGTGGACTCTGTTCTTGCCACTTTTCAGTCACGGCCCTCACTGACCCAACGGTCCACTGCTTGCATCTATTATCAGAATCGGGGCCTTCCTTCTACTTATCTTTTGGTTCATTGCCCTGTCCGATCCTGCCGATATTGCAACAAACTTGGTCCTAGTCATCTACAGCAGGATTGTTTTCGCAATCCATCCCGGTCATCTTCCACTAGCCACTCCTCTCGTGGTGGCTCTTCTAAGGGGAGCTCTTATCGTCAGTTTAATCGCACTGCTGCTGTTGCATTTGAGGATTTCTCTGAGTCTCCTGCTCCGTCTGCCCCTGTTTTTTCTCAAACTGATGTTGAGGCCATGTTCAAACAGCTTCTCTCCACCTCTGGTACACCTCATTCTACTGCTTTGTCTGGGACTCCAGGTAACTCTTCTTGGTATTTTGACTCCGCCTGTTATAATCATATGACTTCCAGCTCTACTATATTCTCTTTCATCTCTCCCTCTACTCATCTTCCCTCCATTCATACTGCTGATGGTTCTCTCATGTCTGTCAGTCATGTTGGTACTGTTTTCACATCTCAGTTATCTTTACCTCAAGTTTATCATATCTCTGCTCTAACCTTAAACCTTATCTCTATTAGTCAATTATGTGAGCTTGGTCTAATCGTCACATTTTTTGCTAATGGTTGTTTGGTGCAGGACCCTTAGATGGGACAGACTATTGGGATCGGCCGTAAGCATGGACGTCTCTCTGAACTCATTCAACTTCATATTCCTGACTCCCCACATATCGCTGCTCCTGTATCTGCTTCCTCTTTGTCTCCTTTTCATCTTTGGCATTGTCGCTTGGGACATATTTCTGTTAGTCGCTTAAAGTCTTTGGTTTCTAGTGGTCAATTGGGTCATGTACTGTCACGATCCAAACCCGCCTCTATGGGTTTAGCACCGTAATCGGCCAGTAATCCGAGATTACCGAAGGCCTGCTGAACGGTAAGACAGTATTACAGAGTACAGGGGCATGGCGGAAGCCAATACAGTAAATAAATAATGTCCAATGAGCTGTGACAGTCTGTATGGAAAAAGACTTTTCATACATATATATATATAGACACAGTACAGAACAGTATGCACAATATTTACAATCATTCAAAACAGGGAGCAAATCCTCATTAAACAGTACAGTAACAGTAAGTACAACTACAAAACAGATACGGAGATAGACGAGGGAAATTAAAACACCCCTAAGCCATAGCTTGACAGGCTTGGAACCTCGCAGTGAGGCACAGTAGTTGGTTTGACAAAACTGGAGTTTACCTCGATGCTTCTAGCAACGGTCCGGTGCCTGTACACCTACATATATTTATGAGCAGTGAGCTAAAGCCCAGTGAATAACATAATGCGTAAAGGGGTTTAGAATAAATGTCCTTACAGTAATGAAAACAGTTCATTGATTCAGTATATCAGTCATTCAGACATTCAGTCATATGTGGTACATCCATTAGCATAGCGGTACAGTAAACAGTATGTCTAAAAAGACCGAACGGTACAATAGGTCTTGAAAGACCGAACAGTCAATGATGGCCATCAATCAGTAAACAGTAGTGGTTCCAACAAGGGAACCGACAGAGATCTCTATAACAGTAACAGTAGACAGTAGTTGCTAAGGATGCCACAATACAGTTTAGAATATAGGACATACATTCATTCGATTAACAGTATCAGTTCAGAAAACAGTTCAGTTAAACAGTCAGAAATATTCACAGTTGAACATATCTTTACACAATTATTACTCACAGAGTTCCGGGCTACAATAAGGCTAGAGCGCGTCTCCAGTCGTCAACCCTACACAGTTTACAGAACGAACACACACTAAGCTACACAGTTGGGAAAGATAATAACTTAATCCCTAATTACCTCGATGTGTTCTACAACAATATCCTCATTAAGATGTCTTAAACTAGGCCTAAGAATGCTTAGGATGGAATGAGGATGCAAATATGCACTTTAAAGCATTTTTTAGAATTTTCAGAAAACAGGGGTCTCGCTCGAGCGTGGCTTTCTACGCTCGAGCGGACATGCAGACAAAGGAGCTCCGCTCGAGCGTGACTTCCGTCGCTCGAGCGGACTGTAAGCTACAGTGAAAATACTGGATGCTCAAAATTCACGCTCGACTGGCGCTCGACCCTCGCTCGAGCGTGAGACACAAGTCCTCGCTTGAGCGTGAATTCTCTCGCTCGAGCGGACTGTAAGCCCATGCAAAGTACTGGATGCACGCATTTCACGCTCGAGCGGCACTTTACTCACTCGAGTGGAAGGCATGATCACAGAGTGTACGCTCGAGCGTGGACTTCCTCGCTCGAGCGTGGGTCCAAAATCTGGAAATTCCAAATTTGAACCTCAAGCTCAAAACCAAGTTTTAATGCACTAAATTCGATCCTCTTGGGCTAAATTTCTGGAAAACATTTGTAAACACATAGAATAACATGTTTCAAAACTCAATTTGTAAAATCAAGGCCCAAGGGTAGTTTAATTAAACTCATTTCAAACCAATTTTCAAGAACATGATCTCAAATGAACATGCATGAACTTTAAACAACTTCCAAGCTTCAAAACATGCTCTAATGAGCCAATTCTTTTCAAAACAAGATGAAATCATGGTCTACTCTCAAAACATGGACATGCATGTGAGGAATTATGAACTACAACCTCAAAACTTCAATATATATACATGCATGCAACAATTAAGCTTCATGGCAACAATTTAACTCCAATTTATGGCCTTAGGCTCTCATCTACCATGAACCATGCACAAACTAACTTGAATTCATAATTAAGAAGGTAGTCACTCTACCTTAGGTCTTCAATCACAAGACTAGAAGCTCAAATATGAAATCTATACTTCAATTCCTTCAAGTCCCAAGTAAATCTACAAGTTGAGCTCAATTCTCTCACTTTCTCTCTCTCTATGGTCGGCAATAACAAGGAAAGAGGCTGATGAAATGTTTTGTAATGCATAAGAATGAGTCATCAAAGTGTTAAGTAAGTGGCCCACTAGGAAGGCAATTTGGTAATTTAAGCCAACAATGCAATCTAGTTTACTTTAATCCAATTTAATCATACCAAATCACTTTTCAGATAAATATGCCATAAAATCCTATAAATTCCAATGAACACAGAACATCAATCAATTTCAAATTTGGCCGCCGATAAGGCCTTCAATTTGCAGTTTAAACATAAAACACAAACAGATAATCAAACAGGCAACAGATAGATATACAATTAAATAGATATACTCAATTAATTCAGTTCCAGATTTCAGTCAGTCAGTTCAGTATTTCAATCAGTTCAATTACCCCTCATAATCAGTCTCAGTTTAGCGGTAATCAGAAATAAACCGATAAGCAGTGGTGAGGGTTGTTACATGTACTTCCAGATACTTTTGATTATATACCGTGTCAACTTGCAAAACAACCTGCTTTATCATTCAATAAAAGTACTTCTATTTTCCATGCTCCTTTTGATCTCATACATTCGGATATTTGGGGCCCATCCCCTACTACTACCATGGGGGATCTAGTTATTTTGTTGTTTTTATTGATGATTATTCATGGTTTACTTGGCTTTTTCTCATGAAAACTCGATTTGAACTTAAACGTCTTTATTATAGCTTTGCCAAAATGGTCCACAACCAATTTTCAAAGACCATTAAAAATTTTCACTCTGACAATGCTGTGGAATATCGAGATACCGATTTCCTTTCCTTTCTTCAGAGTCAAGGTACTCAGCCTCATCGTTCTTGTGCTGGCATGTCCCAACAAAATGGATGTGCTGAACTAAAACATCGGCATATTCTTGACACTACTCGCGCTTTCCTTCTCTTTTCTCCCTACCCTAAAAACTTTTGGGGGGAAGCTGCCCTTACTGCTATGTACACTATTAATTGTGTTCCTACTCCTGTCATCCATCATCAAACTCCCTTTGAACGTCTACATGGTACTCCCCATCCATACACAAATCTTCGAGTTTTTGGCTCTACCTACTTTGTTCTGCTTCAATCCTATGAATACACCAAGCTTGAACCTCGTTCTCGTCTTTGCTATTTTCTTGGATATGGGATTGAACATAAAGGTTTTCGCTGTTGGGATCCTTTCTCTAGCGTCTTCGTATCTCCCGCCATGTAGTTTTCTGGGAGCACAAAATGTTTTCCTCCCTCTCCTCCTTTCACTTACCCGCACTCTCCACTCCTGTCATATTTACTAATCCTTCCATAGATCTCTTCTCTAATAACTTTGATACAGGTTCCTCCTTCATCGGGACGCCCTTGTTGATCACTGATCCCATCCAAACTGTTCTCCCTGATGGTCCACCTCTCACTGCACTTTTTAGTCTGTCTCCTCTTTCTTCGCCAGCTCTTCCTCCTACCGATCCTCCCACGGGTCGGTTGCACTGGGTAACTTAACCACCTATTCATCTTCGTGATTATATTGTTGGGTCTGCTGCCTTTTCTACTTATGAACCTACCTCCTATCGTGAGGCTTGTATTAATCCTCTTCGGCAGCAAGTTATGACTGATGAACTCTAGGCTTTGGACAAAACTCATACTTGGGATGTTGTTGATCTTCCTCCTAGCATGATTGCAATTGGCTGCAAATAGGTCTACAAAATCAAGACTCATTCTGATGGCTCTATTGAGCGCTACAAAGCTCATCTTGTTGCCAAGGGTTTCAACCAGGAATATGGCATTGATTATGAGGAGACTTTTTTCCCTGTTGCTTGACTTACCTTTGTTCGCAGTTTGTTTGTTGTTGTTGCTACTGCTGCTACTCGCCACTGGGAGCTCTTTCAGATGGATGTCAAAATGCTTTCCTTAATGGTAATCTTCTTGAGGAGGTCTACATATAGCCTCCACCTGGGTCTACTTAGCCAACTCATAAGGTTTGCAAACTACAGCGTGCCCTCTATGGTCTCAAGTAAGCCCTCCGCGCTTGGTTTGCTAAGTTCAGTTCTACTATTCATGACTTCTGGTTCACCTCTAGCTCCTATGACTTTGCTTTATTTGTTCGGACTACTACTCATGGTATCACTCTTCTTCTTCTTTATGTGGATGATATGATTATCACTGGTAATGATGTAGCTGGTATTCTTCACCTTAAACGTTTTCTCCATTGTTAGTTTGAGATGAAGGACCTTGGTACTCTTAACTACTTCTTAGGCCTTGAAATCTCCCATGATTCTACTAGTTACTATTTGTCCCAGGCTAAATATGCATCCGATCTTCTGGTACATGCTGGTCTTACAGATTGCAAGACTACCTCTACTCCCGTTGATCCTCAAATTCGTCTCACTCCTCTCGACGGGGATCTCCTCTCTGATGCTACTCTTTATCGCCAGCTAGTCGGTAGTCTTGTCTATCTCACTATGACTCGTCCTGACATTGCCTATGTTGTTCATCTTGTTAGTCAGTACATGTCAGCTCCTCGCACTCCCTATTATACTACTCTACTCCGCATCCTTCGCTACCTCAAAGGCACTCTGTTCCATGGCCTTCACTACTCTGCTTCCTCCTCTCTTGAACTGTGTGCCTTTTCTGATGCTGATTGGGCTGGGGATCCTACGGATCAACATTCCACCATAGGTTTCTGTTTCTTCTTAGGGGATTCTTTTCTTACTTGGTGCAGCAAGAAACAATCCCTCACTGCCCGCTCTAGTACCAAAGCTGAATATCGAGCTCTTGTTGATACTATTCAGGAACTTCTTTAGCTTCGCGGGCTCCTTACTAATATGGGCGTTTCTTCTTCTGGTGCTACCTCTCTCTATTGTGACAATCAGATTGCTCACAATGATGTTTTTTATGATCACACCAAGCATATTGAGCTTGATTGTCATTTCATTCGCCAGCATGTTACACGTGGCACTGTTCTTCTTCTCCTTATTGCTTCTATTGATCAACCTGCTGATATTTTCACCAAGGCGCATCCTCCTGGTCGCTTCAGTGATCTTGTTTCCAAACTCAAGTTGGTTGATGCTTACCTTCCTTGAGTTTGCGAGGGGATATTAGTGTAGCTGTAATTAGCTGTAAAGTAAAGCTTTAATTATGTTGTTTCCTTAGTGCACACTTTTGTGCTTTCTTCTTTCGGTCCTTTTGAACCTTTGTGCACTCTCCCTTCTATAAAGGAGAGTAATTTTCCCATTGTAAACTCATATACTGAATAGATCAATACACTTCAGTTTATTCTCTTTTTTTTTTTCTCTCTCTCTCTCTCTCTCTCTCTACCAAACTATTGTTACATTGATTTTGACGGTGTTGCTATGATTTAGGAGTTGTGGGTGGGAAGTAGAAGTGAGGTAGTACAACATTGGTAAAATTGGTGATGTGAATTTCAATTGAGAATATAAAAAGTGTGCTTAGGATTGAGTTTCAATTGAGATTTTTCAACCTCTGGGGATTATTTACTACTTTGAAATTAAAGTTACCAAAATATATTTAATTAACAATTAAAATTGGTCTTAACTTCAAAAAAAAAAAAAAAAATGGCTTATATGAAATTTACTTGAAACCTATTTGAAGTGTCCAAATTGTGTTGTTTATCGAAGTTTAGGAGAAGCATAATCAAGTCAGATGTGATTCTACAATTTTGTTGTGCTTAAAACTCTTACATGGACTAAATTTGTAAATTATGTCAGTACTGTTACTGTGTTTTTTATTCAGTTTTTACATCTGAAGGCATTTTTGATGAACAACTCCTTGATTTGTAAAGGAAAAAATGGAACCTTGATTTTTTTCTATATACTTTTTTGTTGGATATCTATCACCCCATGTGAGGAGTGATCTCTTCTCCACGTGAAGCCAATGCAGCAAGTCAGAGAAGACAACTGCGAACCGACAAGCCGTAATGGACGGCAATTGAAAGTGAAGAAACAGTTGGCCATGTGCAAGGCCAGCCAAGCTCTCCATCATTCTCTTCAGTGTATAAATAGAAAGGCTAAGAGGAGAGTTTAGAGAGAAAGAGCAAACCAAAAGAGAGTGAGATATGTGACGCAGAGAGATCGTCTCTTTCGGTGTGAGAGAGATAGACGGGTGAGTGGGTGAGAGAGGATGGTGTGAGCTCCTCCTCTATTATAATCTTTCTGTAATATCTCCATTGTTAGAGTGATAATCGGTAACTCTCCCGTGGACGTAGGCATTGAGGCTGAACCACGTTAAATATGGTGTCTCCTTGGGTGTGTGTGTATTTTTCAGATTGGTATGATTTCTGGAAGGTCTTGGGCAGGATCCCAGATCCCCAACAAGTGGTATCAGAGCTGAGTTGGTCGCGTTTCGGAAAAACAGAGTGTGATTTGTCGAAACTGCCAAAAATCAAGTTGTTCAAAATTTATTTTTGAGCATATCAGGAGGAAGCTCTCGACGAGAGAAGTCCAAAATTGCAAAGACAAGCCCCCAGAAGAGCTCACACGAGCCTTCACTTGCCACCTGAAGAAAGTGCGTGAGGCGCACTCTCAGGCACTTGCTACACGCTTCGTTGAAAGCATCGGTGCGTCATCCCAGTCGGGCGCGGTAGAAGGAAGAAAGCGAGTGGCGTGCGTGTGTCTGTGATGTCACCGCCACATCACACGCTAGCTCAGCGGCAACTCAGCGCTACACCAGCGCGCATGTGTGTGAAAACCCACATTTAATTATTCTTAAAAAAAAATAAATAAATGAATAAATTAATTAATTTTATCCAGAGTTTATTTGAAATATATATTAGTGTAAAAGTTAGTTTTAAATTAACCCAATTCAGTCACTAACAAAGACATTATTAAGAATAATAATTTTGTGAGTGGTCAATATTTGTTATTTATAAATTATTTTAATAAGGATCCAACATGATAATTATTCTTACTAAATAGCTTAATTAAAAATCTTAGTGTATCAAATTTAAGAAACCCACACAAATACAAAAAAAAAAAAAAAGAAAAAAAGAAGAAGAAGAAGAATATTTCGGCAGAGAACAACACTTGGATTGCATGCACATTGACTTAAATATACTCCTTGGAACTAGAAGATTTGATGGGACTAAAGGAAATGATTAAAAGAGAGAGAGAGAGAGAGAGCCTCAAGGGAGTCTCTTTATACATATATATATCCATACATACATCCATACATACAGATTTCATCCTCTCAAAAAAAAAAAAAAAACTAATCGGAGAGTAAAAACAAAAAAAAAAAAAAAGAAGAAGAAGAAGAGGGAATTCCTGTGAGCAAGCTTAGTAGAAGAAGAGGAGGAGATTAAGGTTGCATATTTTTCTACCATTTCACTATTCAAATTCAATCCTACAACTAAGTAAGAAAACTCTTTCAACCCTCTCATTTTTTTTATTATTGAAATTTTCATATTATATTTACATGATAAAATGACTAAACTTATAGATAGAAATTTATATATATATATATATATAAATTTTGTGATGTGTATGTCAAATATTTGAAGATATTGATATTCTTAAAGTCATGGTATTATTGTGGAAATAGGCTTGCACGTGTAGTTTATACCATTAAAAAGAGGATTGAAGGTTTTATTTGGCCCTTGAATCTGCTACAACATGGTACGAATTTTTAGATAATTTTATACTCAAAATTTTGAGACGATTTCTTCTACAAAGTTGTTTAGAATGATGTCTACTTCATCTTTTGCAACAATTATTAAGTTTTGTACGAATTTATACAGATTTTTAACCAAATCTGGAGCTATAGGCATATTTTACTATGTGTTTGAAAAACCATTAAAAATTTTATATTAAACCAAATCTGGTAATTTCTAAACAAAAAATGAAATTTGAGAAGTCTAGTTTCATAATAAATTTTTATATTATGGAATTGATTTATAAATTTAAGTATGGACTTAATTTAAGAAAATGTGATAAATCTGTGTCATAAACTTTCTTGAAATTTTTAAGAATTATTTATAATTTATTTTTGGAAAATGCTTTCTGAAAAATGACCATAACATGTTTATTGAGTATTATGTAGATTTATATGAATTTTAGAGTTGTATAAGTAATTTATTTATAATTTTATTTACGAGATATACATTCTGAAATTTTGGTAAATTCAGGATGAATCAAAAATTATCTCTTCAATTGTTTATTTTGACTAAAATTTAATATTGTACTAGTTTAATCTTGTAAATTAAAAATCTATGCATGTGTGTGATTATGATTTATTTCTTTTTGGTATCTATATTATTATTTCATACCATGGTTTAAATTAATTGTTTATTTAAATTTTATACATTGATTTATTTTTGGTGTGACATGTGTAACAATTTTATATTGGAAATTTTAATGAGTTGGTACAACATTATTGGTGAATAAAATTGGAATTATTTGTGATTAATATAAAAACTAACTGAAACGATTAACAGCTTATACAAAGTTAACAATTGAGGGTTAATACCGGTTGTTCAGGGTGAGCCCTGGTTTTTAATAATTTTTACGTACATTGTGTCGTGAAATCTCAAGATGGCACGGGGCTTATTTGAACCTTTATCGGTATTTGGCTTTGGAATAAGGGTGGATGTGTGGGTGGCACGTAGGGAAGTTACGTACCCCTAGCAGACCGTTCCCTTGGGGCAGACCACGGACGCGACGGCTTGGGTATATAACTCCGAGCGTGGGCATCTTTGGTAGTTCTTAAATATTTTACCAAGGGGGGGGGTTTCCAAATTAACCGTGGCCATGGCTTAGTGGTTGGTAAGAAAATCTCTTGAGTGAGATTTTGAGTCACCTAAACGATTAAAATTGTCGAAATTATTATAATGGTTGTTACCTTTATTATACTATTAATTTTACTATTATTTTAATTGTCATGATTTGGTTATTTTCTCTTAAAAAGAATGATAGGTTGGTTATGTTTTCTTACTGTGTTGCAAAACTCATGACATATGTGAAAATCTAAATTTCCCTAATTAGTTGTTAAATTTTTTATTTAGCAAGTTATTTGTTATTTAAATTTTATGATGTTCCAAAAAAAAAATTTGGGTGTCACAGTTTGGTATCAGAGCTTAGATTCGAACCTTTGGGCCATAGGTACGTTAACTTGTAATTTTCAGTGACTTAACTAAGTTATAACCTTTTTAATTGTAGGATGCCAGGTCATCAAATATTAACTCTAATGATGAAAGTTCGGTGGGAAACTATGACATAGAATCTGACCCAAGCGAAGAAGTGGAGTCGTCTGTAAAGGACTATGAGCCTGAGTCCGACCCTGAAGAAATCGCACCAGTAGAAGACTACGAACCTAAGCCTGAGCCTGCGCTTGAGCCTGAACCTAATCCTGATCCTAAGCCTGAACCTGAGTTTGAGCCTGAACCTGAACCCGAAGAGGTTGTACCAATGTACAACCCATTAGATATAATTGTGATTGAGTCAGACACTGAAGAGGAGTCTATAGAAGGCAACACTGATGAGAGCACTGGAGATGTAGAAGTCGTGTTTGAGAGTTGGGATGTTCAAAATGGGTTGTAGATTGGCTCATTTATATATATCAGAATTTATCCCTAGGAGGTTGTGCTTGGAAATTTGAGAGTTGGGTGGGTACTTACGTTGGACCTATCCAAATTTTGAGGCAAGAGACTCCTTGGTTATATCAGCTAGGACCTTTCCCGGATGGTTTCACCGATAGGATAGGCAACCTTTTTGACATTTGGAGCCTTCAGTACATCATGCCCGACCCAAGCAGAATTGTGAGGAGAGATGGGTCAGTGGACTTCAAGGATTGGAGGATCTATCGGGAGGAGCCGGTGCAGCTGCTAAGGCATTGTGTGCAGAAAACTGCTGTCTTCGTGAGGGTGCTGTGGCGATTCATGGGGCTTTTCCAAGCCACATGGGAGCCAGAAGCCCTTGTGAGGAAAGACTTTCCTTGGCGATTTTAGAGGTCTTAAGGGAATTATAAACTAGGCTAACCGATTGTTTTGTATGCTTACATGTAGAATTGCCTAATTTAGAATTATGAGTGTAGGAGTTAACTTGGATTGTAGGGGCTATTTTTTGCCCGTAGTATTTTATTTTATCTTTTCCTTTGTTTTACTTGTATTTTGCTGATTGTAACTTATCTAATCTAATTAATGAAGTTTCTTTTTTTTTTTTACTATCCTTGCACATAATAATAATAATAATAATAATAATAATAATAATAATAATAATAATAATAAATAAATAAATGAATAAATCACAAATTACTAAAAATCCCATCATGCAGAATGGCTGAACGAACAAGAAATAGTAACAATGGTAATGGTGATGCAGTGTCTGATGGCGATGTCGCTCGAATTATACGCACAATTGCTGATAGAGTAGGCAATATACCACCCCAAAACCAATATCAAAGCAAATCTGAAATGATAGCAAAATTTGAAAAGCTACATCCCCACAAATTCCTTGGTGGATCAAACCCCTATGAAGCTGAAGCTTGGTTAAGACAAATTAAGAAATTGTTAGATACTTCTGACATCCGAAATGAGCAAGATAGAGTAACCATCACAGCATTTCAAATGGAAGGGAAAGCAGATCATTGGTGGGAAATGATCAGGAGTACTCGACACGTAGAGACATTAACTTGGAGACAATTCGAAGACTTATTCACGAAAAAGTATTTTCCTAACTCGCTAAGACAAGAAATGATTCAAGAGTTCCTCCAACTGAAATAAGGAAAAATGTCAGTCATTCAATATGCGAACCATTTTGAAGCTCTCTCACGGTATACTTTAGCCATTGTAGCAAATGAAGAGGATAAGGTTAGACGATTTGAATGGGGATTGGACACAGACATTAGAGGAAGATTGATCGCAGTGCAACTTTCCACCTATGCTCAAATAGTGGATCAAGCTTTAATTGTGGAATGAGAGTTAGCGGATTCCGAACACATTCGAAATCAGCAATCAAGAAACAACAACCAACCATGAGGAGGAGGTCCAGTCTGTAACACCAGAAACCATCCTACACCAACACCTTATGCCAGAGGGTTACAGCAGCAACAAAGGCAGAATAAACGAAACCAGCAAGGAGGAAACCTTGTAAATGAGTGGAAAGGAAAATGTTTTAGATGTGGTCAGTAGGGGCATCGTCGAAGTGAGTGTCCTTAAGGTGGGGAGTATTTTATGGATCAACGAGGGGCACAACAATACAACAAATGCTAGCCAGGGCAAGGTTCTAAGCCTACTCAGAGTACTCAAACCAACAAGGGACAACCACAAGCCTCTAGGAATGCAGGCCGACCAAGAACACAACCACAAGGAGCTGGAAATGGAAAGAAACCAGGAGGAACTAACCAACAAGCAATAGGAAGAATGTATGCTCTTCAAGGAGAAGAAGATATTGGTAACCCATCAGTAATTCAAGGTATGTTAACCCTTATGAATTCTTGGGTTAAAGTATTGTTTGATTCCAGAGCTTCGCATTCTTTTATATCCACTGCATATGTGTCAAGTTTGGGTTTGGAACCCGAAACGTTAGAGATAGCTATAAGTGTTGCTTCACCCTTAGGAGCTCAGTAAATCTAGTATGTAAATCTTGTGAATTGGGAATCTCCGGTTCATATTTGATCTGTGATCTAAGAGTTATGGAGATGTCTGATTTTGACGTCACCCTAGGAATGGACTGGTGGTCGGCTCATCGAGCCATTATTGATTGTTACCGTAAGACGGTGACAGCATCCTCCCTTAATGGCACGAAAGTTCAATTTAAAGGAGATAGATAAGATTCTCTAACTCCAACGTGTCGCAAGTCGCGGTGGCATGATCAACTGACTGGATGGTTGGCGAGCTTAATTTTGGAAGACGAAAATTGAAAGGATCCAGGATTACCCCATGTGGTGTGCGAGTACGTTGACGTTTTTCCTGACGAATTACCAGGATTACCTCCAAAACGAGACGTAGATTTCATGATCGAGCTTCAACTTGGGACTTCACCAATTTCTATAGCACCACATCGTATGGCCCTAGCTGAACTTCGAGAATTGAAGGAGTAGTTGCAAGAACTGTTGAGTAAAAAGTTCATCAGACCAAGTACGTCTCCCTGGGGAGCGCCAGCATTATTCGCAAAGAAGAATGATGGAACCTTAAGATTGTGCATCGATTATCGACAACCAAATCGAGTCACCATTAAAAATCGATATCCTTTACCAAGAATTGATGACTTGTTCGATCAATTAAGAGGTTCAAAATGTTTTTCCAAAATTGACCTTAGGTCGGGATATTACCAACTTCGTGTTAAAGAAGAAAATATACCCAAAATTGCGTTTCGAACCCATTATGGCCACTATGAGTTTGTGGTAAAGCCATTTGGATTGACGAATGCGCCTGGGGTATTCATGAGTTTAATGAACAAAATTTTTACACCGTATTTGGATAATTTGTGGTAGTATTCATTGACGATATTTTGATATACTCACGATCGGATAAAGATCATGAGCAACATCTGAGAACCGTTTTGCAAGTTCTAAGGGAGAACCAATTGTATGCTAAAGCTAGCAAATGTGAATTTTGGTTGAAGGAAGTAAAATTCTTAGGTTATGTTGTGTCTGAATCAGGAATATCAGTGGATCCTGCTAAAGTAGAAACAGTAATGGGATGGAAACAACCTAAGAATACATTTGAGATTCGTAGTTTCTTGGGATTAGCAGGTTATTATAGGAGATTCATTCAAGATTTCTCCAAATTAGCCAAGCCAATGACATGCCTAACACAAAAAAGAGTAAAGTTTGAATGGAACGAAACTTGCAAACAGTCGTTTCAAGAACTCAAGAAGAGACTGACGAGCGCTCCTATACTAATCATACCCGAACGTGACATCGGTTACACGGTATATTGTGATGCCTCTAAAGAAGGGTTAGGTAGTGTGTTAATGCAAAACGGGAAGGTAGTAGCCTATGGATCAAGACAATTGAAGAATCATGAGAAAAATTATCCTACTCACGATCTGGAGTTGGCGGTTGTGGTCTACACACTTAAGACTTGGCGACATTACCTTTATGGCGAAAAGTTTGAGATATTTACCAATCACAAAAGCTTGAAGTACTTGTTCACACAAAGAGATTTGAACATGAGGCAAAGATGCTGGATGGAGTACCTTGAAGATTACCAATTCACTTTGTCTTATCATCCCGGGAAGGCTAATGTTGTAGCAGATGCACTAAGTCGAAAGACAATAGAGATTGTAGCCAACATATCAATTAAAGAATGTGTTACCCAAAAAGCAACCTAAGAGGGGGGTGAATTAGGTTTCTACAAATTAAAATTAATAATACCCCAATAAAATTAACTACTAGTACAACAAATTATTAACAAACACAATGATGAACTTAGCAGTAAATGATCAAGCAAAATAACAATGAAGTATAACTAACATACAGGGTAAATCAAATGATTAACACATGAATATTAGATAGCTATAGTAGTAGTAGGAAAGTAAAGAGATTAGGGAAGAGGAGACAAACATATTTATAGTGGTTCGGCTTTAACCAAGCCTACATCCACTCCTCAAGCTTCACTTGAGATTTTTCACTATCTTCTAGCTTGACAGGGGTGCTAGCACCCTCATAAACATGGTGCAATCCTCCATAGATTTTACACAGACTTCACAAGCCCAAACCCTTGCAAATCTTAGGCGATTCACAATCACTCTCAAGATTTCAAGAACAAGTGTTTGCAACACTTTTACAAGATGAAATGGTATTTTTGCTTTCAATGAAAGTTTACAATAAATATCTCTCCCAGATGGATATACAAATGAAGCTCTGGTTTTTCTGTAAACCTCACACATGAAAGATAGGCTTAAAACTATACGTCTCAGTGTATAATTTCTAAAAGAGGATGTAAACAAAAATTGAAGAACACTTCTTAGAGAATTTTTCAGAGAATAGATGTGAGTGATTATAGATCAAAGAATATTTTCTGATTTTTTTGTAACTTGTTTACATTAGAGCCTTTGGTATATATAATGAAGCTTATAGCCGTTTATAGCGGTTGTATTCATTTGAATTTATAGTCATTTATAGCCGTTGTACTCCATCATTACTAATTTGAATATCTTCCACTCCATCATTACTAATTTGAATATCTTCCACTTGAACCTTTTGAACTGCTGCTTTGCTAGGCTGTTTGAACCTCTGTTTTGGGCTATTTGAACTCCTGATTTAATCAAATATTAAATACATTCTAACAACATTTAGGATAAAGGTTTACGTGAGAAATAGTGGGACAAAATAAATTTTGATTCTATTTTTCTCTTTCAAATAAATCAAAACATAATTAAATAAATCATCAAAATAAATTTTGGATTCTATTTTTCTTTTTCAAATAAATTAAAATATAATTAAATAAATCATAAAAATAAATTTTGGATTCTATTTTTATCTTTCAAATAAATTAAAACATAATTAAATAAATCATCAAAATAAATAAGTCTAACAGAATGGAAAATAGTAAGCACCGTGAATGAGTTTAAGTTACAACCAGATACTCAGAATGGGAAGGGTAGGTTGTTTACGATAGTTACAAAACCCCAACTTCTTACCAAAGTATTGGAAACCCAAAGACTTGATCAAGAGATCGACTTTATCAAGGCACAATTAATGTCCGGGGAACCTTTACCAGATTGGATGCTCCATCAAGATGGTAGTTTAAGGTATTTAGGTAGAATCTTTGTGCCAAACATCGAACAATTGAGAGAAGAAGTACTTAAAGAATTTCACCATTTGGTTTTTGCGGTTCATCCAGGAGGGAACAAGATGTACCAGGATCTCAAGCGACAATATTGGTGGAGTGGAATGAAGAAGGATGTTGCTCAATTCGTATCTAAGTGCTTTACGTGTCAGCAAGTGAAGGCAGAACATCAGAAGCCGGCAGGGAAGCTCCAACCTTTACCAATACCTGAGTGGAAGTGAGAACACATAACAATGGATTTTGTAACGGGATTGCCCCGGTCGCCGCAAGGCCATGATGCCATTTGGGTGGTGGTTGATCGGTTAGCTAAGACGGCACATTTCCTACCAATAGGGCTAGCAGACACACTCGAATCATTAAGTCGATTATTTATTCAAGAAATCATTAGGTTGCACAGAGTACCAGTCTCAATAGTGTCAGATCGTGATTCTCATTTTACATCACAATTCTGGCAAAGTCTGTAGAAAGCTATGGGTACAGAGTTGTGTTTTAGTACAGCTTTTCACCCTCAAACTGACGGTTAATCAGAAAGAACAATTCAGACTTTAGAGGACATGCTTCGAGCTTGTATGATGGACTTTAAGGGTAGTTGGGAGAGACACTTACCACTAGTCGAATTCTCTTACAATAACAGTTTTCAAGCAAGTATTGGTATGGCACCGTATAAAACTTTGTACAGATGGCATTGTCGATCACCAATATGTTGGACGAAATTCGGAGAGGCACCTCTTTTAGGGCCAGAGTTGGTTCAAGAAACTACCGAAAAGTGAAATTAATTAGACAAAGACTTGAGACCGCTCAAAGTAGGCAGAAAAGTTATGCAGATCAAAGGACAAGACCTTTAGCATTTCAAGTTGGAGATCATGTATTTTTGAAAATACAACCTCGTCGAGGAGTTGTTTGTTTCGGAAAAAAGGGAAAGCTGTCACCTCGCTTTATTGGGCCTTTCGAAATTTTGGACAAAATAGGAGAGGTGGCGTACCGTTTGGCTCTACCACCTCAACTAGCTAGAGTGCATAATGTTTTCCACGTCTCTATGCTACGGAAATATGAGCCACACCCTTCTTATATCATCACTTGGGAGGAAATTAATCTTGATGAAGATGTGACATTTGAAGAGAAGCCTGTCAAAATTTTAGATCGTCGCGAGAAGAAATTACGAGGTAAAACTACACCGTTGGTTCGAGTTCTCTAGAGACATCGTGGGACAGAAGAGTCAACGTCGGAACAAGAAGATATGATATGTGCCAGTTACCCTCAGCTTTTCGAGTCTAAAGGTACGAATTAATTTCGAGGACGAAATTTTTTTTTTAGGAAGGTAGATTGTGAAAACCCACATTTAATTATTCTTAAAAATAAATAAATTAATTAATTAATTTTATCCAGAGTTTATCTGAAATATATATTAGTGTAAAAGTTAGTTTTAAATTAACCTAATTTAGTCACTAACAAAGACATTATTAAGAATAATAATTTTGTGGGTGTTCAATATTTGTTGTTTATAAATTATTTTAATAAGGATCCAACATGATAATTATTCTTACTAAATAGCTTAGTTAAAAATTTAGTGTAGCAAATTTAAGAAACCAACACACACACACACACACACACACACACACACACACACACACAAAAGAAGAAGAAGAAGTAGAAGAAGAAGCTTTCGGCAGAGAACAACACTTGGATTGCATGCACATTGACTCAAATATAATCCTTGGAACTAGAAGATTTGATGGGACTGAAGGAAATAATTAAAAGAGAGAGAGAGAGAGAGAGAAAGAGCCTCAGGGGAGTCTTTCTATACATATATATATCCATACATACTGTTAGGCAATCTTCACTGTATTTAAAAGATTTTAATTCTATTGTGTACAAAACAACAATTAGAATTAAAGAAATAAAGAAAAGGAGAGAATATGTTTGATTACAAAAATCAAACTCAAAATAAAAATAAATAAATAAATAACAGATTTTATTTTGTTACAAAAACAAAATTAAAATCTGATTAAATAAACAAATTAAAAAACAGAATAAAATTAAACAACTTACTTGGTTAATTTCTTTGAATTACTTTTCTGATCAAGTCCAGTGTTTAACACTGTGTCCTTAAGACAGATTCGTCCTCTCCACGGTGCTTTCAGAATCTGGACGTCTATCTCCCAGGATGAAATGATCTTACCACAAACAATAGCAGCACTACAAATTGTTTGCCTTACGAACACACTAAGTGTTTACACTCTTTCTTTCAGAATAAAAATGCAGCAAAATGCAGAGAGAATTATAGAGAGGATGGAGTACGAAAATTGGAGTGAAAATCCAAATGGGAGGCTAGTCTATTTATAGATGTAAAGGTGGCTCTTGGTTTTGAATTGAACAGGTATGAAACCTGTTGGGTTTAAATTCAAACAGATTTGAATCTGTTGGGTTAACCATTCAAACAGATAAAAAACGGGAAGGGCTCTGTTTGGATGAACATTAAATCCAAACCAATTTAATTCTGGGAAGGGCCCTGTTTGGATGAACAGGAAAAACCGGACCAGTTTAATTCTGTTTGAAAACGGGAAGGGCCCTGTTTGGATGAACAAAAAATCCAAACCAGTTTATTTGAATTAAATTCAAATGTTTTTGGCCCAAAAAGATTAGTATTGGGCCGAACAAGCCCAACCCAACCTCATACCACGCACCCGCGCCCAAGCCCAGGCCCAGCCCAGCCCGCCCGCCCGACCGGACGGACGGCGGCGGCGGCGGCGCGCGTGTGTGGTGGTTTTTGAGTCCAATGGGTCTAGCCCATTTTGCCCATAACCTCTCCCTCTAAAACACTTGGGTACCCCTTGGGGCACACCCCAAGTACCAAACCCATGCCTTATAAACCCTTTCAAAACCTCCCACCAAATCAATGTGGGACAAGCTTTATTCAACCTTTAAGGAATTTCCACCAAAACTCCATTTCCATGGAGCTACTTTGGCTTCAATTTCCCATTCACTCGGTAATGGTTTTGAAGCAACCAAATATACCACGTGAATCACAACGCGGCATAGAACGCGTTACCACTTTGACCCGTGTAAATCGATGCACGGGCCCACCTAAAAATTAGACCAAACTTAGGAAAAAATTCTGGTTTTACCCAGAATTTTATAACCATTTCCAACAATCCCCCACATGAATGGAATTTGATGACAACGGAAATGCAACAATATGCAGACTTAACGAAAGAGTATAAGTCGAAAATATCTTGCATCAGGATAGGTAGTTTTCGGCCTTGAACCTTCCCTAGTGATAACCTATCGGACTTACTGGCTAACCAATGGACGCGATGCCTTGAATTGTTCAGCCGTTTGTGTAAGCCAAGACAATAGATTTCACACAAAATATCTTCTAACACATCGTGGTTCTCACTGTTGTGTTCATTTTGGCCTTGAACGCTCCTGGTTTTCATGAGTGTTTCTAGAGAATGTAGCCTCTTTCATTCTCATAGAACCGGCCCCAGTTCAACACTCATATAGGTGATTCTTATTGTGAGTATCTTCTTATACTCGTCTTGATTTTATGCCTTAATCAAGATATAAGTAATCATTAAAAGCAAAGCTTATCCTTATACCCCTGCAGACAACATATGTTGCAGATATCACTCTCACCATAGGAATGGGTAGGGAATTTTAATCCCTTGGTGATTTCTGGCGAGCCATACATAACTTAGTTGTCCCTTTGAACTTAGTTCTTGGGATCTCCAGTCATATAAGTAGGGTTACCATTATGACGACTCTTATGTAATAGGCTTTAATCCCATCCCTTCGATGAACTATACACTAGCTCTTTTGTCAAACCTTTTGTTAACGGATCCGCAATATTCTCTTTAGATTTTATATAATCTATTGAGATTATTCCGTTTGACAACAATTGCCTACGGTATTATGTCGACGACGAATATGTCGTGACTTACCGTTATACATATGATTCTGTGCCCTGCCTATTGCAGATTGACTATCACAATGAATGCAAATAGCTGGCACAGGTTTTGGCCACATTGGAATGTCTTCTAAGAAGTGACGAAGCCATTCTGCTTCTTCTCCTGCATTGTCTAAAGCAATGAACTCGGATTCCATTGTGGATCGTGCGATGCAAGTTTGTTTCGTGGACTTCCAAGAAACAGCAGCGCCTCCCAGAGTAAAGACATATCCACTAGTGGATTTTGAATCTTTAGTATCCGATATCCAATTGGCATCACAATAACCTTCAGTACTGCTGGATATCGAGTAAAGTTCAAACCATGATCACGGGTAATCTTAGATATCTAAGAACCCGAATGATCGCTTTCCAATGGTCTTCTCCGGGGTTACTAGTGTACCTACTCAATTTACTGATAGCATAAGCTATATCAGGACGAGTACAATTCATTAGGTACATTAGGCTTCCAATGATTTGGGAGTATTTTAACTGAGACACTGCATCACCTTTATTTTTCGATAAATAAAGACTGATGTCTACAGGTGTTCTTGCTAAATTCAAATCATCCTTGATAAATTTATCAAGAATTTTCTCAATATAATGAGATTGAGATAATGCATATCCGTCAGATGTTTTAGTAATTTTCATTCCTAATATAACATCTGCGACCCCCATATCTTTCATATCAAATCTTTTGTTAAGCATTTGCTTAGTTGATTTGATCATGTTTTGACTGCTTCCAATGATAAGCATGTCATCCACATAAAGACAAACTATGACATATCCTTGGTCAGTGTTTTTAACATAGACGCATTTGTCACATTCGTTTATCTTAAACCCATTAGTAAGCATTGCATGATCAAATTTTTCATGCCATTGCTTAGGTGCTTGTTTTAATCCATAAAGGGATTTTACAAGTCGACAAACTTTCTTTTCTTGCCCTGATACTACAAACCCTTCGGGTTGCTCCATATAGATCTCTTCATTTAGATCACCGTTTAAGAAAGCTGTTTTAACATCCATTTGATGTATTTCTAAATTAAACAACGCTGCTATAGCAATAAGCATGCGAATGGATGTTATTCTTGTCACAGGGGAATATGTGTCAAAATAGTCCAGACCTTCCTTTTGTCTGTAACCTTTAACTACAAGTCTTGCTTTATACTTGTCAATTGAACCATCTGCTTTCATTTTTCTCTTGAATATCCATTTATATCCAAGAGGTTTAGAACCTGGTGGAAGATCCACCAATTCCCAAGTATGATTTTGCATAATGGATTCAATTTCATTATTAACAGCCTCTTTCCACAAAGGTGCTTCAGGACCTGTCATTGCTGCCTTAAAGCTTTGAGGTTCATTTTCTAACAAGTATGTCAGAAAATCTGGACCAAAGGATTTTGATGTTCTCGCTCTCTTACTTCTTCTTGGTTCATCATCAGTTAAATCCTGTTGGTTGAGACCATTACTAGTCTCTTGTGTTTGATTGTCATTAGTCTCTTGACTTTGTGTACAATCATAAGTTCTTTTCTGTGAACTTAATTCCTGTCCTTTCTTGTAAGGAAAGACATGTTCAAAAAACACAGCATTCCTTGACTCTATAATAGTGTTCACATTTATATCAGGTATTTCTGATTTATAAGTCAGAAACCGATATGCACTACTATTCTGAGCATAACCAATAAACACACAATCTACTGTTTTTGGTCCAATCTTAGTCTTTTTAGGAACAGGAACTTCCACTTTTGCCAAACACCCCCACACTTTTAAGTATTTGTAGGAAGGTGGTCGACCTTTCCATAATTCATAAGGAATGCTTTTGGTTTTCTTGTGGGGTATTCTATTAAGAACATAATTTGCAGACAATATTGCTTCCCCCCACAAGTTCTGTGGTAAGCCTGAACTTAGTAACATGGCATTCATCATTTCTTTTAGGTTCTATTCTTCCTTTCAGCAATTCCATTTTGCTGTGGAGAATAAGGGGCTGTAGTTTGGTGAATAATGCCATGTTGTGCACAAAATTCATTTAATGGTGCATCATATTCACCACCCCTATCACTTCTAACCATTTTAATGGTTTTACCAAGTTGATTTTCAACTTCTGTTTTGTAGAGTTTAAACATTTCTAAGGCTTCATCTTTACTTCTAAGTAAATAAACATAACAATATCTTGTGCAATCATCGATAAATGTTATGAAATACTTTTTGCCTCCTCTAGTTTGAATAAATTTTAGATCACATACATCAGTATGAATTAATTCTAGAGGTTCGGTTTTTCTTTCAACCGATTTAAATGGAGCCTTAGTTAGTTTTGCTTCTACACAAATTTCACATTTATGATTAGGATTAATTTCAAACTTTGGTATATAATCTAAACCAATTAATCTACGCAAAGCATCAAAATTCACATGACCTAATCTACCATGCCATAAATTCGACTCAAGAATATAAGCAAAAGATGTGTTATTCTCATTCATAGCAACTTTTGGTACAACTGTCATTACATTTAGCTTAAAGAGACTATCACTCATGTATCCCTTACCAACATACATACCACTCTTTGTTAATACAAATTTATCAGACTCAAAGACAAGCCTAAAACCATTTTTACTTAACAAAGAACCAGAAACTAAATTCTTCCGGATGTCAGGTACATGCAGTACGTTGTTGAGGGTCAGTTCTTTTCCTGATGTCATCTTCAAGATCACTTTCCCTTGTCCAGCCACAGTAGAAGTAGAAGAATTTCCCATAAAAGTTGTTCACCATTTGCAGCCTCTTTGTAGGTAGTGAACATCTTCTTGTCCGCACATATGTGACGAGTTGCTCCAGTGTCAACCCACCACTCTTTGGGATTTCCAACCAAGTTAGCCTCAGACACCACAGCAGAGAGGTTGATGTCATTCACCCCGTCAGAGATGTAATCTAATTCTGTCACATTGGCTTGATTGGTGGTCTTCTTACTTGTACTTCCATGATCCTTCTTAGGGCGGCGGCAGTCAGAAGCTCGATGTCCAGTCTTGCCACAGTTATAGCATTTTCCTTTGAACTTCTTGTTGCCATTGTTGTTGCCTTGTTTAGGACCATCTCCAGTAAACTTCCTCTTTTTGTTATGTGGTTTTTGAACTTGTTCAACCACATTAGCCTTGGACTCAATGGGATTTTTCCCATTTCTCTTTTCAGCCTTTCGGTTATCTTCCTCAATTCTTAATCTTACAATTAACTCATCCATGGTCATCTCTTTGCGTTTATGTTTTAAATAATTTTTGAAATCTTTCCAGGCCGGTGGTAACTTTTCCACCAAAGCAGCGACTTGGAAAGATTCGCTAAGAGTCATACCTTCTGAATGAATATCATGCAAAATTATCTGAAAACTTTGAACTTGAGATATTACCGTTTGGGAGTCGACCATTACAAAATCCAGAAATTTACCGACAACAAATTTCTTTGTGCCGGCATCCTCTGTCTTGTATTTCTTCTCCAAAGAATCCCACAATTCTTTTGCTGACTTCAGAGGACTGTATACATTATACAGCATGTTGTCAAGGCCATTGAGGATGTAGTTTCTGCACAGGAAATCTGAATGTTTCCAAGCATCTACAGCGGCAACAACTTGCCGATCACTTTCACCCTCTTTAAGTGCTGGAGCCTCTTCATGGAGAAACCGGGCCAAATTAAGAGTTGTAAGATAGAACAGCATCTTTTGCTGCCATCTCTTAAACTCGGTACCATTAAATTTTTCCGGTTTTTCTCCATGATTGATTGGTACATGAACATGGTTCTGAATAGGGACTGATGTTGGTGTAACAACAGGAGTACCACTGCCAGATGCAGTTTCAGTTGTAGTAGCCATAATCTCTGATTACAAAAATCAGAAAAAATTAAAACACAAATTAATTTTCTAGTTACTAAAACCAGAAAATAAATTATACACAAAATAATTTTATTTTCCTTGTTACTAAAACAGGAAAAATAAAATACCAAAATAATTTTCTGTAATACCAAATAATATTCTGAAATTGTTAATGACACCAGTATCGTACTACTAGTTGTCAAAGAAAAGAGACAGTATATTACTACTATCTGTCAAATAGCATAAATCACTATTTGTTTTTCCAACCAGAATATTATTTTGAAAAACAGAAAATTAAATACAATGAAGATACCAAAAAGGAATCTGTCTTAAGATTGTTAGGCAATCTTCACTGTATTTAAAAGATTTTAATTCTATTGTGTACAAAACAACAATTAGAATTAAAGAAATAAAGAAAAGGAGAGAATATGTTTGATTACAAAAATCAAACTCGAAATAAAAATAAATAAATAAATAACAGATTTTATTTTGTTACAAAAACAAAATTAAAATCTGATTAAATAAACAAATTAAAAAACAGAATAAAATTAAACAACTTACTTGGTTAATTTCTTTGAATTACTTTTCTGATCAAGTCCAGTGTTTAACACTGTGTCCTTAAGACAGATTCGTCCTCTCCACGGTGCTTTCAGAATCTGGACGTCTATCTCCCAGGATGAAATGATCTTACCACAAACAATAGCAGCACTACAAATTGTTTGCCTTACGAACACACTAAGTGTTTACACTCTTTCTTTCAGAATAAAAATGCAGCAAAATGCAGAGAGAATTATAGAGAGGATGGAGTACGAAAATTGGAGTGAAAATCCAAATGGGAGGCTAGTCTATTTATAGATGTAAAGGTGGCTCTTGGTTTTGAATTGAACAGGTATGAAACCTGTTGGGTTTAAATTCAAACAGATTTGAATCTGTTGGGTTAACCATTCAAACAGATAAAAAACGGGAAGGGCTCTGTTTGGATGAACAGGAAAAACCGGTTTGAAAACGGGAAGGGCCCTGTTTGGATGAACAAAAAATCCAAACCAGTTTATTTGAATTAAATTCAAATGTCAAACGTGTGTGGTGTGTGGTGGTTTTTGAGTCCAATGGGTCTAGCCCATTTTGCCCATAACCTCTCCCTCTAAAACACTTGGGTACCCCTTGGGGCACACCCCAAGTACCAAACCCATGCCTTATAAACCCTTTCAAAACCTCCCACCAAATCAATGTGGGACAAGCTTTATTTAACCTTTAAGGAATTTCCACCAAAACTCCATTTCCATGGAGCTTACTTTGGCTTCAATTTCCCATTCACTCGGTAATGGTTTTAAGCAACCAAATATACCACGTGAATCACAACGCGGCATAGAACGCGTTACCACTTTGACCCGTGTAAATCGATGCACGAGGCCCACCTAAAAATTAGACCAAACTTAGGAAAAAATTCTGATTTTACCCAGAATTTTATAACCATTTCCAACACATACAGATTTCATCCTCTCAAAAAAAAAAAAACAAAAAAAAAACAAAAACTAATTGGAAAGAGTAAAAAAGAAGAAGAAGAAGAAGAAGAGGGAATTCTTGTGAGCAAGCTTAGTAAAAGAAAAGGAGGAGATTAAGGTTGCATATTTTTCTACCATTTCACTATTCCATTTAAATCCTACAACTAAGTAAAAAAACCCTCTCAACCCTCTCATTTTTTTTTTATTGTTGAAATTTTCAGATTATATTCATATAATAAAATGACTGAACTTATAGATAGAAATTTTTATATATGTATATAAATTTTGTGATGTGTATGTCAGATATTTGAAGATATTGATAGTCTTAAAATCATGGTATTATTGTGGAAATAGGCTTGCATGTGTAGTTTATACCATTAAAAAGAGGATTGAAGGTTTTATTTGGTCATTGAATCTGCCAGAACATGTGTAAGAATTTTTAGACAATTTTATACTCAAAATTTTGAGACGATTTCTTCTACAAAGTTGTTTAGAATGATGTCTACTTCATCTTTTGCAACAATTATTGAGTTTTGTAAGAATTTATACAGATTTTTAACCAAATCTAGAGCTATAGGCAGATTTTACTATGTGTTTGAAAAATCATTAAAAATTTTACATTAAACCAAATCTGGTAATTTCTAAACAAAAAATGAAATTTGAGAAGGCTAGTTTCATAATAAATTTTTAGATTATGGAATTGATTTATAAATTTAAGTATGGACTTAATTTAAGAAAATGTGATAAATCTGTGTCATAAACTTTCTTGGAATTTTTAAGAATTATTTATAATTTATTTTTGAAAAATGCTATCTGAAAAATGACCATAACATATTTATTGAGTATTCTGTAGATTTATATGAATTTTAGAGTTGTATAAGTAATTTATTTATAATTTTATTTGCGAGATATACATTCTGAAAATTTTGGTAGATTCAAGATGAATAAAAAATTATCTCTTCAATTGTTTATTTGGATTAAGATTTAATATTGTTCTAGTCTAATCTTGTAGATTAAAAATCCATGCATGTGTGTGATTATGATTTATTTGTTTTTGGTATCTACATTATTATTTCATACCATGGTTTAAATTAATTGTTTATTTAAATTTTATACATTGATTTATTTTTGGTGTGACATGTGTAACATTTTATGTTGGAAATTTTAATGAGTTGGTACAACATTATTGGTGAATAAAATTGGAATTATTTGTGATTAATATAAAAACTAACTGAAACGATTAACAGCTTATACAAAGTTAACAATTGAGGGTTAATACCGATTGTTCAGGGTGAGCCCTGGTTTTTAATAATTTTTACGTAAATTGTGTCACGAAATCCCAAGATGGCACGGGGCTTATTTGAACCCTTATCGGTATTTGGTTTTGGAATAAGGGTGGATATGCGGGTGGCATGCAGGGAAGTTACGTACCCCTGACAGACCGTTCCCTTGAGGTAGACCACGGATGCCACGACTTGAGTATTTAACTTCGAGCATGGGCATCTTTGGTAGTTCTTGAATATTTGACCAAGGGGGGTTTCCAAATTAACCGTGGCCATGGCTTAGTGGTTGGTAAGAAAATCTCTTAGGTGAGATTTTGAGTGTCACCTAAACTATTAAAATTGTTGAAATTATTATAATGGTTGTTACCTTTATCATGCTATTAATTTTACTATTATTTTAATTGTCATGATTTGGTTATTTTCTCTTAAAAAGAATGATAGGTTGGCTATGTTTTCTTACTGTGTTGCAAAACTCATGACATATATTGTGTTGCCCTAGCGTTTCATGCCGGATTATGTCGAAGAAGGGACTGAGGTTGAATTTGGAGTTACTGCTAATATTGAACATTGGCTAACTTAAAGTCAAGACTTTATCGAAATAAAATTTTATTATCCTTGGTATTAGTAATTACGAATATTATAAAGTTGTTATAATATTGTATGTGGACTCATAATTTAGTTGTTAAGCTTTGACTATGTGAAAATCTAAATTTCCCTAATTAGTTGTTAAAATTTTTATTTAGCAAGTTATTTGTTATTTAAATTTTATGATGTTCCAAAAAAAATTTGGGGTATCACAACGTGGCTGATACATCATCGCCACGTCAGCACCACCTGGTTAACACGACAGTGCCACGTGGCATCCACGCAGCGCCACGTGGCAGACCAATCAGCACCACATCATCTACCACGTCAGCATACAGATATTATCCAGTGCGATGCGGCTACGGTACAGTTGCAGATCTGAGGCGTCCAAATTATTTTGGCTTGACCTGAGCCATTCTGAGCCTGTTTCTGACGATCCAATAGTGGTTTCCAACTATTTGGAGTATTCTAGACACATCCGTATGGTCAGAATAGTGAAATTCTGAACCATTTTTTGAAGATAGCCAAAATGTGAGAGTTTGTCATCTTCAATAGCCGAGGGAGTTTGCCGGATATTGTGGAACGCGGCGGATTCACTGAAGAGGTTAGAATGGGCAGATTTTGACCAGATTGGAAAACTAGATACAGATCAAGATAGATCATTGAAGACCAAAAAAGATCACGCTTGATCAAATAGTAAATCGAGGGAGATCAGGATTGGTAAGGGGCGATCAGAGTATTGCAGAGATGATTATCTCCAGAGTTAATTGGTAGATCTGGTTCAATCAAAAGAGAAGACCACTCATCGATGGATAGATGTTTTGGCAACAAGTACAGGCTCAGGGAAATGCTGTGATAGTTAGAGCTACCTATATGAATAGGTACTGGTGGTATGTGGACGAGTAAAACAATAGTTGCAAAGGAGCATACTAAGCGCAGAAGCACAAATGCAGACGTGCAACAGTGCAAGGGTACGCTAAAGTGTCATACAAAGGCGCGTGAAAAGTGTGTAGCAACGAGTTGTTGAAAGTTTATAGGAACTTCCAGACAGAGAAATTGAGACGGATAAGACGCAAGAGTGCAAGCCAAGGTGCGGCAAGTCTCTTTTTGTCTATGGTGGTTTCTTTAGTTTCATGGCAGCGGAAGATAGAATTGATGCAGATCTCTCAGGCGAGCTTGACGCAGGGAGACCAGAAGCCATGGGTGCGAGCACTGTGCAAGAAATTGCATAGCTGACGATGCTTTGGCAGATGGAGCTACTGTCAACCATCAATCTACTAAACAGCAAATTAGGGATTGCAAAGGCACAAACGACAAGCGTATGGGAACGCTAGGAGGTTGTTCAGAAGTGCAGAGGGCAAAGGTTGATAGTTCAGAGGAAAAGCTCCGAGCAAAGAAAACTGAGGACGTTGATGGGACAAACAATGAGTTTTCTGTTGCTCCAATGACTGGTCATGCGAGGTGATGCATGTTAGTCAAGGGCATCCTTGGCAGGGGGTGCAGGGCATCCAATCAGGGGGTGTCGGATACCTTGGTTACGCAAGTTCAAGCATAGCAATTGATGACATCCGAGACAGGAAGCGTGGAAGAGATCTGTGAGAGATAGGAGCAGAGGTTCTCTCCAAATTAGAGAGTGGTGTAAGTTGAGTTGAGGATGTAGGATTCCCTCCTCGTCTTTTATCTCTGGTGTGTTATCTCTAGCTTCAGGGGATGCAAACGTCTCAGTAAGGAGATGTAGACTATGTTGAAATTTGGGCGTGACAAGATTAGCAGCAGTGTGTGCAGTGGATCACCTCACATGGGTTGAGGGGGTGATTTGTTGGATATCTATCACCCTATGTGAGGAGTGATCTCTTCTCTATGTGAAGCCAACGCAGCAAGTCAGAGAAGACAATTGCCAACCGATAAGCCGTAATGGACGGCCATCGAAAATGAAGAAACAACTGGCCATATGCAAGGCCAGCCAAGCTCTCCACCATTCTCTTCAGTGTTTAAATGGAGAGGCTAAGGGGAGAGTTTAGAGAGAGAGAGAGCAAACCAAAAGAGAGTGAGATATGTGAGACAGAGAGACCGTCTCTCTCGGTGTGTGAGAGGGAGACGGGTGAGTAGGTGAGAGAAGATGGTGTGAGCTCCTCCTCTATTGTAATCTTTCTGTAATATCTCCATTGTTATAGTGATAACCGGTAACTCTCCCGTGGACGTAGGCATTGAGATCGAACCATGTTAAATATGGTGTCTCCTTGGGTGTGTGTGTGGTTTTTTGATTGGTATGATTTCTGAAAGGTCTTGGGCGTGATCCCAGATCCCCGACATTTTTAAGTACAATTAGTTCTTCTTGAACTCAACCGTGCCTTTTCTCATTATTTATCCACTTTTGAACTACACATTTGGTTATGTTACATGATGATTGCTAGTTAAATCAAGAGAATACGGGTCTGCTAACACATGGCAAATCTGTCAATTCAATTTGAAGAAAATTACTAAAATAAAATTGTTCCTTTGAAATCCATAAGAGAAAATATCCTTGCATTCTTCCACTACAGGAACATAGTTCATTTTACTTATGTTACATGATGATTGCTAGTTCATTTTACTTAACTTCCCAAGTTTAGAGCAGTAATCATTTGAATTGGGGTTCAGTTACTTAAGGGCAACATCATAGGGACGTGACCTAGTCCGATATGTCTATTACTACTAAGATGTGGTTGTCAACATTTATGTTGAGATATATGAATCATATGATGATATGACTATGCTGTCGTTGTAATGTCAACTATCAATAACTGAGTGATACTCATGACATGGCATTGTTATCCATGCTATGGACACATCATACATTTTAGATGCTCATTCATTTTTCCGTGTTTTTACTATTGAAATTTTCAATGATATTTCTTACCATATTGTTTTGTAGAAAAAATCATAATCGTGGTCATTTTTGTCCCTTAATGTTGATACTTGTTTAATAAGAGAAGGTTCTGTTGCTTAATTTCTGCAATGTATAGTCGTTATAGTGCCGCCACAGCACTTTCAGAGCGAGAAAGACATAATAGAGGCTGTAGTTGATTTCTTAATTTCCCCCCCTCCTGGAATATTCTGTCAATGTTTGAATTAGAAAGCATAATCACATGATACGTGGCCCGCAAAAAAATACCAAATATATTTTCGATTATACTTTTTGGTTCTGGTGTGAATGGTAAATTATAATCTAAAACAAACTCTTGTCTATATTGGTAATTATATTTGTATGCTGTTAGTTGGGTGCTCAACAACTTGCATTCTACATATTCTAGAACATTTTGCCATAGTGTAGTTTCATAAGCAAACTAATTGGTTGTTTTTGTATTTTTGTTGTATTGTATAATTTAAGCATGATTTCAATATCTTCTATTGCAAGCGTATTGTCACGACCCAAACCCGGCCCTATGGGTTTAGCACCATAACCGGCCAGTAATCCGAGATTACCGAAGGCCTGCTTAACAGTAGTACAGTAAAACAGAGTTCTGGGCCTTGCGGAAGCCAATACAGTAATTAAATAATGTCCATTGAGCTATGACAGTTTGTATGCCAAAAAGATTTTTCATGCATTCACACATGTAGAACAGTACAATCTATACAAAATTTACAGTCACACAGTGCAGGGACCTAATCCCTTGATAGCAGTACAGTTAGTAGCTGACAGTCTATACAGTAATCCAAACAGTACGGAGACAGACGGGGGAAAAACAAAGCACCCCAAAGCCATAGCATGGCAACTCGGAACCTCGCAGTGAGACACAAAGGCTGGCTTGACAAAACTGGAGTCTAACCCACGCTCCTAGCTCCGATCTGGTGGCTGAGCACCTACATATATATATAAACAGTGAGCTAAAGCCCAGTGAATAACATAATGCGTAAAGAGGTTAGGAATGAAATGCCTTTACAGTAATGAAAACAGTTCATTAAACAGTATTTCAGTCTTTCAGTCAGAACAGTTATTCAGTCATATGTGGTACATCCATTAGCATAGCAGTAAACAGTAGGTCTTAAAGACCGAACAGTAATGATGGCCATCAATCAGTAAACAGTAGTGGTTCCACGAGGGAACCGACAGAGATCTCTGTAACAGTAACAGTAAATAGTAGGTGCTAAGGATGCCACAGTACAGTTTGGAAATAAAGGACATACATTCATCCAGTTCAGTAAACAATTCAGTAAACAGTTCAGTTCAGTATTCGAAAGATAATCATTTTGAACATATCTTTACACAATTGTTACTCACAGAGTTTGGGCTACAGTATGCTAGAGCGTGTCTCCCCAGTCGCCAACCCTACACAGTTCACAGGTTGAACACACACTAAGCTACACAGTTGGGAAATATCATAACTTAATCCCTAATTTGCCTGGGTGTGTTCTACATCTATATCCTCACTAAGATGCCTTAAACTAGGCCTAAGAATGCCTAGAATGGGATGAGGATGCAAAAATACACTTAGAAAATATTTTGCAAAGTTTGCTGAAAATAGGAGCCTCGCTCGAGCGAGCCTTCCTTCGCTCGAGCGAGCTTCCAAAATCAAAGGATTCGCTCGAGCAAGAAATCCTTCGCTCGAGCGGTCTGTCGAAACAGTAAAAATACTGGATGCTGTGATTTTACGCGCGATGGTCGCTCGATGCTCGCTCGAGCGGAGCCCTAGACAAAGGTGCTCGCTCGAGCGAGGAATCCTTCGCTCGAGCGAGGAAGCCAAATCTGGAATTTCCAGATTTGCCTCTCAAGCTCAAACCAAGCATTCTACCACTCCAAACTCGACCTCTTGGGCCCAAATTCTGGAAAACATATCTAAATTCAATGTATAACAAGTTTCAAAGCTCAATTTATGAATTCAAGCCCCAAAGGTGAGTCAAACCCATTTTCAAGAATATGAAGAACATGCAAACATGCATGAAATTAAACCATTTCAAGGCTCCAATTTGATGTTCTAGTGAGCCATTTATACCAAAAACAAGTTGAAATCATGGACTTAAGCTTAGACATGAGCATGCATGTACAATTTGTCATGAACTCAACTCAAATTCATCAATTCAAACATGCATGCATGATTTCTAGTATAATTCACCATGTATGAGCTACAACATGACTTAATTCTAAAATGAAGCATGAAGCATGCAAGAATCAGCTCTAACTCACAATTAGAGGGATGAATTCTCTTACCTAAGTCTTGTATTCAAGTTTAGGAGCTCAATTATGCCAATTTACACTTCAATTCTTCAAGATTCAAGCTACTCCCCAAGTTGAGTTTAATTCCCTCACTCTCTCTCAAATTCGGTGGAACAAGGGAATAGAGCTGATGAAATGTTCATCTAAGTGTAGGCAAGGCTCAATAATGAGAATAAACAAAGGCCCACTAACAATGGCAAAGTGTAATTACGACAAACTCTTTAATTGGCTTTATTTAATCTAGTTTAATCATTCCTAATCACATTTTAGATAAATATACCATTAAATCACATAAATTCCAATGGTCCCAAAACATCAATCTATTTTCGATTCGCCCGCCGATAAGGCCTTCAATTTGCAATTTAAACATAAAAACACGAACAGATAATCAATTAATCGAAAAGATAAAAACGCAATACAATAGATATGCTCAGTCAATTCAGTTCCAGTTTTCAATCAGTCCATTCAGTACTTCAGTTAGTTCCATTATCTGTCGTAAGCAGTCCAGTTTAGCAATAATCAGTAAGTAATTCAGTAATTTATCGGTAAACGGTATGGGGGTTGTTACACATATAGCTTTTCCTATTTATATCATTGAATTGATTGTTCAGAATGCAATCACCATTGTGTTTCCTGATGACCCAGAAATGGAGTTTTGCCTTCTTTACATGTGTGAATAATACATTTATTTCATTTTCTTGTCGTGTTTCTACCTCTCTTCTAGTTACTTATGTTTTAATAGAAATTGCCAGTTTATTTGTATTCTGTCTAGACCATGTGTTGCTAAATGATTTGTATCTGCTTCTTAGTGACTAGGGTCTACGATAAATTCAAAAGTCTGCTTAGAGCAATGATGACACAGATATAACTTACTTTGTCAACTTCAAGTAACTTTATAATGAGATCTGTTGTAGGAAATCCCAATTAGCAGAAGATCTTTAAACACTTTGAATATAAAGTATTTTTTGGATCCTGTCTGGTAATATTTTGCAACTATGGAAAACAGTACTGGTTTGATTGTTAACCAACAATTATTGTAGCTGATCTTACTTTTGATGTTATGAAGCAGTAAGAGACTCCAAACTTAAAAATCATTGCACATTTGAGAGAAATCATAATTCTGTATCTTATGTGAAGTCAAAAGAACCAAGGGGAAAAATATCTGTCGTATCTTCTGCTTTACTAGAAACAGTTGCCTCTGTTGCAGTTGCTGCCACAGTTGTGGGCACAGCAGCTACCCTTCTTGTAAGAAAAACCAAAGCTTCTGAAGAAACTGAGGTGCGTAATTGATTTAAATGATAGAAACTATTACTTCTAGAACCAGTGATGATAATAGGATATAAGTAATTATGCCACTTAAACAATCACCATAGTTGTAAAATAGAGGAATGAAGACTCATCTATAAAAATCTTTTGGCAAAGTAGTATTTGGATGTGCAGTTTTTTTTTTTCTTTTTCTCTTATCAAAGCCTAGTATGAGAAAATGTTCTTGTTTGATGTAGTTGGGTAAACACACATTCATGTCTTTAGGACATACTTAGGGCTGATTATGAAACATACTTTCAACAGGAAGGCTCTACCTTATGCCTATCCCTTTTTTTGTTGAACCAGCACTAAACATTTACATTTCAGTTGCATTTATTGTGATGCTAAATACCAACTAACTTTTACTTTTTACGACCATTTGACTCATGCTTCTATTTATATACGGGGAAGTATATAGTACATTTTGTAAAAAATGTACGGTATATAGCAAAATCAATGGCTAAGATTGAGCCACATCATAAAAATGACCTGGTAAACAGGTTACTTTTTATAGTTATGAGCTAAAATCATATTTCTTCATAACTATAATCAAATTGATCATAACTTAGTCATAACCACATCTCATAATCAACACTATTTTGTTCATAACTAATATCACATATTTCATAACCACATCTCATAACAAACACCATTTTGTTCATAACTAATATCACATATTTCATAACCATAATCACATATCTCATAACCACATCTCATAATCAACCCCTTTGAGTCATAACCAATATCACATATCACATATCTCATAATCATTAGTCACATATCTTATAACAAACATCTTTTTTTTTCATAACCAGCATCACATATCTCATAACTAACATCCTTTTGCTCATAACCACACCACTTTGATCATAACCAATATTGCATATCTCATAACTATTACTCACACGAATCATAACCACATCTCATAACCAACCCCTTTGAGTCATAACCAACATCACACATCTCATAACCACTAGTCACGTATCTCATAACTAACAACCCTTTTGCTCATAACCACACCACTTTGATCATAACCAATATCTCATATCTCATAACCACTAACACATATAGTATAACCAAACACCCTTTGACACTACTTTGCTCATAACCTAAATCACATATCTTATAATCACTAATCAAATATCTCATAACCATTACCCACATATCTCATAACCAACATCACATATATCATAACTACTAATCACATATCTCATACCACACCACTTTGATCATAACCAACATTACATATCTCATAACCACTAATCACATATCTCATAACCAACACATTGACTTATAACTACACCACTCTCATAACCAAAATCACATATCTAATAATCACTAATCATATATTATGTCATAACCAATCTCATAACCATACCATTTGCCTCATAATGAACATCACATATATCATACTACTAATCACATATCTCATAACCTTTACCCACTTATGTCATACCATATCTCGTAACCAACACCATTTGCTTCATAACGAACATCACATATATCATAACCACTAATCACATATCTCATAACCACTACCCACGTATAGGGGTGTAAATTTGGCCCAATAGCTCGCGACACACCTCAAGTCCAGTCACGCCCTAGGTGGGCCCAACAAGGCCTGAGCCTAAGCTCAACCTAAGACCTTGGGCTATGTGTTCTAGAGCCCGGCCTGACTTTGGTGTGTTATGGAGTGTGACCCAACTTTTGAGCTCGACTCGAAATTTTTTCCCCATCTAGCCCGACCCAACTCCAGCGGCTCCCTGCCCCCTGTTAGTGCAACTGTCAAATTTTTTTAAAAAAATTTGAAACAGTCATATAACCGCTAATTCCACCAACAACCAATTATAAATAAACCCATCCCTCCCAAGTACTATAAATACCACCCCTCTATCATTTTATTTCTCACAAACAAATCTGTCTCTCAAACTCTTTGAACTCTCAACTCTCTCAATTAATTTTGAAGTGTCATCCCTAAGTGGCAATTGCAATTGATCAACTATCTCTATTTTAGATTTATTTTTAGTTATAGTATCTTCATTAAATATAATAGAAATAGTAATATACAAACGATATTCTTTTTAAAATATCTATATACACTTATAGACATATATATATATATATATAATTTAACTAAATTTTAATAAAAAATATGTTGAAAAAAATTATCTATGACGTGATTTTATTTTGTTCTACTAAATAAATTTTCTCCTAATTTTTTTTCCCCAACTTTTCTTCGTTTTTTTCTCTACTCTATTTTCTTTCCCTTGATTTGTCCTAGTTGTGCCTGAGCTCTCTCTATTTCTTACTCAGACTTCTCTATTTCGCTCAAATTATCGAACGACCATTGTTGATAGTTCTTCCTCACTGGATTCTTCCTCTCTCTACTCCTGTGTCTCTACAATAGATCCTTGAACTCGTCACTACTCTCTTTGTCTATTTCAACACTATTCATTCTGGTGATATTTCTCTATCTAGTAAATACATCTATCTCGAAACTCTAGCTCTTTCACATTAATATGTCATACATACACAAACCTTTGGCCGTAGTTATGATTTGAAAGGTTTTGTTATCATCAATTTGTACATGTGTTATAGAATTGTTGAAAAATGAATATTACGCATTTTGTTATACTATTCTGCTATCTCAGTCCTCTTCATCCCTCATGCATCTCTCTCATTCTTTACTGTAATTGTAGACATCTCCGATGTTCCTTATTGGAAACGACAACACCTTTGACGTCATTTTCACAGGCGATAAGCCCGTTCAGTCTCTCTTTCTCATATTTCCTTTCCTCTCGCTCTACTAGCTAATCTTCTCTAACTCTCATTTTCTATTCCGTGGCTTTAAGCCGTTGATTAAATTATTTAATGATTGTCATTACATTTTGTTTTCTTTGTATTATGAGAGATCCCAATTGGTGATTCTAAGATTTTTAGTGATTTGTTTAGTCATTTTATGATAATTGTTATGAAACTTTGTTGCTTGATTACAATATTTGTGGTTTATAAAAAAAATTGGATATTTTTGCTACATCAATTAGTTGTGTTGTTACGCATTTTGTGATTGATGTTATGAAATTTTTTGGGTTGGTTATGACATTTGTGATTTGTAAATTTTTTGATTATTTTTATTATGGGAATTAGTGGTGTAGTTACGCGTTTTGTAGTTGATATTATTAAATCTTGTGAGTTAGTTATGACATTTGTGGTTTTTAAAATTTTTAAATGTTTTTGTTACACCAATTAGTAGATAGTTACATAATTTTTGGTTAATGTTATGAAATTTTGGGAATTAGTTACGACATTTGTGATTTTTTATAATTTTAAACAATTTTGTTACGTCAATTAGTGATTGCGTTATGTATTTTGTGTTTTATATTACAAAACTTTGTGACTTGATTATGATATTTGTGGTTTCTAAAATTTTAAATATTTTTATTACGCCAATTAATGGTGTGATTATACATTTTGTAGTTGATGAGTAAAATAGTCTTTTTTTTATATTAATTTTACTTAATAAAAATAGATGAAGGATTTATATTAAAAAAAAAAAAATTAAGTATAAATTGACAAAATTATAAATTAATAATTTATTTTATTATAAGACTCTATTCATAAATGTTTTAATTTTGTTTTTTTATAATGATTATTACATAATTTCGGCCCCATTTTCTCCAAAAATTTGGAACAAACATCCAAATTTTGTCAAAATCAAAATTCCCTCATTAATTGTTTTTGACAAATCCCTAGACCCTTTCTTTAGCCCAAACGAGAGAGAGAGAAAGAGAGAGAGAGAGAGTAATTTCTGGACTTGGGGTGTGTCACGAGCTCATGGGCCAAATTTAAACCTCTATATGTGAGTAATAGTTATGAGATATGTGATTAGTGGTTATGATATATGTGATGTTTGTTATGAAGCAAATGGTGTTGATTATGAGATGTGGTTATGACATAAGTGGGTAAAGGTTATGAGATATATTGTTTAGATATATTATGATATGATATGTGATTTTGGTTATGAGCAAAGTGATGTGGTTATAAGTCAAAGGGTGTTTGGTTATGAGATATGTAATGTTGGTCATGATCAAAGTGGTGTGGTTATGAGATATGTGATTAATAGTTATGATATATGTGATGTTGGTTATGAGATATGTGGGTAATGGTTATGAGATATTTATTAGTAATTATAAGATATGTGATTTTGGTTATGAACAAAGTGGTGTCAAAAGATGTTTGGTTATGCTATATGTTTTAGTGGTTATGAGATTTGAAATATTGGTTATGATCAAAGTGGTGTAGTTATGAGCAAAATGATTGTTAATTATGAGATATATGACTAGTGGTTATGAGATATGTGATGTTGGTTATGACTCAAAGGGGTTGGTTATGAGATGTGGTTATGATTTATATGGGTAATAGTTATGAGATATGTGATTAATGGTTATGAGATATGTGATATTGGTTATGAACAAAGTGGTGTGGTGATGAGCAAAATGGTATTAGTTATGAGATATGTGACTGGTGGTTATGAGATATGTGATATTGGCTATAAAAAAAAAGGTGTTAGTTATGAGATACGTGACTAATAGTTATGAGATATGTGACTAGTGGTTATGAGATATGTGATTTTGGTACCCTTGAACTCCTCTGATTTCCTTTGCCCTATTTTTGTTAACCGGTTACACCGGTTGCCAATTCAAAATTAAATTATTAAAATAATTTAGTTATGTGGTAATTATGAGATAATATGGTATGTATGAATAACTAAATCTAACTAAGTTATGAGTGAATATAATAATGATTATGATCTATATGATATCTATAATCTATAATCTATATATTAAGGAAAAGGGTCTTTTAAAACCCAATGCTTGTGGAACCTCCAACATGCCAATCCTAATTTCCTGATTTTTTAATATTTTTTTAAAAAAAAATTGACTTGGTGATTGGTGATTGGTTCAAAGATTGTAATAATTACACTATTGATTACAATAATAAATTCAAAGATTGTAATAATTACACTATTGCTTACAATAAACACGTAATTTATAATAATTACACTTATTAAATGAATAACGCAATAAATGAAATCCTAATTTCCTTACTTTTTGCATCCCCAAGAGACTCATGTAATTATTGTGTAAATGCCTCTTAAATAAATAAATAAACACTTATTAAATTCTTTCAAACTCCTCGGTCAAACCCCATGTATTTAATTTATATATTTAATTTATATATTAAAAAAATGAAAACAAATATAAATATCTATAATTATCCCGTGCATAGCACGGGTTTGAAGAGCACTATATTCATCTATACTATATATTAATCTATACTATATATTAAGCAAAAGGGGGTTTTTAACCCCAATACCTGTGGAAGCTCCAATCTCCTAATCCAAATTTTTTAATTTTTTGATTTTTTTAAAAAAAAAAACCTCAGCATTTATTGCCTTCTCCCAAACCAACCTCAGCATTTATTGACTTCTCCCAACCCACAATCCTTTTTGATTTCTCTCATAATTATTGCAATACCCTTTTCAATTTCTCCCATACACTATGGTTACACACAAAAATAAAAAATAAAAAAGATAAGAATTTAGCTATAGATCTCAAAAAGATGTAACATCTAAATTTGAATTATGATTTAATAATATAATTATCTATTTTTTTTTTTATGTATATCTTTCAAAATTTTAAATCACTTAATGGGACAAATTAATCAATTTTCCAAAATTATTGATTTTTAATTTACAAAATAGATTAAAAAAAACTATTGACTGATTTATTTATTTAATAATAAAAATATTTCATAATCTCTCACTCCTAATCTCTTTCACAAATTTTCAAAAAAAAATATTAAAACTTGCATTCATTTTCTTAATTATTGCAATACCCTTTTCAATTTCTCCCATACAGTATGGTTACACACAAAAACAAAAATAAAAAAAGATAAGAATTTAGCTATAGATCTCAAAAAGATGTAACATCTAAATTTGAATTATGATTTAATAATATAATTATGTATTTTTTTTTATGTATATCTATCAAAATTTTAAATCACTTAATGGGACAAATTAATCAATTTTCCAAAATTATTGATTTTTAATTTACAAAATAGATTAAAAAAAACTATTGACTGATTTATTTATTTAATAATAAAAATATTTCATAATCTCTCTCACAAATTTTCAAAAAAAAATATTAAAACTTGCATTCCTTTTCTTTTTCCAAAAAAATCAGATAATATTTTTTATTAAAGTTGTAGATATCTACCTATATTTTATATATTATATTATAACATAACAAAAAAACCAAAAACAAAAAAAAAAAATCTTTAAAGTTTATCTAAATAAACTTTAAATCAATAAAACTCACATGTCTATCACATATCTAACTCACATCATAACTTACCTAAACTATAATAATTAAAAACAAATGGAAACCACAGATAAATTAAATTAAAAAAAAAAGATACCCACAACTCCATCTTAAATAAATTGGAAAAAAAAATATCCGAATAGAAACCACACAAAAATAAAAATAAAAAGATATATCTATCTATCTATCTATCTATACTATATATTAAGCAAAAGGGGGTTTTTAACCCCAAGGCCTGTGGGAGCTCCAATCTCTTAATCCTAATTTTCTAATTTTTTGATTTTAAAAAAAAAAAAACCTCAGCATTTATTGACTTCTCCCAACCCAATCTTAGCATTTATTGACTTCTCCCAACACACAATTCTTTTGACTTCTCTCATAATTATTGCAATACCCTTTTCAATTTCTCCCATACACTATGGTTACACCAAAAAAAAAAAAAAAAAAAAAAAAAGATAAGAATTTAGCTATAAATCTCAAAAAGATATAACATCTAATCTATCTATAATCTATATATTAAGGAAAAGGGTCTTTTAAAACCCAATGCTTGTGGAACCTCCAACATGCCAATCCTAATTTCCTGATTTTTAATATTTTTTTAAAAAAAAATTGACTTGGTGATTGGTGATTGGTTCAAAGATTGTAATAATTACACTATTGATTACAATAATAAATTCAAAGATTGTAATAATTACACTATTGCTTACAATAAACACGTAATTTATAATAATTACACTTATTAAATGAATAACGCAATAAATGAAATCCTAATTTCCTTACTTTTTGCATCCCCAAGAGACTCATGTAATTATTGTGTAAATGCCTCTTAAATAAATAAATAAACACTTATTAAATTCTTTCAAACTCCTCGGTCAAACCCCATGTATTTAATTTATATATTTAATTTATATATTAAAAAAATGAAAACAAATATAAATATCTATAATTATCCCGTGCATAGCACGGGTTTGAAGAGCACTATATTCATCTATACTATATATTAATCTATACTATATATTAAGCAAAAGGGGGTTTTTAACCCCAATACCTGTGGAAGCTCCAATCTCCTAATCCAAATTTTTTAATTTTTTGATTTTTTTAAAAAAAAAAACCTCAGCATTTATTGCCTTCTCCCAAACCAACCTCATCATTTATTGACTTCTCCCAACCCACAATCCTTTTTGATTTCTCTCATAATTATTGCAATACCCTTTTCAATTTCTCCCATACACTATGGTTACACACAAAAATAAAAAATAAAAAGATAAGAATTTAGCTATAGATCTCAAAAAGATGTAACATCTAAATTTGAATTATGATTTAATAATATAATTATCTATTTTTTTTTTATGTATATCTTTCAAAATTTTAAATCACTTAATGGGACAAATTAATCAATTTTCCAAAATTATTGATTTTTAATTTACAAAATAGATTAAAAAAAACTATTGACTGATTTATTTATTTAATAATAAAAATATTTCATAATCTCTCACTCCTAATCTCTTTCACAAATTTTCAAAAAAAAATATTAAAACTTGCATTCATTTTCTTAATTATTGCAATACCCTTTTCAATTTCTCCCATACAGTATGGTTACACACAAAAACAAAAATAAAAAAATAAGAATTTAGCTATAGATCTCAAAAAGATGTAACATCTAAATTTGAATTATGATTTAATAATATAATTATGTATTTTTTTTTATGTATATCTATCAAAATTTTAAATCACTTAATGGGACAAATTAATCAATTTTCCAAAATTATTGATTTTTAATTTACAAAATAGATTAAAAAAACTATTGACTGATTTATTTATTTAATAATAAAATATTTCATAATCTCTCTCACAAATTTTCAAAAAAAAATATTAAAACTTGCATTCCTTTTCTTTTTCCAAAAAATCAGATAATATTTTTTATTAAAGTTGTAGATATCTACCTATATTTTATATATTATATTATAACATAACAAAAAAAACCAAAAAACAAAAAAAAAAAAATCTTTAAAGTTTATCTAAATAAACTTTAAATCAATAAAACTCACATGTCTATCACATATCTAACTCACATCATAACTTACCTAAACTATAATAATTAAAAACAAATGGAAACCACAGATAAATTAAATTAAAAAAAAAAAGATACCCACAACTCCATCTTAAATAAATTGGAAAAAAAAAATATCCGAATAGAAACCACACAAAAATAAAAATAAAAATAAAAAGATATATCTATCTATCTATCTATACTATATATTAAGCAAAAGGGGGTTTTTAACCCCAAGGCCTGTGGGAGCTCCAATCTCTTAATCCTAATTTTCTAATTTTTTGATTTAAAAAAAAAAAAAACCTCAGCATTTATTGACTTCTCCCAACCCAATCTTAGCATTTATTGACTTCTCCCAACACACAATTCTTTTTGACTTCTCTCATAATTATTGCAATACCCTTTTCAATTTCTCCCATACACTATGGTTACACAAAAAAAAAAAAAAAGATAAGAATTTAGCTATAAATCTCAAAAAGATATAACATCTAATCTATACTATATATTAAGCAAAAGGGGGTTTTTAACCCCAAGGCCTGTGGGAGCTCCAATCTTTTAATCCTAATTTTCTAATTTTTTGATTTAAAAAAAAAAATCTCAGCATTTATTGACTTCTCCCAACCCAATCTTAGCATTTATTGACTTCTTCCAACACACAATTCCTTTTGATTTCTCTCATAATTATTGCAATACCCTTTTCAATTTCTCCCATACACTATGGTTACACAAAAAAAAAAAAAAAAAAGATAAGAATTTAGCTATAGATCTCAAAAAGATATAACATCTAAATTTGAATTATAATTTAATAATATAATTATGTATTTTTTTTAGGTATATCTATAAAAATTTTAAATCACTTAATGGGACAAATCAATCAATTTTTCAAAATTATTGATTTTTAATTTACAAAATAGATTAAAAAAAACTATTAACTGATTTATTTATTTAATAACAAAAATTATTTCATAATTTCTTCCAACCCAACCTCAGCATTTATTGACTTCTCCCAACTCACAATCATTTTTGACTTCTCTCATAATTATTGCAACACCCTTTTCAATTTCTCCCATACACTATGGTTACACACAAAAATAAAAAAAAAAAGAAGATAAGAATTAAGTTATAGATCTCAAAAAGATATAACATCTAAATTTGAATTATGATTTAATAATATAATTATGTATTTTTTTTAATGTATATCTATCAAAATTTTAAATCACTTAATGGGACAAATTAATCAATTTTTCAAAATTATTGATTTTTAATTTACAATCCCCTCATATAAATAATTAAGTTATTGATTTTTATTGATTTGGTCAAAATCCCCTGATCAGCATTTAAAATCCCCTCATATAAATAATTATAGATACAATTCGTGTATAGTTACTGCAGTACCATTTTCAACTTCCCTCACACACTATGGGCGTGTTTGATTCGCCGAATTAGGGGGGGACTATCCACTATTTGGATTGTAATCCAAATAGCGCTCCTTATCCGTCGTTTGATTTTTTTTTAGTCCGCCGGACTCCTTATCCCCCATATGGGAGACTATTGTGTCCTAGGGGGGTATGGGATAGTTTTTTGGGGACTATCCACTGTTGGGATTAGATGGTCAAAATGACCATTTTGACCCTCTGCTATTTAATTATGTATTATATTTAATAAAATTCAATAAAATTTAAATGTCTTAATTTAAAAATAAAATAATTTTATTTAACTTTTTATTGATGTTTTATTTATTTAATTTTTTAAAATAATTTTTTATAGATATTTTATTGATGTTTTATTTTAAAATTTATTTATATTTTATTTAATTTCATTATTTAAATTTAATAGATGTTTTATTTAATTTCATTGTTTGATTATTATTATTTTTAAAAACAAATTTATTTAAAATTTTAATTAAAAAAAATAATATATATTTTTATTGATATTTTATTTATTTATTTTTAAAAAAATAAATTTATTTAATTGTGTAAAAAATAAAATAAAATAAATTTTTATTTAATCTAGCTAAAAATAATTAAAATATTAAAGATATGTTTAATATTGCTATTACTTAGTAAACAATTGAAAAATGATAAAATAGTCTTTTGTTCATTTATCCTATCTAGTCCGTCCAACCAAATGTTGGATTCACTAAAAATAGTCTAATCCCATGAAAAAACAAACACATGATACATATCCAATCCAACCAAATAGTCCGGAGGATTCACAGTCCCAGGACTTAAGTCTGATGGATTCTAATCCCCCCTTATCCAGTCTGTCCAATCAAACACACCTTATGGTTAGTAATAAGAAAAAAATCTTAAAAAAACATAATTTATATATTAAAAAAAAATCTAAAATAATTATAAATATCTATAATTATTCCGTGCATAGCACGGGTGATAGGCTAGTATATATTAAGCAAAAGGGGGTTTTTAACCCCAACCCTTGTGGGAGCTCCAATCTCCCAATCTAAATTTCCTGATTTTTTGATTTTTTTTAAAAAAATCTTAGCATTTATTAACTTTTCCCAATTCCCAAGTCTTACACTCATAATAACACTTTAATGCATTAAGAACAAGCATAAAAAAAATTCTTTAAAATCCAAACATATGAATTTCTTGAAAAGTCCCAACACATATGATTATTATCCCTCATAATAACACTTTAATGCATTAAGAACAAGCATAAAAAAAATTTTGAAAAGTCCAACACATATGATTATTATCAAAATATTAAATTTTAATATAATATAATAAAAAAGACATTTAATTTCTTGAAAAATCTAACACATATGATTATTATTAAAATATTAAACTTTAATATAATATAAAAAAGAAAAAAAAGAAGACATTTTAAAAAAAAAAAAAAGACAATTAAAAATCGCAATTCACATATATAGATAATTGTAAACACAATTATCTAAGGAAAATGGGATTTTTAATCTACAAGCCTTGTGGGAGCTCCAATATCCTAATCCTAATTTTCTAATTTTTTGATTTAAAAAAAAAAAAAAAACTCAACATTTGTTAATTTCTCCCAATCCCAATGCCTTTTGGGAGATTTGGTCAAAACCCTCTCATAATTAAACTTTAATGCATTAAAGACCAGCATAAACAAAATTTCTTGAAAATTTCAACACATCTATCTATCTATATTATATTATCTATATCTATATCTACATCTATCTATCTATATCTGTATCTATACTATATATTAAGCAAAAGGGGGTTTTTAATTCCAAGGCCTATGGGAGCTTCAATATCCCAATCTGAATTTTCTAAATTTTTTATTAAAAAAAATAAAAACTCAGCATTTATTGATTTGGTCAAAATCCCCTGATCAACATTTAAAATCCCTCATACAAATAATTATAGATACAATCTGTGTATAGTTACTTTAATACCCTTTTCAACTTCTCTTATACACTATGATTAGTGATAAGATTGTTAAATTATTTTTATAAAAAATCTTAAAAAATATAATTTATATATCAAAAAAAAATCTAAAACAAATATAAATATCTATAATTATCTCGTGCATAGCACGGGTGATAGGTTAGTTAGTTATAATATAAAATCATATATCTTCATAACTGATGTATGGTCTATCCAAATGTACCATAGCATCACCCGGATCAGAGTTGAGTGAAATGCTTTATTTCTTCTTGAATTTTTCTCAATTCATAAAAGAGAAGTTGATAAATTTGATAAATATTGTCTTTGCTGGGATATTGGAATACGCGTCCCTTGGTGCTTTGCTTTGAATACTTGATCTAGTAATTGGGCTTCTTAGATGTTTTCAAAAATTTTAGAGTTTTTCAATATATTACTAACTAGCCTATCACCCGTGCTATGCACGAGATAATTATAGATATTTATATTTATTTTAGATTTTTTTAATATATAAATTATGCTTTTAAGATTTTTTATGAGGAAATTTTAAATGCTGATCAGGGTATTGTATCAATAAATGTAGGTATGTGGAAAGACATGTGAATTGAAAAAAGTTAATAAATACTGATCAGGAAATTTTGACCAAATCAATAAATGCTGAGTTTTTTTTTTTAATAAAAAATTAAGAAAATTTAGATTGGGATATTGAAACTCCCACAGGCATTGGGGGTTAAAAACCCCCCTTTTACTTAATATATAGTATAGATATAGATATAGATATAGATAATATAATATAGATAGGTAGATATGTTGAAATTTTTAAGGTATTTCGTTTATGCTGGTCTTTAATATATTGAAGTTTAATTATGAGGGAGTTTTGACCAAATCTCCCAAAAGGCATGGGATTGGGAGAAATTAATAAATGCTGAGGGTTTTTTTTTTTTTAAATCAAAAAATTAGAAAATTAGGATTGGAATATTGGAGCTCCCACAAGCCTTGGGAGTTAAAAACCTCATTTTGCTTAATATATAGTATAGATTTATTAGTACTACCACTACTGCTACTACTACTTTTAATTATTATTATTATTATTATTATTTTTTAATTTTTTGTTTTTTGCCTTTCTGTTTGTCCTTTTTGTTTTTGTGAAAGAAGCAATGATCAAGAATTTGACCACAACCAATATATGCCATAAAGCAATTTGTGTTCTAAAACTAAAACAAAAAAGAGCTAGCAACGCTGTTTTGTTGGCATAACTTTCATCATGGCATGCACTTATCAGCTCTTTCTGATTGCATTCCTTCCTGATACATAGATCCCCTTGAAAAATTGTGAAGACTGGTGGTTCTGGTATATGTCCTGAATGCAAAGGTGAAGGATTTGTGCTTAAGAAACTGTCCGAGGAAAGCGCTGAAAGAGCAAGAATGACTGCAAAGAATATGGCTACGAGATGCACAGCAGCATACATTTTTCCCTCTCTCTGTCTCTCTATCTATTTGTTTATCTATCTATCCATCTATTTAACATAAACTCGCCTACTGGATTAACAGGCTTCCTAAGAAATGGAGCTACTGTAAAAAATGCTCTTCCGCCCGATCTTGTACTTCATGTGGTGGCCGTGGAAAGATAGCTTTGCTTTAAATGTCTTTCATGCTGAGATAGGTGCTCTTGGTTACATAAAACATACAATCAAGTGCCAGTCTAGAAGATTGAGAGTGAGTTAAATCTTCATTTTGTATATTTCTATATATGGTTGTTGTATATCATTAAAATTCTCCCCTCTCTTTACAGCTAACAATTTAGCGCTATTAGTTTTATTGAACATCCTTTTTTGTACTTAGTTGACTCTGCTTTGAGAAGAGATGTTAGAGTAATTTGAATCTACAAGTTTCGCAAAGCATTCAACATCTGATGTGTCTAGACACCATAGTTGGCTAAGGCTTATAGATGGCTATCATGATTGTAACAATCCAACTTTTTAATTATTTTGTAAAAAGGAATATAATTATTTTAAAGAATTAAGGCCAAAATGTAATTATAAGAAATTAATAAGATAAGTATAGATCTGAGAGATTTAAATCCAAATCTAAGGAAGATTGCCGTGGACATGTGGGTAATGATAGGGCTTGCCTCCCTATAAATGGGAGAAGATTAAGATCAGTGCAAAAGAAAAGGAAAAAAGAGAGAGAAATGAAGGAAAATGAACTAAGAAAGGGGAAGGAAATATTGGAAGTTAAGAAGATCTTTGATAATGGAAAGAAAGAGTGAGGTATTAAAATTAATGTGAGTTATATTATACCTTGAGTCACCCTAATATATTTTACGTATGTTTTGACTTACCATAATTTATTTTATACAAGTTATGTTTATAAATTATATTAATATTTCAACTACGTGGGTTATTTTCTGAACTCTATTTATTTAAAATGAAACCCATGGATATGTTTGTTTAAATTTTAGTATATATTTGACTATGACCTTATAAATAATTATATTTTGTAAGTACCACCACGGGAGTCCCATGCCTTGGGGAACTTAAATAACCATCGGTTTCTATTTGGTCACTTTGTGGCCCCCTATTGTCATGGATATATTGACCTCTGTTTTGTGCGGAGATAAGTGCTACACCATTATAGGAACCACCCCTATAATCCGTACGAGCCACCTATTGAATCCGCGCCTCTGTTCTGACTGTCATTCCTGTGACTTTTATTCTGTTTTATTCGGTACCGTGGTTATGGTTATTTATGTACATAATCCCAGTTTTGCTATTTAAATGATTATTTGCTCAGACTAAGTTATTTTAAATATTTTAGTTACATAACTATCCATAGTTATTTTGTGTCCTTTATACTCTTGGCATAATATTTCTCACTATACCCTGTGCTTATAGCCGTTTACAAATTTTCAGGAAACAATGCAATTCAGAAATATCTTTTGGAAAGTCTTAGATGCGGGACTGCGGAATAGACACACACAACACTTTTATGATATTTTTATATGTAAATATCGATCTTTTTTGTCAATAAATTTTGTAATAAAAATAGAAACTCCAATGATTATTTTGGTACCCTCACTTAAATATTATTTCCGCTCGCGTTTATTAATTTGTTTAAGAATTGGCCGGAGGTAACCTCAATTACTGACCATCACGATACTTAACCCTTAGGTACGGAGAGCAGGTCGTGACAATGATCTTGATCACTAGCATTTTATGTTCTCATACAGTTCTTTGAACTTATTTCTTACAGTCATTTATTGGTTTTTTTTTTTATTTATAATATGGTGAAACTAATAGTTGATTTAGGGACTTTTAGAACAATGAGGCAAAAATTTAAAACTGATGGAAATGAAAGATCAAGGAAAGCAGCTTCCATAGGAATTCATGGCATGTTACAATGTTGCTTCCCTTCAGACGTAATTCAAGCCCATCAATTTATTCAAATTGGTGTGGAAATCTGTTTCTAGTGAACTGCCTCCAAGATATACAATGAAGCCCTACACCATTGTTGTCTAATTGCATCTTTAACTAACGAAGAAGGATTGCCAAATACCCACTGAATTTTTTGCAGGTTTTCTAGAAAATAGACATGCTATTTTCTGCAGCAAATAAAATGCCTATGAGATCGTGACAAGAATAGGGAGAACCTTATTGGATCTAGAAAAAAGAGTGCTTCAATATTCAAGAGAGTGCTTCAAATCGGAGAAGTTCAATTCTTAGGTAGACAACCCAAATTCTCAAGAGTGCACTTCTAATTTCTTTCTGAGGTGTGTTCAAATGTCTTCCGTTGTGACCTTTTTTTCTTGTGTTCTTTCATGCGTTCATTTATGCTGTGTTTGATTGAGGGTTTGGAGAAGGATTTAGAAAGGGAAAGAGAAAAGGTGTGTGAAACTAAGTGAAATGTAGGTATATTTTATTCTCATTTCACCAAACTTTTCCCTTTTCCTTTCCAAATCTTTCTTCAAATCCTCTAACCAAACATAACGTTAGTGTTATTTCATAAAAGGTTGTGACTTTTGGTTATGCCTGTTAGAATAGACCTGTTTTTGTAGCCACTAGATTGTGTCTTTTCATGATTTTGTGGTTTATATTATGTCCTGTCATTAGAGGACACTCTATTTCTTACACTTTGCAAAGGATAATGATTCATCTCTCTAAAACTAAAATTCTAATTGAGCTCTAGCAAGGTGGAAAATTAAAAAAAAAAATTAAAAAAAAAAGTAAGACTAAAACATCACATCAAAATAGGACCCACCTTCTATTAGAGCTATTAGAGCTCCTATATTAGAACTCTAAAGCATTTTTACTTTGCAAATGGGTATGATTGATTTCTAACCATAAGATCTCTTTATTCAAATAGACATACCACTAGTTTTGTCAGCACAAAAACCTTCATATCCTACCCTATCCAGTGAATTGAAAATTCTCTAAGCTAAATGCTATTAGGTCCTGTTTGTTTTAGTTCATTGATGGTGGAATTGGATTAACAATTCAATCAGTCCCATAAATATCATTTTATTTTTTTTTTGATTACAGGAAAATTCTCTCTATCCTCCCGCAGGTCTAAGGCAGCGCCCTTTGCAGAGATCACCAGGGTGTCCTGTTAGTCGTTCCAAGCGAGGAGACTATAACCTGGGAACTTGTCCCGACCTCTCAAGACAAGCTCTGCTTAAGTCAGGACTCGCACAGCTGGGGAGTATTGAACCCACACCAAGTGCTGATTAGATAACTTGAGGTTCAACCTCCTAACCAACTGTGCTTCGCTCAGGAGATTGGCCCAGGAAAAAAGAGAATTGAACTTATGACCTTAGGCCTTAAATATCAAATCTGAACCATAATGTCACTCAACCCTGGGTTATAAATATCATGTTTGTTTTGTAAAATTGCCATGGGACTACAAAGAATTAGGCAGTTGAGAACCAAACTTGCTCATAGTTGAAAGAGTTGACTTTCTTGTGCAAAAGATGGGATTGGTAAGTTGCTGCCGTACATGTGTTCTTATATACAGATGCATGTTCTTTGTACACTTCATTAATCCATTATCAATGTTTAATTCCTTTCGATGAGATTTTAATAAGAAAAGAAAATGCGTACCTATTACGAAACACAAAAGAGAAAATAAAAAAAGTGAAATCTCTGTTATTGGTTGTTGCTATCTTGATGGTTATTGGGTCCTTTTTGTTTTGGGGGTGTAATGGATGGGAGGAGATTAGGATGGAGGTAGGGTTATTTAGTATTGTATTTGTTTGTAGAGTTAGAGAATGGATCAGGATGGAGGAAGGGATTAAGATGGAGGTTGGAAGGGGGATTGGAATGGAGGAAGTGAATGTGGTATTTGAAAAATAGTGAGGGGATTAGAATTTTTTTATGTTTTACATATTGAGAATTTTTTTTTAAACATAAATGTTTAATTTTTTATATTTTTTTATTTATTTTATTATTTTATATAAAATAATTTAACAATTCCTACACTAAACAACTATCATCAAAATAAATACAATTTAATTTAATCTCATCATTAATAATCCCCTTACTATTAATTCTCTCACTATAAATCTCTTCCATTTTACCCCTAAAAACAAACGGCTCGGGGATATGTGTGCCCTTTCTTCTGCATATAAAGTTGGCTTGAGGTTTGTATACCTTTTTGCTGATTGTATTAGCATTATGGTTGCTGTGTGTGTGATTCTGTGCATTTTGTTTTTTTGTGAAATATTTACCTACATGGTTTGGCATATTCGAAAAAATTTAAAAAGTCAAAAAGTTATTAAAAAAATTAAAAAATTATCATTATTTATAAATTAAAAATATAAAAAAATTAATTTTTATAATATTTTAATACAAACAAGGACTGACAGCGTTGGTACTGATTGATAGTTCAGTACTTAATGACCTGTTCATATGAACCAAAAAAATAAAATTAGATGTATATATTTATTAAGTTGGAGGGTAATATTGGGCCCGTGAGAGTTCACCACGGGTCCGTTTTTGATAATTCAAACCATGCAATGTGTAGAACTCATCGAGTACTATATGCCTGTAAACAATCAAGTTAATCAGATATAGATAGTTATGTGATCGAATCAGATTTTTTTTTACCATCCATTAATTTCATACAAAACTATTTTGATCACATAGCTATCGATATCCGATTAAAGTGATTTTTTATAGCCATATAGTACTCAACGAGTTCTACATATTCAACGGTTCAGATTATCGAAACGAGGCCCTTGGTGGCCTCCAAGGCCGAACAGTACTTGTGAAGCCTCATACACCATTTCAACCCAACTATACTTCCCTCTGCCACCTGTCACTGATAATTCTGCCATGTAGGGGTAAAAATGTAATTTTGTCATTTTATACAATATTTTAATACATATTTTTTCATAAAAAGACAAAAAATTATTCCAAATAATCATATTTTTTTCTTTAACTTTTTAATCCAAAAAATTAAAAAGTAGATTTATTTAAGACGCTCCAAACAACCCTCCTAATGAATCTTAAAAATAATATAGTTATGGGTTCTTCATTGACGGTCATATTGAGGAGCAAGAAATTTTTTTTTTTGGCATATCAAAATAAAAAAAAAAAAAGCAACATTCAACGGAAAATATTTTAATTATATTACAGTTTTTAGATAATGGGTTCCATCCACTTGTACGTTTTTAGGTGTGGTAGCCAAAAGTCAACTTATGTACTTCATTTTCTTTTGTATGGCATCAGCTTTCACTGGACGCCCATGCACTTATCAACATCAAGTTTAATTAATTAATTATTTAATTTAATAGTTTAATTAATTAATTATTTAATTTAATTAATTAATATTGTGTATTATTTTGTGGCGTTATTCACACTCGACATGTCTGTCTCAACAAATTGAATAAAACAAAACTGCCCTTCTGGTGGCACTGTTCGTGCTTATGTTTAATTTAAAAAATTTGAACCATGAAACTTGACATTTTCTCAACAATCCAATATTTTTGTAACACACTTAATCCTAATCCAATGGAGGATTTATTATTAGTCTTTGAGAGAAGAAGGCTGCTACGCACACAAAATTAGTCACATAGTCAGACACTGGCATTGCATGCATGTAAATTCGACACATAATCGTACTTTATATTTTTGTTTTCAAATAAGTCTCTAAAAGATTCTTATTCTGTTGCCTGAAATAAGAAAATACTCTGATCAGAGGTGTAGGAATTAGTACTCCGAAAAACAAATTAGTCTTTTTCAAGAGAAGAAGCAATCTTTATATTTCTTAAGGGTGTAAGTTTTTTAAGACATACCTTCTCATTTACTCTTGACTTTCTTTTATAGAGTCATTCTCATAAATACTTTGTCATGTAGCTTAGCTCTTGATCATTGTCATGTCAGAGTCCATTTCCCTATTACACCTTTAGAAAAGGACAATTCGACCCCACTTGAAGTGGATTGCCATGCCGACTTTCTCGATATATGTGGTTCAGACGTACGGTCTAAGTACCCTTCACTTGGCACGTTCTTCAGCCCACTTTGAATTTACTAGGCAGTGATTTGTTTGAGTCCAGTGGATTTTGGCTGAATCTGAACCATCAAAGATGGACTTGTATGTGTCATGTTTACCAATTAGAGATTCTATTTATTCGGCTCTCACAATATGTCATTATTCTTTTCATTTAAGTTAATTGAGATAGATATGAGTGTGGCACCCTAATGATGGACCACAAATGGTGCCATCTTTGTTTTTGTTTTCTTGTTTATACATTGTTTTAAATGGAGTCAATGGACCCAAAACCTAACTGTGGGGATATATTTTCTGAGTACCAACACGTGGCAAGGTGACGCCGACGTGTCAGCCGAGGTGCCACGTGCCCTGGTCGTGATGCCGAGGTGATCTCGGCAAGGCCGAGGTTATCTCCGAAGATATCGGAATCCGAGATAAGCGGATAAGAGACAGAAGTCCCAGAATGAAAAAAGACTACAAGATGGATACAGGTAGTACTCTCAGGGAGTCTATCCTTATCTCTTGAAGAGTCCAAGGTAAATCCGGAAATAGAGTCCATAGAAGTGAGACTTCTAGTGGGACTGGGATGGAGTAAAACTATAAAAGAAGGGCACCCCCGGCGGGTCTAAGGTACGCAATTTTAAGTTTTGAGCAGTAATTTAAGCACTTGAATTATCTTTGAGAGAGACTGACTTGTTCGTCGGAGTGCCCCCGGGTGGAAGAACCACCGCCGGAGCCTTTTTCTTCTGTGCAGGATAACAGGGTGCCATCTGTTCTGCCTGTATTCTACAGCTGAATTACTAAGGAGGGCAGTGTGATCGTAAAACCACTCACACAATTTGGCGCCGTCTGTGGGAACGAAAGAAGAGTAGATGGCCAGTAACACGCAGAAGGAAAAGATTAGGGACAACACTTCTGCTGGGAGTGGAAGACCTGTCGACCCTAACGTTGAAAGAGGAGACCACAACGAAGAAACTCGTGATCAGAATCACGCAGAGAAAGGCGTCGGCCAAGATGGCGACACATCAAAGAAAGCGGACCAGGGCAGATACTATAACGAAGACAACCTCCAAGTCTGGAAAGACAGATGTATGAGGAGGGATGAAGAAGTAAAGGAGATGGCTAACAAGTTGGCAGACCTTCAATCGGTCGTCAACTTCATGATGCAAAATAATGTCATGCAGCCGCCGTACCCGCTACAAGACACGCCAATGCCAGCAGCAAACGCCCAGCAGAAGGGGCAGAAAGAAATCCCCGAAGCCCCTCAGCACACGAGGAGTGGAAGGCACTCTCACCGACCTTCTAGGGAAGTCGGCCGAGAAGAGCCGAGAAGAGAAGAGTCCTGAAGGACACAACACGCGAAGGAGGCAGACCCCAAAGAACATCGTCGTGTTCAGGGGCAGGTATTGTGTTTCGATGCATCCAACGGGGAAGGGTCGAAAAGGAGCCACCATGAGGCCGGGAGTAGTGCGCCGAAAAGGCTAAAGTCCAAAGACAGCCGGGCTGCCGGAAGAAGTAAAGAAGACTTGAGAGATTACCTCAAGAGGAAGCGAGAAAATGCCAAAATCGAAGTAACCTCTCCGGATAAACCGAGGACACCATTCTCGGTAGAATTGGACAAATTCGCCGCGCCGAAAAGATTCAGTATGCCGAGGTTCCAAATATATGATGGTAAGTCAGACCCTAACTTCCATGTTGGATTATTTTTGAATTCAATGGCATTATATAGTGGGAACGAGCCGTTGCTCTGCAAAGTGTTCCCTTCATCCTTCGGGGAGATTGCATCAGATTGGTTCCACAAATTACCAAAGGGGAGTGTGAAGACTTGGGAGGGCCTGGCCGAGATGTTTGTGGCCAGGTTCATAACAAATAAACTGCAGCCATTGATGGTGGATGCATTGGTGGCTTTAAAGATCGGCAAAGATGAAGGCCTTAGGGCCTATGCAAAAAGGTACTACGAAGTGTTCAATCGAATACCTGAATGCAACCAGGAGGTGGCGGTCGTGTCTTTCAAGAACGGCCTGAAGGATGATTGTCCACTGCGGAAGTCTTCGACGAAGACACTGCCAAAGAGCATGGAAGAGCTCATGGCGAGAATCGAGAAGTATGCCAGAGCCGAGGAAGATACATCGGGGAATAAGGAGACAAAGCTAGAAAAAGGCAACGGCTCGCCGAAGCGAGGCCGAGGTAACAATGGACCCAACAAACAAGAGACAGATTTGAGGGCTAAGCAGGCAGTGACAACGGTCTTCCGAATTCCGGTCCACAAAGTCCTTGACCAAATTCGAAATCAGCCCTACTTCAGAACGCCAGCAAGGGCACCAGGAGAATTTATGGGCAGAAACCTTGGTAGGCGTTGTGCTTACCACAATGAGGAGGGGCACCCAACTCAGGGTTGCAGAGCCCTTAAAGCACATTTAGAAGATCTTGTAAGGCAAGGCCATCTGAGAGACCTTGTGGATGAGGCCAAAACAAGGGAAGAACAGGCACGATTGCCTCAAGCACCAGCAGCCCTGCCTCCCCCAGCGCAGCAACCACAGGCAGGCGGACCTCGGGTGGTTAATGCGATCCACTCAAAGGTGAACGAAAACGACATACGGGGGGAGACACAGAGGGTAAAACACCTACAGCACGTCAACCAAGTCGGATTGAAAAGACCTCGGCCTGAAGATTGCCAAGGACCAATGATAGCCTTCACAGAAGCCGACCTAGATATGGTCCAGCACCCGCACAATGATGCCTTGGTAGTATCCCTCCAGGTTGGGGAGTGCCAAGTGAAACGCATCTTGATTGATCAAGGCAGCTCCTGCGACATCATGTATGTCAGATGTTACAAGGAGCTAGGCCTTCACCCTGATGACATGGAGCAGTCAAACAGCCCGATGGTCGGCTTCAATGGAACGCCGACATGGCCATTGGGCGCAACAAGTTTAGAGATACAGGCCGGCACGAAAAAGATCAAGACAGAATTCATTGTGATTGACACGCCCTCGCCTTACAACATTATCTTAGGGAGGCCATGGTTGCATGCAATGGGGGCAGTTCCCTCAACATTGCATCAACTGCTACGATTCCCCACAGAACATGGGATTGAGGAAGTAAGAGGAGATCAGTTGCAGGCAAAAAATTGCTCCATGGCAGCAATGAAATTAACCTGCAGCATTCAGGAACCAGGGAAGGCAGAAGTTGAAGAAGAGGACATGAAGGTCCTAGATAATGTCGGCAAGGAGCCAGCCGAGAAAAGTGAAGAAGCGCTGAAGAAAATCCTCGTCCAGGAGGGCGATGATGAACGCTTCTTTCTTCTCGGCACAGGATTAGCCGAAGAAGAGGAAAGAGAGCTGGAAGCCTTTTTGAGAAAAAATATTGAAGTGTTCGCCTGGACACCTTATGAAATGCCTGGCATTGACCCGAGGTCACATGTCACAGACTCAACGTTGATAGGTCGACCAAACCTGTGATACAACGGGCCAGAAGACCGACGTTGATGCACGTCGAAGCAGTGGAGGAGGAAGTAGACAGACTTCTGGAGGCCAGGGCCATCAGAGAAGCCAATTACCCGACATGGCTGTCAAACACCGTGGTAGTAAAGAAGAAGAATGGCAAGTGGAGGGTCTGCGTAGATTTTACAAACTTGAACAAAGCTTGTCCCAAAGACAGCTTTCCTCTACCAAAGATCGACCAGTTGGTGGACGCCACATCTGGACATGGAAGGATGAGCTTCTTGGATGCTTATAGGGGGTATCACCAGATAGCCATGTACCCCCCAGATGAGGAGAAGACAGCGTTTATCACCCCAAAAGGACAGTATTGTTACAGAGTTATGCCTTTTGGGTTGAAAAACACAGGAGCTACTTACCAAAGGCTGGTAACCAAGATGTTCAAACACTTGATTGGCCGAACAGTAGAGGTCTACATCGATGACATGGTCGTGAAGACCAAGGAACCAAAGGATCATCTTGCTGACCTAAGAGAGGTCTTTGACATACTCAAAACATATCGGCTCCGACTCAACGCATCGAAGTGCGCGTTTGGAGTCGGATCCGGTAAGTTCTTGGGATACTTAGTGACTAGAAGGGGCATTGAAGCCAGCTCAGATCAGATCAAGGCCATCCTGGAATTACAGAGTCCGACATCGGCGAAACAGGTTCAGATGCTTACTGGAAGGGCCGCAGCCCTAAACAGGTTCATAAGCCGAAGTTCGGACAAATGTAAACCTTTTTTCAATCTGGTAAAAAAGGCCACGGATTTTCTATGGACTGAGGAATGTGAGGCCGCTTTGGCCGACCTAAAGAAATATCTTACCACGGCTCCAGTCCTCTCAACACCTGAACCTGGGGAGGAACTGTTTTTATACTTAGCAGTTTCGGAGCATGCAGTAAGTGCTGTGATAATCCGAGAAGAGAAGGAGAGCAGAAGGCTGTTTACTATGTCAGTAAAACCTTGGCTGATGCAGAAACAAGGTATCTACCACTGGAGAAATTAATGCTGGCCTTGGTAATGGCTTCAAAGAAGCTAAACCATTACTTTCAGGCTCACAAGATTGTGGTACTAACAGAGCACCCATTGAAATCCTTGTTGCAACAAGGAGATTTAACTGGGAGAATAGCAAGATGGGCCGTAACTTTGGGCCAATATGACCTGGAGTTCAGGCCGAGAACAGCAATTAAGGGCCAAGTCTTGGCCGACTTCGTGGCCGAGTTCTCGCCAGAATACATCGAACATCGGGCTCCGTTGAGCCGAGATAAAGAATGTCCAAACAAGGAAGGAGAAGCCCAGCCAAAGGCTAAAGAACCAAGGAAGGAAAAACTCAGACCCTGCAGCATTTACATCGGCGACTCCTTTCAACTTTTTGATGAGCTCAGGCATAGTGTTGATATCCCCCGACGGAGAGATATTGGAGCAGTCCATTCGACTGGGGTTCAAAGCCTCGAACAATGAGGCGGAATATGAAGCATTGATTGCTGGACTGAAGCTGGCAGTAGCAGCAGAAGCAGATGAGGTAATAGTTTTTTGTGATTCACAACTTATAGTGAATCAAACTACAGGAGAGTTTGCAGCCCGAGATGAAAGGATGTCGGCATACGCAAAAGAAGTCATCAGGCTGGCAGCCTTGTTTGAAAACTGCCGACTTCTTCAAGTTAGCCGAGATGATAACAGCCACGCCGACGCGTTGGCCAATTTAGCAAGTTCAATGCAAACCGGAAAGACGAGGACAATAATGATCGATTACCTATCGGGCCCGAGCATAGAGCCACCGAACACAATGCAAGAGGCATTATGTGTGGACATGGGACCAAGCTGGATGGATGCAATTGTTGCATTCCTGAAAGAGGGAAAGCTGCCAGAAGAACGAAAGGAGGCACACAAGGTCAGATTGAAGTCGGCAAGATTCAGTCTGACAGCAGAAGGACATCTCTACAGAAGATCCTTCACTGGACCTCTTTTAAGGTGTGTACACCCTCTTCAGGTTGAAGACTTTTTATATGAAATTCATGAAGGAGTTTGTGGAAGCCACGCAGGGGGCAGATCATTAGCTCACAGGGCCATTACCCAGGGGTATTGGTGGCCCTATATGCAAAAAGATTCAGAGGCCTATGTGAAGAAGTGTGAACAATGCCAGAGGTTTGCACCTTTGATACATCAGCCAGCTGCTGACCTGAACCCGGTTTCCAGCCCTTGGCCATTTGCCCAATGGGGCATGGATCTCGTTGGACAATTGCCCCAAGCAACTGGGCAGCGGAAGTACCTACTAGTAGCAACAGACTACTTCACAAAGTGGATAGAAGCAGAGCCTCTTGCCAAAATCCGAGATGTGGATGTGAAGAACTTCATCTGGAGAAACATCATCACCAGATTTGGGATTCCAAGAGCAATAGTTGCCGACAACGGAACACAGTTTGACAGCAAACTCATCAAGAATTTTTGTGCAAAGTTCAAGATAAAGAATTACTTTTCAACACCAAGTTTTCCCCAAAGTAATGGGCAAGCAGAAGCATCCAACAAAGTAATTCTGGATGGGATAAAGAAGAGGCTGCAGGCAGCAAAAGGAAAGTGGGTAGACGAATTGCCCAATGTGCTCTGGGCATATCGCACTACGCCGAGAAGATCAACAGGGGAATCCCCCTTTGCCATGGCTTATGGCACAGAAGCAGTCATTCCATTGGAGATCGGCATCCCAGGAATCAGAACCCAGGGAGTTGAGAACGGGACTAATGATGTGCTCTTAGCCCGAGATCTGGATCTACTAGAAGAAAGAAGAGAGAAAGCTGCAATCCAGCTTGCAGCATACCAGCAACAGCTTGCCAAAGCTTACAACAAGAAGGTCAATCCAAGGGATTTTCAAGTCAACGACCTAGTCTTGAGAAAAGTCGTCGGCAATAAGAAGGATCCCAGAGAGGGCAAGCTTGGCCCAAACTGGGAAGGTCCCTACAGAATTACTTCGGTGTTAGGAAATGGGGCATATCGACTCGAAGATAGTGAAGGCAAAGCATTGCCTAGACCATGGAACACTTGTAATTTAAAGTTTTTCTATCATTAGATGTCTGTTTGATTTTTTTGCCGATATGATCAATAAAATCTTAGCAGAATTTTCCAGAACTTAAGAAACTATGCATAATGTTGTTTTCTGAATAAATGAGAACCCAAGTGGAACTTAGGTTCACATTGGGGGCAGAGAGAAGACAGTAAAGCTTAGCCGAAGTTAATCTGAGATAAAGCTTAGCCGAGGTTAAGCCGAGATTATGTTTAACCGTGGTTAAGCTGAGATAAATTCCTTATCTTTACTTGTTGAAATTTGTAGCAATTTACAAGTTAAAGTTAAGCTGAGATAAATTCCTTATCTTTACTTGTTGAAATTTGTAGCAATTTACAAGTTAAAGTTAAGCTGAGATAAATTCCTTATCTTTACTTGTTGAAATTTGTAGCAATTTACAAGTTAAAGTTAAGCCGATATAATTGTTTATCTTCACTTGTTGAAATTTGTAGCAATTTACAGGATGAAGTTAAAATAAGTTTGTTGATTCAGACCCTTGTCAAAACTTGAGAAAAGTTTACCAGCTAAAATTGTATATGCTTTATACTTGTTGAAATTTATGGAAAATTTACAGGGTTTTGCCGAGATAAATCTTAGGGTAAACATACCCGAGGTATTTTTCCCCAAGTATAGAACCATACAGAAGCAATGAAGAAGAATCAACAAACATTCAGAAAAAAACAACTGCAGTTGTATATAAAGAAGGCACTATGGCCTAGCAGAAGCAAATTGTTCTTAAGCAACAAAGAGGAACATCAGCTACAGAAGACAGTTTGCATTGTTTAGAAAACAAAACAAAGTACAAAAGATAAAAGCAAAAAAGTTAAGATTCTTCAACTTCAGGAGCAGTTTGGATCTGGACCTCGGCAGTTTCTTGAAGAACTACCTCAGCAGATTCTTGAATTACTTCGGCCGCATTGTCTGCCGCAATCTCGGCGTCAATCTCGGCCAGAGTTTTATCAACACTTCTCTCAGCCGGAAGAAGGTCGGATGATAACTGGACTGGGTCAGTTTTCTTGGATACCTCCTCAACCTCATCACCCTCTTCATCTTGGGTTAAGTTGATAACCTGTTCAGTAGAAGGAAGGGACTTGGTCTCAGTGGCACCCTTGGATTTCCTCACCAAGGCTTCGTCATCATTATTGTCTTCATCTTCATCTTCGGCCTGAGATTCAGACTCAGCTTCTTCCTCAGTTTGACTTGGAGGAGGAGGAGGAGGAAATGGCAAAGGAATAGCGTCGGCCTTGCGCCATGGCGAATCAGCAGGAAGATCAAGTTTTTTGGCTAAGGACATCCAACCAAGGGAAAAACCCCTGTTGCATGCCTGCTTAACTTGTAACTTGTAGTCTTCTGTAACATCGGCGATGCCTTGGGCATACGCCTTGTCATCGGCCGCCTTGATTCGGCGTCCTTGGTGGCCAGCGCCTCTTGAAGTTCTTTCTCGGCCTGGGCCGCTTTTCCTCGGCCTCTTTTTGCTGAGCTACAGCAACTGTTTTAATGGCTTCAGCAGCCTCGGCCTTCTCATCAGCCTCTTGCTTAGCCTGAGTTGCAGCCTCAGCTTGATCTTCCAGAGTCTTCATTTTATTTTTAAGACTCTTATTTTGTTTTTGAAGGGCCGCATACTCCTTATTCATA